>CM039680.1:22901160-23501160 GCA_022537955.1 Schmidtea mediterranea | reverse complement strand
GGCGCGAGACAAAGGTACTGAACCGTATCAAGTGCGGAGGGAATCATTATGTAATCAATGCACATATTTCCTCAAGTTGAATGTTAAAGAACGACATGAATTTGTGACGACTCAGTTTCAATTGTCTTTCAACCGCTTACATGGTTCGGAAATCGGAAAATAATTTGGTCCATTACTCAGGATAGAAATTGATGGGAATCAAAAACCGAGCAATGAAAACACCTCAATGAAGACTTTTTCAAGAGAGACAGAGTCAGAAGATGTATTCACTTTTACAGACTATCACAATAAAATTAATCAACGAAGGAAATGAGATTAGAGTTAATGCATTATTAGACGACGCGAGCAATGTCAGCTACATTAGCGATTGGGCAGCGCAAAAACTGAGTGTCGGAGAAAAATGGCAGGGCACTTAATTTGACGTCATTTGTGGAAAATCGGAAATGCTAGAAGCGAGACCAGTAACAGTTGTATTGGCAAGTAATAATAGTAAAAGTAAACTTCGACGCTTTAGTTGCGAAGATTTACGTGTATTTAATTGGGGTATTATTAAGAAGAAATTAACGCAAAATCCAGCGTTACTTATATGGATGCCTCTTACTAGCAGGATGAGAACGAGAAATTTTTAGATGGATAGAAATTACATGTTTTTTATACGAAATTCTAAACAACAATTTATCTGCTAATAGCAAATGTGTAACAATGTTCGACAATCTCATGTTTCAATTATTCTATAAGGTTTTAAAATTTTATAAACTTATAAAACATCATTAAACAATTTGAAATATTACTATTTTCTCCATATAAATTACAATAATATAATTTAAAATAGAAATTAATAACCATCGTATTTCAAATGTCGTAAGCAGAATAGCATTTGGATGTTTCCGAAGAAAATAAGCCACGGTAATAAAAAAGCTTTCAAATACTAAATTTGATTTATTTTTAAAAGATACAACAAAATTTTGCTACCTGATTTTTTAAATAGACAATCCGATGCGATAATAATATCTAAATGATTGATTAATGACAAGTTTTCTTGAAACAAATTTCCCCAGGTAATAGGAAAAATTTTATAATTGATGATATTATTTCTTGTACAATTTTCATGAAGATTAATAAATACTTCTTCATCCTTTATATCTGTCAAATAAACCAGCGAGGCGTTTAATTTACAACACAATATTCCACTAAGCCCTGTTCCGGAACCTAACTGTTTTTGACACTTTAGGAAAACCATCATAAACAACATACTTCTAATATAGTTTTATTTTGAATTAAATTACGATTATTGATTAAATAATTGGCTAATACTTCATTGCATTTCCATGTATGACATCCATGTTTATTTGCATTAGTCTAAAGAAAATAATAAAATCTAGATACTATTAAAAAAACTAATACATCTTCAATATGAATATCTATATTTTCATCGTGTATGCTAAATTTAAAATTACGTAAAACCATAATATTTAAAAAAGAAATATGTTAAATACAATTTAAATCAATCCTTAATATAAACAAAGCAACAATATAACAAATGGCAAATAATTTTCATAATTTTTTTAAAAATCCAATTTAATGTTTTTTATAAAACTAATTGAAATATTTCTAAACTGCTCAAAGATTAATTTATATATATTTGTGGGTTTTGTATTTATAACCTAAAATTTACTAAACCTTGCTTCGTCCGTCAAGCACCTATATCAGTGGTTCTTAACCTTTTCGGGATCACGGAGCACATTTAATTACATGAAACCTTCCCGGAGCATCAGACCAAATAACATTGATTCCAGTAATTTGAATTATATACGGAAATATATAAAAAAAATTTATTTATTCAAGTCAAATAATAATTATATTATACATAATATAAAATAAAATCAACAAAACTAAATTGTTACAAATTCAAAATAACAACGATAAATTATAATAAAAAATTCAATGGGATATTTAAGCCTGGCGAGTTTTACACATTTCGCCAATATTAGGTCTAATATAAGATATTGCTACCCTCATTTCCTCTTCTAGATCGGTAACTCTTTCTCGTTTTTTAGTTTTTATATTGGTTAATGTTGAGAATCCTAATTCACAAAGATATGAGGTAGCAAATTGTAATAAAATCGTGATTGCCTTCTTAGATAGAGATGGGTATTCTTCTTGGACAAAAATCCAAAAATGTTCATTTGACATTTTTGTGAACTCCATTTTCAGAGAGCGATCTGTTGACAAGGAAATAATTTCTTCTTCTTCTTGTAAAGATAGTTCCATATTTGAAAATTCAAATGTCCCAAATGGATTTCGTATCCAGTCATAGGATTCTAATTTAAGAGATGGAAAGTAACACGCGATTTTTTCATCCAATATTGTTAGATGTTCTATTATGGCAGGAATAATATCTGTTACATTATTTGTTTGAATTGAAGGAAACAAATCAAGCGTATTGTTTTTTGTTATTGGATTTTTCCAATACAATATTTTTTTATTGAATGCCAGTATTTTATCCGTGGATGTTAAAATATTCTCATTTTTACCTTGAATACTTGTATTCACTGAATTTAAGTATTTAAAAGTATCAGCTAAATATGCCAATTTAGCATATCAAATATCATTTTCAAAATTTTTAACAAATTTATTCATAGCGACATTTTGGAAATAACACAGCAGTTCATCTTTGAGCTCCAATAAACGACATAGGACTTTACCGCGAGACAACCATCTTATTTCAGTGTGCAATAGCAAACTTTCATACTTAGCATCCATAGATATACAAAGTTGTTTAAAAATGCGTGCCTGCAGAGGTCTTGATTTGATATAATTTACTATTTGTACCACTTCATCCAATACAGATTTTAATGTGTTTGGCAATGTTTTTGAAACTAAAACTTCCCGATGTAAAAAACAGTGTGTAGATATGATATTTGGATCCCTTTCCTTCACAAGTGTAACACATCCTTTAATAGATCCTGACATTGATGGACATCCATCTGTACAAATTCCTACGCAGAAATCCCATGATATTTGGGATTTTTCTAAATATGTGGTAATACAATTAAAAATATCTTTTCCTGTTGTATGTTCTGTAAGCTCTCTGCAGCAAAGAAATTGATTTACTATTTCATTTTCATCAATGAACCGAACGAATGCAAGTAATTGAGCTTTGCTGCTAATATCAATAGATTCGTCAATTTGCAAAGCAAAATATTTCTTGGAAAGTTTATTATTAACGATTTCCTCAATATCATGTGACACATCTTTTATTCTTTTTTTTATTGTATCATTAGATAGGGGAATCTTCATAATCTCATTTTTTGCATCATAACCAAACATAATTTTAACTATTTCACAACATGACGGTAAAATAAGACTTTCTGTTATAGTATGTGGTTTTTATTTTCAGTGCAATTAATTCGGCTAATTTGTATGAAGCAATTTACGCCTTATCAGAAATTGTCATAGCACCTTTAAATTGTTTTACTTGCTTAGCTTGCATGCCCAATAACCTTTTCAAATAATCCTTATTTTTTGAAACAAGATTAGCATGCGCATTAGTAAAGTGTCGGTTCAATTTAGCCGGAAACATAGCATTATTGGACAGCTCTACACCACATACAACACATTTAGAAATTGGACACTCCTTTTCACCGGTCCATGTAAACCCGAAACTGATATATTCGTCATAATACTGACTATTAGTCTTCCTTATTTTATTACATGTTGAAACATCTTCTGTGTTGCCACTATTAATACTACTCCGACTTGTACTTGCTCCATCATTAATATTTTTCTCCGAATTACTTTTTCGTTTAATGAATTTGTCCATGGCTATTTTAAATAAATTGGGAATAAGAATAAGTACATACATATATTTATTTAATTTGCATTACGAAGTAATTAATTTATGTCACAAATGTTTATGTTTTAACAAAGAACATATAACTATTATAAGATATAAAATATTTCAACTTACTTGATTAGAATTTTTTTGGGCAGCCTACTTGATTTAAATTTTTTTTGGAATTTAAAAATTAACAAAAATTTCTTAAACGCCGTTAAACCATATAAACAAACCAAGTACATACCACATATATGTAGATTAAAATTGAGTTATGTAATATACATATATATATATATATATATTATATAGTATAACTTTTTTGTCCATATACAACTGAGACGATTAGTGTCTTATTATATGATAAAGACATAATTTTGAAAATTTGTTCTAATAAATTTATGTTATATGAGTTTAGCTTTCGTTTCGCGAAGCACCTCGGACAATATTGCGGAGCATCAGTTAAGAACCACTGACCTATATCCAGGAGTGTGTTGCCAAAGAGGTAACAACCGGCTCGCTAAAAAACCAAGCCATCTTATATTTATTATATTGAAATAAGATTATACATATAATACATAAAGCATACATTAATACATAAATATAAGCTGTATCACAGCGGGAAATGAAGTAGGCACATGAAGCCTTTATTAAGGCTCCATAATATAAGCTCCATATGCCTACTTCATTTTCAGAAAACTTCTTCTCTGTCATTTTTTCACTCTCGTCTCTATTGACAGTCTGTGATTTCAATCTTTTTCTATCTTCTTCAATCCAATATCTCTCATACCTTGCAATTTGACTAACATAAAACAAATCTGATTGAAATGTGAGTTCTGCATAAAATCCCGGATTACACATTCGTCAATTCAAGGTATCTCAATACTATTTCGGATTCCTGATTTTTTCACCACAATCCGCTCTAAATTTCCTGTGGAATTTATTACACATTATAATAGAAAATGAACTTGCCTCGCATCCCAAGAATCGTGCCAGCTCCGTATGCTGTCGCTGGGACACAACGTATGGAAAGACTCTAACGGGAGAATTTCATTCTCCGCGAGAACTATGAGAAGATAAAAGGCACTTTGTGCTCGCCAAAGGCCACCAAAGAATTTTATAAGAAGATCACGCGGCTTTCTCGTGCCCGTGATGACCTCATAATCGAAACAAGGAGTCAACGGATTACAATATCCTAACAAAGTGCCACTCTCCGACAAATTTTCACGGAGAAGGAATTACAAGCTCGCCTACCGAGCAGGAACTTGGCACAGCAAATCAACATTATCCCGGCACATCACCTGCCAATCAATACAGAAAATCCGTCCACCAATAACGACAGCAACGTACCCACAGATGGAACCTCACATGTCAATCGACGGCATAAACCAAATCGGAATCGCCGCCGGCGGCATAGGCGTAGAACCGAAAACGTTCTGCTCCAGGCAAACCTGAGAAACGATGGAGACCCAGAGCTGTGAGAAATCTCAGACCTGATAGCTATGGAACATACCGCTCTTAGATACGATGGCGATCTAGATGTGATATATGCTCCTATTCAGCCAGAGTTTTCCCATCCCACTCCCGCTCCGGCTTAGATCACGATCACCGCAAATAGCCACGAGCCTCCAATCAATTGTTACTATCCATATCGCCACTACATCTCTTACGATTCTGGATGAATAAAGGCCTTCCATCGGGCGATCCTCACCGCTAATTATCTCAGTCGTAGAACCGACAGCATCTCGAGGTCAGAGGGCAGATTCTTCTCGTCAGGTGGATCCACACCACAATATCGCGATTCCAAAAACGCCGATGTTTACCTGTGGATATTGACGGAGAAGAATAAATCAAACGTTCTTCAAACCGACGAACCAAAGCGTCATCACCGAATTGACACCGACAGTGAGCCGAATTATTTCTAGCGCGGACTTGCATTTTCGTCACCTGGTTACAGTATTTGACAGAGTCGACTTCTATTTGTGGCGTTGCTTCGCATTGTATAATTTATTCGTTTCTGCTTGAATGATACCTGTAGTTTCTCTGAAAACATTTGTTTTATTTTATTTTCCCCCACCTTATGACTGAAATGTTTATATGTTTAATACTTTTATATCGTTACCAATAATTACCAAATTTAGAATTAGGTTAACAACATTCTAAAAAAAGGTAATTTACTCATTCTAATAGAATTAATTAATTAATTTCTTGTTTCATACTAAATAATTATTAAATTTAATATTAGTTTAACCAATTCACTATATCTACAAATATGTAATTTACCCATGGTAGTAGAATTAATTACTTAGTAGGGTATTAAGGTCCAAATTTTTCTGGGGAAATCAATAATCCAACCGAGGAAACGAAAAATTTAAATGATAATTGGCAGAGTAAAAGGGGAAAATTGATTGAATATGAGTAGAAGATGACTGACACTAAATTTATAGCTTCAATTTATTTTATTAGCATTCGATATCTTCATAGTCAAGTTTTATTGCTTAAGCTTAAGGAGTCGAATTCGTTTTTGGATTATTCGATAATGGGATAAAGTGGCCGCTTTGAACCCGAAATCGAAGGTTATTCAAATAGTAGTATCGGTAACGGTGCTTACCTGCTTGAATAGCATTCGGCAGTCATACACATTACCAACATGGATTAATCCATGGGTGTATGATGGTGATCCGTAAATTGTGTGGTGTGCGAGGGGAATTAGACCCGAGGACTGTAGAAGCGTATAATGCCAGTAAGTATTAATGACAAGTTGTTTTAAATGTTCCCAGTACACCAGCAAAATGATCTAAATATTTAAACAAACGAAAGTACAACACAAAACTAAAATTTTTTTTTTATTCACACTTTATTTTAAAATAAATTTATTATTTTTTACATCTAACAAAAAATAAAGTCAAGTGTACATTAATTTTAACAATGCAATGGCATTAATTTTAACAATGCAGTAAAACTGATTTTTGTCCTAATTGCATCTACATTTATCAGACAGGTATCGGGACAGGACGACACAAAATTCCGTACATGTGAATTTTTTTGCAAAATAATTTAACAAACGACGGCAGGACTGATGGCAGGTCTTTTATCTTTTTAATTTCAGCCACTAGCTTCAGTTTCTTGATCCAAGTGCCGATATCTCCTTCCCCATTGTAAGGCTATAAAGTCTTTTCCATATCCATAGTGTTTAACTGCCGCGATAGCATGTACCTAAAAAAACTAATAAAAGGAAAAAGTTCTCAACGATTTATTAAGAATACAAATGTCTTTTATCTAAGACGAAGTTGGTTTAATACTTACGTCACAGGCAAGTAATTTCTGCACTGTGTATGCAAAATACACAGATGTAAAAATTACACAATTTCTATTGAGAGATCATAACTGTTTGACATCTGACAACTATGTCACAGTAAACTAAGTTATTCACTTACCATATTAATAAATTATTAAGAAAGTTTAAAGAAAATATAAATAAATATTTATCAATTTTTTCAGTTGATATTTAGCTGATATCTTGAGATTTTGAAACTTTTTCAGAAATTTCAACTCTTTTTAGTCACTTGATGTATTTCTACGTAAGTATACATACTTCTTCACCGAAAATTGGCTTTAGTGAGTAACACCATCTACTAATTAACATTTAAAAATTTTATGAAAAATAAAATATTGCTACCTTCAATGAAAAATTTAATTAATTTTAAATAAATTTAAGTACCGTGTTTAAGACGTTCGGTTATAATCGACAAAATATATAATTTTAGAGCTATGCAAATCAATTAGAGCTTTTAAGGGAATTTGATAATAAAATTTAGAATGATATTTAATTTTATGTTGCAGCATATTATTTTATGTAATATCTGGTAATTAATGAATCAAATACCTATAAAACATAGATTTTTATGAAAATTATGATTAAATTTAAATAATAAATTTTGACTAGTTTAGTGATCAATACAAGTTAATTTTATGTTTTATTTAATAATTGAAATTTATTTAGTAAAATTTGTATTTATTTGTTGAAAATGTTGGGTTATTATTATTGAATGTCGGTTCCCTCTGACTCCTCGTGTCCTTTTCAAATTAAAAAAGTAAACCCAACACAGAATAATTTTATTTGTACTTTACCACAGTTACAACTCAATCCGATTTATTTCAATGTTTTGTAATTTCAATTTGTGATTTATTTGCACTCTTCAACCACCGAATAAATTTATTCACCTTAAGGTAGGTTATCCAATGGATAATCACCTTTTCTGATAGATAACTTTTGACTTTACTTGGGTTTAGACTCTTTTACTGACCTGACTATACTACTCGTTTGCTTCGACCACTGGCCATTTCGTGTTTTTCCATTTACCTTTTATACTCATATTCAGACTGTTTTCAGACAATTGTCAACAACATTTGATACATTACTAATTTATTAAAAATAATTACTTCCCACAGACCACCTTAGCCGACATTTTTCAACGTTTGCTACATTACTAAATTACAAATTAGGAAATAATTACCTCCCCATAGATCAGTGGCGCCCATTTATTATGTTTAGGCCAATTTACCCTTTTCTATTGTTTTGTTTACACGCCGGGTTTTTGTCATCTCTCGGGCTTCCCATTAGTAATTAATTTTTTTTAATTAATTTGTTTTTTGTCTTATATTATTTTCGGAGACTCTTCACTAAATTTTTATTATTATTTCTGGACACGTCTCTTAATTTGGCGTTCAATCATATCAATTTCCCCCGATCAATACTACTTTCAAATTTTTGTAAATTTTTTAATTAATGTTGCAATTTTATCATTTTGGTGTTTTATTGATTTTACTGTGCTTTTTCGTAATACCCCAACAAAAATATATAAAACGTTTTAAGAGATTTATTGAGTTATCAGTGATTAAATTTAAATTATGATCATTTATTTGCATATCTCGGGAGACATTATTGAGATTTAGTTTATATTTAATTGAATGATTATATTAGACTTTATTAAACCTTTCACTTGATTTTTTAAAATTTTTAAGGGATAAATTAACTGACACTTAGAAAGAATTTTTATTGATTTTACATTGTAATATTTAAAATCTTTGAGATAAAAGGACAATCATTTAAATTAATTTTAGATGTTATTAATTTCATGGATATCGTTGACAAAAGTAATAGAATTATTGTCATTTGGATTAATATTTAGAGATTTTTAAGAGGTTGCTCAGTGTGGTTAACGGTATACAGTAGGTAGTTAAGGTCTTTCTGAGACCTAATCCCCTACACCTTACGACGGATTAATTACGTAATTACATAATTAATCACCGATTATCTTGATTTCATAATCATGTAATAAAGATAACTAATTTTTGTGTGCATACAATTTTTTTAAATTCAAATTTTTGTATTTTAATGTAAAACTTTTTTTTCATCTACAAAATGTTTTCGGTCTCACTATAGTCAGGGGGTATTTTTGACTCTCGATAAAAAAGCATAACATTAAAATTGGCTCAAATCGCCTACGAGGGTTACAAAGGTATTTTTCATCCACAAAATATTTTCGGTCGCACTATAGTCAGAGCGTATTTTTGACTCTCGATAAAAAGCCAAAGATAAATATTGCCTTGAATCGCCTACTATGGTCAGAGAGGGTATTTTTCATCCACAAAATATTTTTCATCCTAATTTACCAATTAACATAATTTTACAATGAAATTTTTTATACATGATTTTGAAATAGAATTTTTAGTATAGTTTTATCGATGAATTTTTTATATATGATTTTTAAAGATGAAATTTTTATACATGTTTTAATTAGAAAAAACTTGTAATGTAATCTTACGATCAAATCTTTTAGAATAATTTTTACAATGAGTTTTTTATACATGTTAATAACGAAAAAAAAAATTTTCAAAGTCAGATGTGAAAAAGAAATTAATATGAAATTTTCAAAATAATAATAATAATAAATTCATCAAAAATCAAAGAAAAAATTAACTTACTTGGTAGCAACTTCTGAATACTGATAATCCATACACACTGAACAATTTATTAATAACTGAACAACAATCACTAAGTACTGTATACAGATGACTGAGTACTGTACAACTCCCTATTTACATACTAGGTATAGAATAATTGAGTATCTCATTCATTAAAATTCCCTATTTAAATAATATTTACTCTTTGAACACCGATATTCAACCAACTTAACCCAGTTAAAAATAAAATAAAATTTTCTCTGAATCATTTCCGCTTAAAATACTTGATTATTTACTATACACACACTCACAATATGTTATCAATAACTAGTTACTGAACAAATCAATATCAAAAATTCTTTACTGACCAAGAAATATTTAAAAAACAGACATAAAAATTTGAACAATCAAAAGAAATACAATTTAAATTACAAATTTAATTAATTTCTACACTCTTTCATCGATCATTGATGTCTCCATATTGGCAATTTGTTTGGATGCTTAGTTACCAGATTGCTATCAAGAAACTATTAATCATTGAAGTCCAATCAATTGTAGTATTTGTCTTGTATGTGATTTATAGAAATTATTTTTTAAAACTTAATAGTTTTGTTAAAAACTTTGAAATTTTTCTACTATTTTTGTAATATTTTTAATTGCGGTCAACAATGAACCATTACTAAAAGTTATTTTCAAAGATGAATGTCAACCTTTTCATTTAATTTTCACATGCCCCTAAATAAATTAATTGCTAACACATCAAAAAATTAATTAAATTTATTTTTATAGATTTCATAATCTTTTCACCCCGACTCTTATTGTTTACTGAATGATAAATTAATTAGTAAGTACAAGTAGTGGTTAATCTAATTGCTAGTGAAAAGAAACTTGATTAGAAAAATATTCTTAAATTAATTTCTCAAAACATGTATTACTTTCATTGTACTTGGAATAAATTTTCATATATTTATTGAAAATTATTAGACTTTTAAGTTTCTAAACCTCATTGAATAAAGTTAATAGATAAAATAATTATCATCTGCCACATTACTAGAAATTATATATTATCGATCAACCACTAAATAAGTTGAATTTCTAACAAAGCATAAAAAACTACATGGAACCAGGTACTGATAGATACCGATAAAATCTACTAAAAATCCAAATATGTATGTTTAATTGTTGTAAAATATTTGTTTTTGTAAAAATAAGACTTATCCTTAAATTATGATTATCATGTGATTAGAATTTGATTACAGTTGTGAGAAAGTTGTTAAATTTGAAATAAAACTGATTAATTTGTAAATAATAGCTTTAAAGAAATTTTAAAATAAGATCTTTAGCAAATAGGTAAGAAAATATTAGTTATTGAGTAATACTTATTAAAATTACCAAAGTTTTATAATTTTTGACAAGTCTTGATAGACCTTTAATAAAATTTGTTAGTACTTTGAATAAAAATTTTAAAAAAAAGTTTCAACACAGTAGCAGATTGTAAAGAAAATAGTACTTATCAATTAATTAAATTAACTAAGTTGTAAAATAATTGAAAAACATTTGTTAGATTTTTTAAAATTTTAAGATTGTTAGGTAATTGTTCTAGGTATTTGTTGAATGAAAATTAATTTATGTTATCGACTGCTCATAGTATTTAATCATACAATTTCTCTTCATTCCTGGAAAAAATCGTAAATATTTAAATTATTCAGAAAATTGTCAATAACAACATAAGTAATGGGTAACATAAATTTTTTAAATACTAGTCAATTTTAGTTTTTAATTAAATTACAAATAAAATAATAAAATCAAATAAATACTTGAATAAATGAATCGAACAATTTCTTAGAACTGAACACGTATCGTATATTTTATTCAGATTCCAATCATATAATTAAAATTAACCAAAATCTTATTGCTATATTTTGATAACCCTTAAGTCAATGAAAATGTATCGATTTCACCAAGTATCCATCTTTTGACATTGATATCCAACCGAATAAATCCCCCTAAAAATATCATAAATTCCCCCTCTTGACCTATCGTTTCCCACTAAAATAATATGAAATTTACTCTCAACCAATAATTTCTGTTTAAATGACAATAATCCCAGCTATATTCATTATTTTCATAAAAATCACAGACTTATATCGATATTCAACCGAATAAATATCTTAAAATCTCTTTAAAATAAAATTCATATTTTCAGCGATATTCAATATTTTTCATAAAAATCATAAAAATACCCATCTAGATAATATTTACCCTTTAAATAACAATATTTAATCAATTCACCCCACTAAAAATGACAACAAACATGTTCTTAATCGAATATTTTTTACTAAAATAAATTCCACTCTTGACTAACCATTTCCCATCAAATAACACTTTTCCATACTCTACCAACTATATTCATTATTTTTTATAAAAATCACCTATTAAATAACGATACTTAACCGACTCAACCCCTTAAAAATATCAACAAATCTGTTCTTAATCGATTATTTCCCCTTAAAAGATCATAAATTCTATTCTTAGCCAATTGTTTTCCCCTAAAATAAAATTTACTTTTAAAGAATCATTTCTCTTTAAATGACAATAATCCCAGCTATATTCAGTATTTTTGATAAAAATCACCGACTCATTTCGATATTGAACCGAATAAATTTCTCTAAATTCCTTTAAAATAAAATTCATCTCTTGACCAATCATATCCCCTTAAAAGATCATAAATTCTCTTCTTTACCAATCATTTCCCTTGAAATAACATTTTCCCCCACTGTACCAACAATATACATATTTTTTGTAAAAACCTACAAGGTAAAATTTCTTTAGAAATCTATATTTAAAATCCATCATTCGAATCATATTTACTATATGTATTCAAACAATCAAATTCACTTAAAATTATCATAAAAATCTGAATTTTACCAATAAAAATAAATTTTCTTTCAAGTGGATAGCTAAAGATATCTACTAAATAGATGAAATATCAATTAAAAGCTTACAAAAGTAATATACTTTGAATGGAGAAAATATACATTGAAGAGGAAAGTAATCATTAAAGTGAGAAAATATTTTTATGCTTTTTAATCAAAGAAATATTTTTTAGGCTTTTAATCGATAAAATATTTCTATGCTTTTTTATTGATAGACTATTCAAGCCAATTTTTTTCTTAGGCTTTTTATCAAGAGTCAAAAATACTCCCTGACTATTTATGGAAATGAAAGGTTAGGAAAATTAATGCCCATGAAGGATATCGAGCTTCCAACAACAAAAACCGAAAAAACGGAGGAAAAGGAATTATGGGTAATTGACAGCAAGTTATTAAACGAAAAAGAAAAAGAACAGCTGAAATGCGGGAAATCCAAAAGTTGGCAATTGGAAAAATATTACAGTTCTTAAAAATCTTGGTAGGAAAGCTTTATGGGATAAGAGATTTAGCAGCCGCAACGGTATTCGAAAAACTACAGGGAACAAAGAAGGGACAATGGTTCAAACTCCAAACGTTAATGGATGAAATATGTGAAGAGAAAACACAAACAAGCTTCAACTCAGCAAAGGAAGATGCGAAGAGTACTCGACAGATCTATAAAGCAACAGAAAATAAATGGGAGGATAATGTAAAATGGCCACAAAAGGTAATTTCAAAAAATACTCATTGGCGGAATATGAATCAAGAGGGTACTAGTCAAATCGAATGCGAAGATCTAGCAAATGGAGGTACAATTAGATGGCCGCACAATCTTCAATGTGTATGATTGAAGAGATTTTAGTGTTTTTTCTACCAATGGTGGAACAGTGAGTAGAAATTGAAATAGAACCAGTACCGTTTATTAAACCCAAACTGATACTTAAAAGAAAAGCTCCAGTGGAACAACCAATATCCATTACTGACATTGCTACCTTAATCGGACAATACGATATCGTACAATGGGATGAAATATACGAGGAAAGAAACCATAGTCAAATATGAATGTGGAACGGACACATTAGAATAAAACTTAATCGAAATATTAACTGAATATATATTTTTAAATAAATTATTGAATCTTTAATATACTCTATTCTTACAATGAATAAAACGCAAAGTAAACGCAAAATGGAATCTTCTAAAACTGAATAGAATAAGAGAATACAACAAAGCAAAATATACCGTTATTATAAATTCGATGATCATGATAAGGACAATGATGTTATAAATTAAAATCAAAATATTTTTTTAAATGAGAAAAACAGGGAAATATTTTTTTTATAAGAAAAAGAAACAAAAATAAAAGAACCAATGAGATCATATTAAGAGCACAGCGATCTCCTTGGTTCAAAGAATACAAAACAACAAATAAAAAGTCCATGGGAAAAAATAAATCTCGACATCAGGATAAAGCTAAAATTAATTACCTCCTTTTAGGATAAAAATTTAAATAATTATTCCATTAAGGAGATAAAAATTAAACAAAAAAATATCTCCAATTAGGAGAAATTTTTAATTAAAAACAAATATATAAAAACTTATTTTTAATAAGAAAATAAAATTGTAACAAAAATCTCCAACTAGGAGAAATTTTTAAAAAAACAAATAGAGCAATATTTTTATAATAATAAAATATTTATAAATAAATAAAGTTATAGTATTAATCGTTATTATGATTATTATTCTTGTAATAACAATAAGTATAAAATGTGAAATGGAATTCGAGGACGAATTCTAATTAAAGGGGAGATACGTTGAGGTTATAATTAAACATGAATAAAAATATAAAAATTAATTAAAATTTTGAAAAGTAAAAATCAATATTTTTCGGAGGGGAAAAGTGGTAACCGGTGGCGAATTTGATTTTGAAGACCAATAAAATACTATTAGATTGATATGAGGTATGTTGAAGGGTTGGGAGCCCAAAAACAAACAAATTAATTAAATTATTTCCGGATGAACCCATTAATCAAGGGCCGCCGAGCTAAACGTGGGCGTTTTGGGTTTCCCAGAATTAGCGAAATGGGCAATAAATTGTCCGGCCAGTAAAAATTGTTTTCTTTATTTTAATCTAAATTAATGGCAACCCAAAATTATAAAAGGAACTGACAACAAAATAAGTTGTAATTTGATCGAAGAGGAAAATTTAATTAATTTGAAACGAAGTGAAAGTAATAAACAGATAAAGAAGTTAATCAAATTTCAGTGACTTAGTAAGTGATACCCTTAGTGTGTCTACACAAAAAATCAAATAATTGTATCTTGTGTTGAATATTTGTGAATAAAGATTTATTTGTTGGGATTTTGTCTTATTTAACACGAGGAGTCGGATCGATAGATTTATCGATCGACGAATATCTTAACACGTGGACAAATGTATGTGGCCACTTCACGAGTAGGAAAATCTTCCGGTTTATTTGTATATACAACGGACGATAAAACAAAAAATATTCTATATCCGAAAGAACTCGAATAAAAAAAGCAACATAATTGATTAATGTTAAAAGAAATCGATTATACGTGGCAAAAGGGTGAGAAAAGATCAAGGAATCGTCAGAACTAACATGGCGGACCAAACAAAAAATTATTGAAAAATCACAAGGAATAAAATCGAATTAAAAATAAATAAAATTAATCAACTGAAAATCAAGAAATTTCAAATAAATGATTGTTTTATAAAAACTATCAGAATGAGCAAGAAGATCCGTTGTGATTTGACAAACGGGAATTTTCTAATAAAAGGATTAATTTGGTTCAAATTATTCATTTCAAAAAACATTTCAATTATATCTGCGATATACCCCACAACCAAAGGCCAACTAAAAATTTGCTTGTTTTAAAATTCATTATTTTTTTGCTAGGGGGGAAGGACAAAAAGTCACTAAAACTGACTGGAAGCGGTAATAAAACTTGACGACGTCGGTAAACAACAAAGGAAAAGCACCGAGGTGTGCGCCATCGACTCATTGTTACGCGCTCACTAACTGACGTGATGAAGAGGTAGGTTTCTTTTTTTAGTACAAAACAATTAATCTATAAAGATATTTTAATAAAATTTACTTATTTTGAATTAATGAAATTTATTTTTTTAATGTTTTTTATTCCTTACTATGTTTCGTAACTTTATTAAAAATCAATTATAATCAAATTTAAAACCTTTTAGTGATTTTGGTCTATGGAACAACTGTGGAATAGTTATTTAACAATTACTAAAATGACGATGTAATCAAGAATATTCAGTTGGTGAAGCATGCCTAGAATAGTGTTGGGCTTAAAGCCAAAATTAAAACAAAATAATTGTAGATTAATTTAAACAAAAATAAAAATAATGAAAATGGCCACTGCACCTACACATACACCACAAGCATAAACTAAAAATAAAATTAAAACACCAATTAAACAAATTAAAAATACAAAATTTATTAAAACAAAAATTAATAAAATCGATAATAGCTCACAGAGGTGAAAAGAAACACATATTTAATAAATAAAACTGCCAAAACCTTGCGAAATAAGGTTTAGAAAAAAACACAGGTAGAAACGGCGACCAAAAAACTAAATTTTAATGGTCAAAAAGAATAATGACCAAAAATAATAATAAAAATTAAAATTAGAAAAATATCAAAAAATAAAGAAAAATGAAGAAAAAATTATAAAAATAATTTTAAATAAATTAAATCATTAAAAACCCTCCAAAATGGCGAAAAATCACCTATTGGTCAAACACACGCCCAAAACAGCTATATAAACAGTGGCTAAATTCATAATTTTTAACTTTTACAAAAACTCAAAAATCGATGCAAAACTTTTAAAACACTATTGTGAATTTCGAAGTAAGGGTTTATTTTTGTTGCTGTTTAATTTGTTATATGTTAAATAAAATTTTATAAGATAATTTTCTGTGCTTTTTGGATGATCATAGTGTTTTCACCACTGACGAGTCCCACATATCAAAAATCTTATATACACGTATTGTAATAGATCTCAGGAAGGCAGGCTGGCGGTCCAGCTAACGAATTTGCTTTCGTTAGTTGTGGCTACTAGTCGTGCACTCCTGACAACTTGGCTTTTTGCGGCGAGGCCTAGTCGATCAAGCGAGTAGCAATTTAGTCGCGATCTACGCATTCATCACATTACATAAAATAGGTCAAGAAAATTTCATTTATTATAATGTTAATTTAGTATTACTTTAAGCTATTGAAATTAAAAAAAGGAATTAATTAAATATTGAATAGCAAATTATCAAAGGAAAACTTGATAATAAATTACTTAGTTCATTTTACGCATAATTAATTAAAAATTATTAATTGGTAATTTTAAATTTAAGACAACTCCATAAAGTTTGTCTGAGATACCCATTACCTATGAGGTACCTACATTCGTTTCGATTCTCTTTTTTGTGTAATTACCATCTCCAAGCCGGACCATTTCTAAATCATAAATATTCGTTCTCTTATAATATTCTTATACCTCATCAAATTTCCTTCCTACAGAAAGCCAATTGATCAATTACGATGAATCTTTCAAGAATACTGAAAATCTCCCCAGCTCCATCAGCGGTTGCTACAGCACAATATCTGAAAAAACTGGGAAGAGAAAATTTTATGCTACGGCAAAAATAAAACGCTAAAAGGCACATGGCGCTCCCCCGAAGCTACAAGGGAGCTGTACAAGAAGATCACACGTCTTTCTCAAGCCCACGATGAAAATCGGAGCCAACGAATTACGATATCCGACCAGAGCGCCGCATTGAGGCAGATATTCAATGACAAAGAATTACAGGCGTAGCTGGCGAGTCGGAATATGGTTCAACGCCTTGAAATTATCCAGGCACATCATCTGCCAACAAACTCCGAAGATCAAAAGAACAATAAAAACCGAAATGTGCCTACCAACCGTAAATCGTCGTCACAAGCCCAACAGGAACCGACGAAGGCAACAGAGGCGGAGATCCGAAAATGCAATCCTGCAAGCAAATCTGGGCGTTAGCAAAACGCAAGTCTAGAGAGAATCGCGGAAATATTTGGGCCGGAGCCGATAGCCTTGAATGATGACGAAGATCTGAATGTCATTTATGCTCCCGGATTTTTAGCAACCAGCTCCAATACCAGCGAAAATAAACATCACTATGGACAACCACACTGCGCAGATGCCGACAAATGTGCAGATCTCCATCTCTTTTCGGACGACTCCCGATAGGGACGCAATTTCTAGTGAGGATCTTCGCCACAAATCATCTCCGTCGTAATGTAGACCAGAGAGCTAATAATCTTCCTCGAGGCCCTTCGAGCTCCACGACAAGGCCAAGAAAATATCTACCAGTGGACATCGATGAAGAAGATTGGTATAAATGGTCTGATGACTTGATAAAACCGCGTTTTTCTGTGACAAAACCTTTAGTGCTTATTTTAGCGTTATCCTATTAGAATATAATCTTTAGTTTTAAATTTTGTTTTATTTTTATTATTTCCCGTTTAATTTCGATTGCGTAATGGAAATATAAAAATTCCCTTAATCAAGTAGTTCAATAATTGTAAGATAATTTTCGAAAATAAAGATATAAATTAAAATAATAAATTTGTAAAACAAATCAAGGAATTTAATTAAATTATCTATGGAAATTTACTGGAATCTACATTGAGATTTTGATGTACATTCTGGATTTCGATATATTCACAAACATTCTTCTGCTTACAATCTGGGAAAATCGATTTAAATTATAATATTAATAATTGAGTAGAACGTAAAACCTTCTAACGACCGCTTCGAAACCGAAATCGAAGTTTATTCAAAGAGTAGTGTCGGTAACGACACTCACCTGTTTGAGTAACATTCGGCTGTCATACACGGTACCAACATGGGTGTATGATAGTAGTTCGTAAATGATGTAGTGTTCAAGGGAAGGAGATTCTAGAAATGGAGAGCCGTATGGATTTAGTAAGCGTTGATGACTAGTTGTTTAAGATCTTCCCCGTACACCAGCAATATATATGAAGCACTTGATCATGCAATCAGGCTTGGACATTGAAAATTTTTTTCAGTGGTCTGTAGAGGTATTTTATTTATTTTAATTATAAAAAACAATATAATTAAGATATTATAATCGGGATTTATCCCATTGGCGGAAGAAAGTGGTGGATGGGAAGCTCTAATACAAATTGCCACAAAATCAACGAAAGTGGAGGAGAATTTTCAAAAGTTAAGAAAATTATAAAAATTGTTGATGGACTATGATATATATATATATATATATATATATATATATATATATATATATATATATATATATATATATATATATATGTATCCGAATCTGTAGTCGAATAAAATAACTTATTAAATATCTCTTTAATTACTTTTATTGTTATTATTATTAAGATTATTAAGAATTTTTAGATTATTATAATTCTAAATTTATTATTATTGTTATCAATAATAATTTTCTTAACCCATAAAAAATAATGAAAACAATAAAGACATATTTTCACAAATAAAAATTTTTATAATAAAAACATCACATTTTTGTTGGGCTAGAACACAAGTTTGTTTAAATGAATCGGTAATAGCACTCAAACACAGCAAGCAGATTTAAAATCAGACCCTAAAACACCAATTAACCATGCAAAAATATGATTTAGAAATAATTAAAATATAAAATTAAAGACATAAG
The DNA here is from genome assembly GCA_022537955.1 of Schmidtea mediterranea. NCBI lineage: Eukaryota > Metazoa > Platyhelminthes > Tricladida > Dugesiidae > Schmidtea > Schmidtea mediterranea. The sequence continues at coordinate 23,481,716 of CM039680.1, read as the reverse complement.
AATAAATAAAACTATTAACAGAATGCAACAAGATCCGCACGAAACAAACATAGAAATAACACGAAAACACGAAAAATTTGACCGAAAATTGACAATTTAATTAAAGAAACAAGAGTTCAAGAAAATTGGAACCAAAATAAAATAATTTGAATTAGAAATAATTCAATTATTTGTTAAAAGAATAAATTGTTAAAATAAATCAAAAATTAAGAAAATAAAGTTAGAAAATAACAAGGAAATTTTCAAGGTCAAATTTTGTTTTAATACATCAAAATTAACACGCAAGGTTAGGGTCACAGAATAGGTATATATACCGATTCATTTTCACATAATTTTAACACAAAAGCAAAATAAAAACAAATACTCGTTTAAATCAGTTTTACTGTTTAATCACTTTTACTCTGAGTAATCAGTTTTGTCCTGAATAATCAGTTTTGAAATTTAAAACCATCACTCGTCGTTATTAACGCTATTCAAAGCCTCGAACTTATCGAAAGTAAGCAAGAATGACTTGCTGTTATTATGATTGAGTATGACATGAACATCAAATGATAAATGGAACCGAAATTAATATTGGAAAAATATATATTGCTGATATCATAAACTTCATTATGTCTAAATTTTTCCGGTCCACAGCCACACACCGACAAGTTATTAAAATATTACATAAATAGTCGAGCAGTGTAAGTGCGGTGTAAGTCCGCCAACAGCTCGTGCCTGTGAGAGATCTCGCCGTGGGTAACGACGGACTCGAACGTCAATTCATTCACTATCATAGGGGTAGAAGGGAGATCGGGAGACAATCTTTTGGTTGCCTACCTTTCTGTCTACTCCCGAAAAATTGACCTAAATATCATTACAGATCGGCTAAAATCTTAACACAGAGTAGTCCAGTGGGCACTCTTAAACTCTAATATTAACATAAAAATTCCCTAGGATCAATTTTGAGGTCAATGGGAAGATGACTCGCGGAAATCGATGCATCACGCTTCTAAAACTCTAAAAATCCTTTTCATTTGAAATTAATTACGTGAGATAAGGCAGGGCTAAACTAATAATCTTATAAATCAGTAATATTTAAAAGAAATGGGCAAGTAATAGATAAAGAGTCGGGAACATTTGTATCAACTCGTTAATAGGACCGAACGTAAATCTCCCGAATTCCCAAAAATTTAATATCGCGGTATTAGAATTAACTAAAATTTTTCCAAATAAATCCTTACTTAATGGTTAGGACGAAAATTCCGAAAACTTAAATAAATTTAGGGTCAAACTAACTGAGCATTCTAGGTCGTAAATAGCTAAGGAAAGGCGTGAAGAGGCAGTACGACCAGATTCATCCAGTGAAACACTATGAACAATGGTTTCCTTAAAATCCCGAAAAATAGATGAACCCATGTAGTGATAATTTTCGGTAAATAATGATCATATAAGTTTAAGGAAATAGTTTAATCCAACCAACGAGAGGCATAAGTCAAATAAATTAGCACCAAATAACTGATTTCAAATTTTAGTTATAAGATTTAAATAACTCAAACTTTATTTTATACAAAAGAAATCCTCATTTCTCCTATTGTTGCATGCAGCACCCCCAATGACATCCAGCTCCGATCCAATAGAATACCTCAGACGGGTACCTCCTCCCAAGATTTCCTCTCCCGAGATGAATATGAGACCACAAGGAGTTGGAGGTAGCTCGTTTGGAATCCTATCAGGGGACCAGGAAATCCCTTCGAATACTGGACATCGACGACACATGATCCAAGGTTGCATTGTCGGACCAAGATAAGACCAGTTCCACGACACGAAGTTCCCTTAATTTGGATAAGTTAATGTTGAGCTAGGAAAACACGATCATGAATAATAGCATGAGAATAATGAGAATATAACCAAGAAGGCAGCGGTATAAGTGCCGAGTGAGAAATTGTACGATCAATCAATTAATTCCACGAGTATAGAGAAAATCCACGAAGAAATGGGAGAGACTTTGCGTGATAATTTAACAACTCCCCTTGTCAGGGAGAACGATATGCATACTTGCGACAGTGTGTCTTGGGCGGAGTAACATACTCACATCAACCCTGAAGGAGAGACCGCCAATAACAGTACAAGAGTACACGCAATCATTGGGAAGTGTTGTTTCTTTTTTCTTCCGTCCCTCCGGCCGATAGAAGAGATAACGAAGGAATTAACCAATTAAATTATGCCAGGACAATAACTTCTGTCATGTGGCAGTACACACCAACTGGCCTGATGAAGTTGTATATATACGGAGTGATACTGTATACAAATCATAAATTATGTCGAACACAAGATCGCCCGAACGATCGGTAAACAAAATTAACAAAACGGAATCAAACAGCAGATCCCTGATCGGAGAACCAAGCCGTCAGCTGGCAAATGACGGGGTTCATCCGAGTCGAGGCACACGTACCTACGGTCGAAGTCATTTTGTTGATTATATATATGAATACATTTTTATGTTGATGCTTTATGATTTTAATTAAATTTTTATCATGGATGGCCGCGATACTTTTTAGTATCTGCGACAGGTCCCCTATATTTAAGTTTATATATATATATATATATATATATATATATATATATATATATATATATATATATATATGCATATTAGCTGTGGAGAATGGCAGGGCAACATTCAACTCCGGCCGTTAAATTGGCAGGACGTTGACGTGTTGCTTTGTCACAATCCACCCTTCGGTGTCTGCTTAGTCTGGTCAGGCCGTGTTGCACTGATCACGGGGTAGGACACCGCCGGAATTCACCGCGGCGGCCATTGCGATGTTGGCTGGAGCGGTAAGATCGCCATAATTAGGGGAATAACATTTGTACGAATGTTTAAGTAGGAACGTTATAATTTTCAAATTCCTGTCGAGATTAATTACATTGAGGGGATCGACTAGGGTTAAGAATCGTAACAGTAGTAAGATCAACGGAATCTATTTTTTTGTGAATTTAAATCACAACTTATAAAAAATAAACGGACAATATTGAATTTAATTTGGAAATGGGCGGGGCATCAGCTTTCCTATTTTTCAAAATTGACCACAATCGATTCACTAACAAATTTTGCATTAAATAATATCCCAAAATAGCCAATAGCAACTACACTATGGGTGAAAATCGGATTGCTTGAAAATATTAATTAATTATTATTTTTATTATATTCATTATTATAATTGTATAGTTTTATAATACGAAATTCTTCCCATTTAGTTTCTTTCTTTTCCGAGAACGTCGTAGTGAAAGCGCTGCACAAACAAATACATCGATTGACTAGATGCCGAGAAGATCTGATCGCCGAAAATCGGGCTCAAAGGATCTTCATTAACGATCAGAGCGCCGTCCTAATCGCATCATTCAACGAAACCGAGTTAGCCAAGCGGTTAGCCGGCCGTGACCTGGCGGTGAAACTAAACCTCATACCCAAAATTGGCCCAGCCCAAACCAGCAAGAAGCACAACCCGAGTAAAAATCGGCGTCGCCGTGAACGACGCCGAGACGAGGGAATCACGCTGTTGAACAACGCAGCACAGGTGCTCGAAGAAGCCACCGCACTAGTCGCCGAACAACATCCTGGGTTCGTCAAGACGGACGAAAATCCACAAAAATCAGTGCAATCGGTAGAATCCACACCCCAAATCCGTGTCGACGAAACGGACGATATGCAAATCTGCATGAATATATCGCCAGTCACAACCTCCACCTCTATGACCAATGAAAATCGAAGATCGTCAACTTCTGTAGGTTATTGGACTGATGAGTTCGGGGATGAGTTGTGATATTCCGTTACTCAGGTCGGAACCAACGAGTTCAAACTTCCCCGAAAACGACAATTTCCAGTCGATATCGACGAATGACAGCAAGATTTCGATGAGGACTGATTTTCGTATAAATTCACTAACTGATCTATGTCTTAATTATATTTTTGTTTTATTTTCTTTTGTAAATTTTTTTTAATTTTGATAAAATAGAAATTTTTATTGTTGATAATTTTCTGGTAATTTTGGATTTTTCTATAAATAAATGATGAATGGATGCTTGTAGTCTTGTTAATAAAGCCTTATGCATGCAAGAAGTATGATTGGAAAGTTTTATTTAGCTCAGAAAGCTGAAATGGGATAATTGTAGTTTTTGTAAAAATCGATTTTAATCTTTTGTAATGAGTGTTTTAGTAGTCAAAGAATAATTGTAAATAAAAGACGAGACATGTATCTTAGGATGACTTTATTTTTCCTTAAAATAAAAAGAAAATTGTATTAAACTTAAAAACAGCTGATCCAACAGCGAATTTAATAATTTAGAAAAGATTTCGATTTACCGCATGTTAATTAAGATATAATTTTACGAATTTAAACAAAAATTTTAGGTTATTGAGATTATCTTGCCTTTTTCGGAGTAAGTCAGGGGATTTAATCAGAAAACTTAGACAATTAAAGAAGTTGGATTTCAATAACTCTTTAACAAAAGTTTTCCTTAGGAAAATTTCTAAATTACAATATTTTCTAGATTAATAATCTAAAGTAATGTTGTCTACATTCAATTATTAAATGATGAATAGGTAACCTAGTGTCAGATAATTTTGCTTCAACCTCTAATGTGTACTAATATTTGACGGTGAACTAAAGAGACTATGAAAAAAAACTTTACCCCGGACGTATACATAAAATCGATAATAGAGAATGGGAAATACGAGTATGGATGTCGAGGGAGTCAGGAACCCGAAAGCGAGATTATCACAAGGAGTAGTCTTAGAAATAGGGCTCACCTGCTTGTGGACTCTCGGCTGCTATATACAGTACCAAAATTGTGGGGCGTCTGGGTGAGATAGAATTTACCCTAGAAAAGTCAATAGTAATTAAAGTAAATAGATTAAAATAGACGAGCGCCGATTTAAACAAACTTAATTTTACTCAGTACACCAACAGATGACTATTTACAACTTAAACCACAAGTGAGATAAAGCTTGAGATCGACCTTGAATTAATTAATACAATATAATTTACTATTTAGCTGTATTACAGCCGAAAATTCAGCCGTTTTTCAGATATTATTATGTAATTTAAACAAGTTACTATATATTTGACTTTGTGACTCTACTCTTAATCGCACGCTTTTATCTATATATTGTTTAAATATAGGTGATTGTTTGAATTTAATTGCACTATAAATATTTACAACCTAAGCCCCAAGTGACAGATAAAATTTGAGAACTCTGCAATCAAGAACATGGTTCTTCTTGAATCGGTCGTTCAAAAAAGCATGCAAACTTTCAGGACTATCGATATCCATTTCCATAGCATGCCTATATGAAAGGATTTCAATATCCATCATTGAACACAACAGGTAATAATTTAAAGATTCTGAGCGATATATTATATTTACCACAGGCGACACGAGATGCTTGCCTGAGAAATGATTGTGATATCTAAAAGTAAATCTAATATGTTTCTTACGAAGGTAGCAAGTTCTACAGGATAAAAACTGCCGTTCCTCGGTCCAGAAGTTTTTTTACCCTCAACTTCATAATATGAAAAGACAATTGGAGGCAGCAATTCTAAAATACAATCAGGACTAAATAAGTCAAAATAGGGTTTTGTCTTAGTAAAATTATTGATTAATAAAAGCCCTGCTGTAATAAGCATATGAATTTGATAATAAATTATATCTTCAGGTAAAATCGATTCGAAATCAGCATAAATTACAAACGATGGAGTGATAGCTTTCTCTTAATTAGTGGATTTTAAGTATTTTTTAGGTAATGTAAAGAGTAGTGCCGATCTGATTTTTACATCATAGAGCAACATGTTGGTTAAATGTATTCTCAAGACTAAAACCATTAAGACAATGTGAGCACCAATGACACTTTATCTGCACATCACACTCATTACTTGAATGACAATTCATTAATTTATTTAAATTTGTTACGGCAGTGTAGTGATATTTCTCGCAATCACTAATTAATAATAAATAAATGGGTCTATGTATAATATTCAAGTTGGGATGGTGAGATACATAATCATTAGAAACATCTTCAGGAATAAAATACTTAAGATAAAACGATAGTTCTTTTTACTAATATTATTACGAGACATATTTAATAGATTGAAAAGTTAAGTGATAAATTAAGTGATGGCAAATGTTTATAAAAATGAATTTGGAAAACGGGCCAATAGAAATTCCACAACACATACTTTCCACACATATTTCTTAAAATATATAGATAAAGTGACCGATGTATGTATGCATGTGATGACAAACTTTATTAGTCGTGCCCTGAACATGTACTGTATTTGTTGATTTTTAATAAATAAAATGACGATAATTTTTAAAAACATTTATTAATCAGATTTAATGTCTGCTATTTTATGTTTTATCTATATCAGGTGTGTTTGTCTTACATATTATATATAAAATCAAATTGATATTATAGAGATTCTATTTAATGTATTATTAATATAAACAATCATCTCTATATTATAATCATTATGTTCATTTCAAACAAAATATGAACACACCAACATAAATGAAAAACAATGAGCAAATCTGTTTTATTTATTTTTATTAACGAGATAATCGGAAATTTTTAATTCTTTTCCGTAAATCTCTTTTAGTTCATCTTTAATAGTCCAAATTGTTTTCATATTTTCTGTTATATTTTCAAAATAATATTTCTCCAGGTCTCTGATCATATATTTTGATCATATATCCGATTCTTCATCATCCGTGCTTACAACATCACTAATATCGCTTGAATTGGCGAAAATATTTTCAATAAATTGGTGGTTGTCGTCAAAAGCTACATTAGTGTCGTTTAGTATAGATTCAAAGTCATCACTACAACTCAAAAAATCAACTTTGTTTAATAATTTTGCATTTTTGAATGAATTGTTGCAAACCTTTATAATTGTTGAGCCAGAACTGGATTTTGTTTAAATGGATTGGAAATAGAACGCAAATATAACAATGCAGATTTAAAATCAGACCCATAAACATCAAATAATCAACCTTAAAATGAGAAAAATGTAATTAAATATAAAATCAAAAACATAAATCAAAATAATAACAGATATGCACCAAAATAACATAAAGATTTGACCGAAAATTGAACAATTCATAAAAGTTAGCAAATAACGAATAAAATGGAATATTTTCGATAAGAAATATTCTATTAAAATATAAAATGTTCATTTAATATAGAAAATTGACTAAATAAGAATTAGATATTACAATCAAGGTCTATTCGTAAGTAACGACAGAATCAAACGTCAAATCGATCAGGGACATCAGCTAAACTTATCACAATGAGTAGTCCATTGGACACTCATAAAATCTAATATTAATATATATTCCTTAAGGACAAATCATAAGTAAAGGGAAGGGGGATTATCGAGATCGATGCAACTGTTACAAAATTAATCATATTATCTAATTTAAACTAAAGTTAATCTGTGTAATTCTGAAAGGACCATTTCAAGTTAATTCCTCGACTTAAACAGAGAAAGATTCCATCTAATATCCACAATACATAAATCAGTTGAAAAGACAAAGAGAATTAAACTAATTCGTCAGCAAACTTAAAACACACCCAAGAATATTAATGATACAATAAATTACGACATTACAAGATTAAGCACTACGGACTAATCACGAATCCCTGCCGATTTTGATTCCCGATTGATCAATCCGTAATGACTGGAATACGAATGAATGAGCCTAAAAGAAAATACATTAGTTGTATAATTATCAATGCACTAGTGTTACCCAAATGCTGGATAGTGCTGATAACCAGAGCACGAGTTTGAGGGACCAGCTGCTCAACAAGATACATGAATTGTAGATCCAACTAGTTCCACAAGATTTCTACTAATCCCTGGAGTCAAAGGCATATATTCTACCAAACTATCTAAATTACTGATAGAAATAGCGCGAAATGACATGAATGTATCTCGTTTAACCATTACGATAATTATGTCAACAACCGGTAAACAATGGCATGATTCGTATTAGTAACCAAGAGCGCTAATATAAACAAGCGCGGAGAGTCACTTCAACCACTCACACAACTATAATCATATTGCGGAGCGACCATTATACCATGCATTTTGGTTGAAATAATAAATAAACAAACTCCACCAATTCACCAGTGCTATTAATAACATATTTTTACCATTTTCATTCCAATAACTTCAAAAACAACGTCAAATTACTTTGTTTATGGTCCACTTGACTGTAGTCTTGGTCGTCTTCCACTAAAACTCGATCAATTTCATTTTGGTTCGGGTTCTTTCTTCTAGACATGTGGTCGCCAGTATCATTAGACATTTAATGAAAATATATTAAACCATTTGACACAAGTGCTTATTTATACTATTTGCCAGCCGGATGTTGGTTGAATATATTCCACAGCCAATAGGTAAAATACACGCAACGATGATTTGCAAGAAATGTTTAGCTTATACTTGATAAATCAGATAATTAATTATTTCAGTGATTTTCAGCTGCCCGTATAATGCCATAATTATACTATCACGTGACGGAGGTGGAGTGTGGGTTTAAATTTAGTAATCGCGAACAGTAATTGTCATATTTACTTCGAACGAAGTTGATGTTTATCTAATTATAATTTTTCGCCGGGACTAACAGCGCAAAGGTCATACCAGGAGACAATTCTAGTTGAGTGGTTAGTTAAATTCCGTAATGGTATTTATTAATATTTAATTCGTAGATTCCTTATCGTCAAGTAGATTCGTCTATCGATAATTTTTCTCGGCAATTCTGCTGTATCCAATTTTCGTTAATTCCCCAGTGACGCGCGTGATTTAGGTATGGAAATTTAATTTTTGGCTTGGCAATTAATCTTATTTTTCGTTGTGATTGGTTGGTTTGTCTATCAGCCAATCTTTGATAAATCAAGCATGAATTATTCCTAGTACCTGGCAATGTCTACCCCGATGAGACCTCGGCCGCCTGCCCTATGATATTGGAGTTATTTCAATAAAGTGGGTTTACTCTTCGGCTTATCTTAGTTGCTTTGTTCAACATTTCTAGGGTGACTTCAGATTGACTTGCTTGGGTTACTTCTTGTGACAGGTTAATTTATTTTGAATTTGTGTAAATTTCGTCAAGTATTTCAATTAAGAAATCGATATTGTTGGCTAATTGTTTCCTTCGATTTACAATTGGGATTGTGATTTTAATTTGCAGATCTCCATAATTCAAATTGATATTGTTTAGATCATCCATGTCAAAGAGTATTCTTTGATTTTGAAATTTTTTTAGTGGTCTTTAAATTCCTTTATAATCCATCTATCGAGTGGTTGAATCAGCGAAGTTGTGTTTGGCTGAAAGTAAAACAATTCAACATTTGAATATAATCCAAAAGCGAAAGGATTTTTCGGTCTAAATTTCTGGAATGCACATTTAAATTGTTTAACCCTTTATCAAATAATAAGTGTCATTCATGCTTTTTAGAATAATCACATTGAATAAAGCTTTTTAAATTTTCTATTTTAGATTTTGAAAAACACCTAGTGTTTTTGAGTTGCAAATAATTAAAGCTGGTAGATTTTTTCCTGTTTAGCTGCAACAAATAATATTGTCAGTCTTTCCTTCGAAAATTTAACAGATTACGTTTATTTTGGATTTACAAAGTCGTTGATTGGGAGTTGAAAATATCTTCTTTCGCAACACAAAGATTTTTATGAAATATTATCTTTTTAAATCCCAACAGCTATCCTTTTTATGCTTTGAAATCCTGAACATTAAATCTGGATGCTAGATTTAGAGCCATATTCTTTATATTTTCATCGCTAACAAAATTTGTTTGAAACCATTGATATAAGATTTGATCAAACTCATTAATTTTAAATCGTCAATTTCTGAGCAGATGAATCTTTTGTTTTAAAAATCTTGTTTACACAACCAACTGAAATTTTAAATCTAACTGCAACCGCCCTTTGATTCATATTTGGATTTTCTTCGTGATATTTCAATATATCCCTTTTCTCTTTTGATTATTTTTTAAAATTATATTAAAACAAATAAAATTTAAATGTTCACAGTTCATAGCGACAAAGTTCAAAATACATTAGATATTTTTTATTTATATATGCTGTGATAACAGGGACTCTGTTTTTAAGTTGACTTGAACGACATAAAATTTCGAAGAAAAACAAAAAATTTGATGGCTGCCAAGATTATGTGACCTACATAAAAATTGTTGGGGTATCACGAAAAAGCACAGTAAAATCGATAAAACACAAAAAATGATAAAAGTGCAGTATTAATTAAAAAAATTCGAAAGTAATATTGATCGGGGGAAATTGGTATGGTTGAACGCCAAATTGAGACAAGTCCAGAAATAATAATAAAAATTTAGTGAGGGGTCCCTAGAAAGTAATATAAGATAAAAAAGGAAATTAATTAAGAAAAATTAATTACTAATGGGAAGCCCGAGGCAATGGGAAACCCGAGAGATGTGTAGAAGCCGAGAGCTGAGGAAAACCCGGCGCATAGACGGAATAATATAGCAAGATAAATTAGCCTAAACAACATTAAATGGGCGCCACTGAGTTACGGAGAGGTAATTATTTCGTAATTAGTAATTTGGTAATGGACCAAACGTTGTTGACAAATGTCGGTCTGGAAAGTAATTATTATTAATAATTTGATAATGCAGAAAATGTTGTTGTGAATCGTCGGAAAACAGTCTGAGCAGGAGTATAAAAGAAAGAGGGAAAAATACGAAAGTCAGTCATTAGTAACCAGATACGAAAGACAGACATTGTTAACCAGACACGAAAGGACAGTCATTATTAACCAGACACGAAGAGCAGATATTAGTAACTAGAGTGAATCGATGTGAACGAGCAGTAACTAGGTTAGTAGAGGAACCTAAATCCAAGTAAAAGTCAAAGTTATCTATCAGAAAGGGTGGTTCTCCCATGGACAACCTACCCTAAGATAATCAGAGTCATACGGTGGATAAAAGGTGCAAATCAATTAGTGAAATTGTGATTACAAACATTGAAATAAAACGGATTGATCTGTCATTGTGATAAAGTGCAAAAAAAAATTATTCTGTGTTGGGTTTGCTTATTTGATTGAAAAAGGACACGAGGAATCAGAGGAAACCGACTTTCCATAATAATAACCCAAAATTTTGGTGAGTCCGACGTGATCGAAAGTCGGCGGAGAATAGTTCTGAAAATAATTGAATTGTTTAAAAAAAATAGAGAAAAACTGAGAAAAAAAGAAAAGAGAAGAGTGTCGGAGAAAAAAAAATAGAGAAAAACTGAGAAAAAAAGAAAAGAGAAGAGTGTCGGAGAAAAAAAAGTAGAGAAAAACTGAGAAAAAAAGAAAAGAGAAGAGTGTCGGAGAAAAAAAAAACAATCATTATACCATACACTCAAATCTTGAACCTCGGGAATATTTCGAACTAAAAACACTAAATTATACGGTTTGCTTTTATTCAAAAATGCTTATCACAGATATTCTCAGACCCCAGAAACTGTTATACGCTTATCTATTCATCAAATCTAATAGAAATAAATATTCTTCCGAGTTTGATTATGTAATTATTTTAGTGTCTGACACCAGACTATCAACTAGAACGAAAAATTGACCACCATTTAATAAAAATCAAGAAAATAAATAACTTTATCCATTATTAAATTGTTTATAAAAACAGCCTTTTCATCTTTCATTTTTAGATACTTTCTATGTAAATTGAGTTAATTAATTTTGGAAATTAATAAGTTTATTTTAAATTATATTTAAATTAATTTTCATATACTAAAAAAAAAAATTTCCGAGCTTTTTAAACCAAACTGCAAAAAACTTGTAATAATAATTTACATATTTTAAATCTGATAAAAATATAAAACTTTTTTATAATTATTTTTATTCATAATAATTAACTATCTCACCTAAATCGTTCATCGTCTCGCTCATAATGCGAATCCAAAGAAATATTCGATTTGCTTGTATTACTTTTAAACACCACAAAGAATTTCGCAAGTAAATTTGCCGATTTCTAGAAATGTGCAAGAAAATATGAATAAATATATAGCAACGTGAAACTCTAAAAAGTCTAGTGAAAACAAATGGATAATTAAAATCAATTACATTGCGAAATCGAGAAAATATGTTGAATACCAAATTCAAAAATCTTTTAAATGATGTGATAAAATTGAGTGTGCAGATAATTGTTTCAGTGAGTGGAAATTGACATTTTATAGTGACAGTGTTCTAGACGATCGGGAGAATGGTGTCAGCGAGTTGTTGTTGCACATACCATTTTGTGGTTGCATGCAGTTCTCCAACTCTCTCCAAATTTGAAATGGGTGAGAATGGTTGTCGCTGATCATCGAACTAATTATATTACTATTATTATTATTATTATTATTATTATTATTATTATAAGTTAATTTAGCCACTGGCTAATGGTATTAGCAATATTATTATTTTAATATTATTATTATTATTATTATAAAGATAATTTTAGATGTTTAGTTGATTACGCCTATACACGAAAATTATTACTATCATTATTATTATTATTATTATTATTAGTCCTGTTAAAAAGTTATGTCCTAAATTTTTTTGGTAAATTTCAATCGTTTTATTTGCAATCGCGTTAATTAAAACAATTACTAAATTTAATCCTACGTTCTCAGAAATCTATTTATAGTAATTTATCAATGAATTATTTTCTAAAATTTATTTTTACTAATAATTTTAAGCTATTTGTTACTTTTTCTTTCGTGTCATTGCTGACACGTTATTAAACCTCATTATGCGCCTACATATATTTGAAACGTGATTAATAATTTTAATTAACTTTATATATAAATTTATTATATATTAATCAAAAATCTGACGGATTTACCAATTTCTTTGTACTTATTTTATTAATACTGGGTTACATAATATTAGAAAATGTTTCTAGTTAATTCATATACATTTTGAAATTGGATGAATTGGAATGTAAAGTAAATTTACAAGTTTTTAAATTAACAAATATACTTTGCCCAATATATTAGGGATACTTCTTATATCCTTAATAATTCACATTCTTTCGGATGAAATTAATTTCAAAATTAATACTATTTTTATTCCCATTTATCTAGATATTTTCTTCAATCAGAGACTTAAAATGCCATTGCTAACAAAAAATAATTTCATTATATATAATAGATAGATTGAAGCCCCATGGCTATGTATTTATTAAGATTATCAGATGCTGCATGACCATGATTTCATTTAACTAGTTATCAGCATCATATATATATATATATGTTCGAATTGTGCAATGCACACAGGCGCAAAAAAGTAAAAGGTGCCTGCAAGACAATATGATATTTTAATTTTAACAAAAAGTATTTTTTATTTTTCAAATGAAAAAGCGCCTCCAAGACAATTAATTTGTAACGATTTTTTTTGGATTTATACCTATTTTCAGGCATTGAAATTTGCTTTCGGTTCTTTGGTTTTTAAGTTATTTGAACCATTCTAATTTAGTAAAATATTTTAACGTTAATGCTGAATTAAATGCTAGTACTAGTATAGCTAATCAAGATGAATATTTAAATAGTGAGGTAGAAACAAGTGCTGAGAATATATCTAACTGTAATGATTTTTGTAACATAGCGGATTGGCCAGAAAATTTACAGAATTTGCAAATTCAAAATATAGTTTACAAAGGTCCAATACAAGCTTACATTAACCAGTACCCAAAAGACAGTATTTGACGATCATTTAACACAATAAATTTTCATCGAAAAACTGCAAATGGTGAATCATTTGATAGAATCTGGCTTGTATATTCATCAAAAGTAGATCGGGTGTTCTGTTTTTGTTGCAAAATATTTAGTAATGATGAATTTTCCTTAGCAAAAGGAGGCACAAATGATTGGGGCCACATAACAATAATTTAAAAAAGACATGAACAAAGTACTGAGCATTTTCGTTGCTATGGAAAATGGATTGGGCTTAAAAAGCGGATTTCTTCTGATCAAGCCATTGATTGTCTAGCTAATAAATTATACTTGAGTGAAGTAGAACATTTGGATGAAGTGTCAATTATTTTAATGATGGCCTCAGAAAATATTGCATTTAGAGGATCTTCAGACAGACTATTCACCGAAAATAATGGTAAAATTTTTAAACTTGTTGAGTTTGTTTTCAAGATTTGATCCGGTGTTAGAGAAACATGTTAAACGAGCCGCAGAAAATCCACAAAATACTCATTACTTGGGAAAAAATATTCAGCAAGAAATTATTTTATTGCTCGCCAAAGATACAAAGGATAATATTTTGGAAATGGTCAAAAATGCAATGTATTTTTCCGTTATTGTAGACTGCCAATCAAGGAACGTGAGGAAATAATAGATATTTACACAGATTCAACGCTTAAGCAAAAATACAACTGTACAAATATATTAAATTTGTGGGCCCAATTAGTTGAAGAGTATCCTGTTGTTTCTAACAGCGCAATTAAAAAGTTGTTGCCATTTCCGACTACATATCTTTTTGAATCAGGATTTTCCAAATACTGTGCAACAAACAAAATACCGGAACAGATTGAATGCTAAGAAACTACAATTGTCACTAATTAAACCAGATTTTAAAGCAATGTGCAAATTGAAGCAAGCTCATTGTTCTCATTGAAATAAAATAATTTTTTCTTTTTTATATTTTCATTTTGAATCACTTATTTTCGTAATTAACTTTCTACTTTTATTTTATAATTAAAATAAATTAAATAAATGTAGTGTGTATCTATCATTTTTAAGCTTATTTTTAATTTTTGCGGCTCCACTTCTGGGAAGAATATATAATAGTGCTCCGTTGCTAAAAAAGATTGAAAACCCGTTTTAATGGATTAAAAAAATTATATTAGTTATCAGTACAGTAGCATTTACTAAGGATTTGTTTATTAAAACTTAAGAAGGTACTGTAAGTTTTTCTAACACATGTGTTTATAAATAATATATTATTAATGATACAGAAAAATAAGTTATAGCTTATTATTTTACATTTTTGTTTACTTCCGTGAATGTTTGTAATTACTGTATATTACTATATTATTATATTCTGTTATCTTTTTCTGTCTCTTTTAGATAAAAGTATGTGTGAGCCGAAGAAAAAATGCAGACAATACAGTTTTGAATATATGAAATATGGATTTATTCTGTCACCAAGAAATAGTACTTTACCTTTCAGTTTTCTATGATTTAAAACGATGTCAAACGATTCAATGAAACCTTCTAAGCTTAAGGAACATTTAATAAAAATCCATAGTGACAAAAAAGATAAGGATTTGACGTTTTTTCAAACAATCAAAGAAAATTATTTGAAAACACCGACGTTGAAAGAACTTATTATGGCAACATCTAAGAGAGATGACAATGGACTACACCGAATTCTGGATGTCAATCGATCGCGAATAAAATTTGGGAATCCGATCTTAATAGAGCAGAGTAGTTGATCAATTAGGATCCAGGTTTCGTCATCTTAGAATTACCTTGAGGACAGTTCGAAACAATCGATATTCTATCTTTAGTTTAGTTGCGGTCATTTTTTAAATCAATATCAATAGTTTTCTTGTAAAGAAATAAATCCATATTGTTATATATAATAAATATTTGAAAGATCAAGTTAGTTTATTTATTATTATTTAAGTAATCTTTTGAAGTCAAATATTCAATTATGTTAGTCGTTTAGGTCACATAAGATCATAACACTACATCCCGAAGTCTTAAGAAAATAATAGTGATCTGAAGCTGGTTATAAATGTTTTATCGTATAAAGATAAACTAGCTAATGACAATAACATTAGCGATATAAATTATATAGCCCCCACAGTTATTGCTGGAGAACCTTTATATTTACTGGTATTAGAGGAAGGTGATAATTTTTATAATATATAAGTTTTTAATATTAAAAATTTTATGAATTGCCAACCTTTAGATACAGGGTTACCCTGTAACTTTAATGCTAGGATACCGGTTAACTGGCGCACCCATTGCCTTAATGGCTTTAAACATCAGAAGGCATTTAACCTTTATGCATATAAATTCAAATAGGCACCGCTCTGTAAAGTTTCCCTAAAACGTAAAAATTTTAAATGAGAAAGCTGAAACACTGCCATTCGTGATAACAACAGGTCTATTATTAATAAATAATTACACAAACAAACATAATTATATTTACATTTTATTGGTGTTCTTGAAAATGAAAAATTAAAAAATCAAAATTTTTGAGTTGATCGATTTAAAAATCCTCAGTTATTTTTGAAATTTTAAGAAAATATTCATCGTGGATTGAGTCGCTCAGCTCCAATACATCTACTATGTGTAAGTAATTGGTTAGATGTTTTATATTCAGTCATTATATACC
Organism: Schmidtea mediterranea; assembly: GCA_022537955.1. NCBI lineage: Eukaryota > Metazoa > Platyhelminthes > Tricladida > Dugesiidae > Schmidtea > Schmidtea mediterranea. Next base: position 23,465,288 of record CM039680.1, on the reverse strand, counting down.
GAAAATTCAATTCGAATAAATTTGGGAAATTATGCTGTACCTAATAGATCTGAATCCATAAAACAATATTTTTGACCGCTAAATCTGTTAAATGCCTCCTAAATTCTCGCTTTGAATGCCAGATTATATTAATCAATTTGTTGTTATTCAAATTTCTGGTGGCTCAAACTATTAATTTCATTTTTTTGATTGGCTATTGTTTCTTTTGTATTTATTCTTAACTTCCATCGAGTAAGGTTTTTAGATTTAATGTTTTTAAATTTTTATATTGATTTGAAAGATAATCTCCATATTTGTAAACTATAGCGCAAAATAAACTTAATGGTATATAAAAATTGTGTAAAATGAAATCCGCATTCAAATTTTTTTATTTATTTTATTCTGAACCTGAACTAACCCAAACCGGTAAACTAGAGTGAACCGACATTTTTTCGTCTCATTTTAAGAAAGAGAGGGAAAGAAATGGAAGCACCAATGAGACAGCATGAAAATAGTGAAGTCTCATTGGTTAGCCGGTTATTAGTGGGGCAAGCCCAAACAAATAATAGTAATAGAAAGTTAAAATATTTATTGGGAAACAGAACGAGTTCGTGAGATTGAAAAAGAAAACGGATGGATGCAAGCAGGACTAAAAATACGATATGATCAAGAAATGTATAGAGTCATATGATAAACGTGCACATGCACATGATATTAAAATTGGAGATTTAGTATGTATCAACAAACCAGAACCAGAAAAAGTACTGTCACCGAAATTGCAAAGGCCGTTTAAAGGACATTATTTGGTGTGTGAAGCTACAGAAATGAATCTAAAATTACGTCCTTTAAATAATAAGAAAGCGAGAATAATAGCTCATGCAAATCGATGTAAAAAATTACCTGTTGAAGAGGGAAAACAGTATTCATTGAAGTCAAAAGAAAATAAAATAAATGAAGAAGCTGTAACCAAACAAAAGTTTTTAAAGAACCCTACCCAATTGAATTATACAAATAAAATTTTATTGATAAAGACAGTAATGCCCATTGATGTCTGGTGTATAAATGCAACACGAATTGGTTCATCGTTTGCAATTAAAATGATTCCGTTGATGGAAAAAATCAGTATTTATTCAACTTATACTCAAATTGTGTGGATATATCATTGAGAAAAATGAGAGAATAGAAATTAATAACCTACTAAATTATTTTGACCCTCCAATAAAGTTACATTATGGTAATAATATGTATGCAGTTCGACGATTGACAATGAACTACGAATACCCTTGGACAATAAAACAATGGGAATCCCAAAACAATGATACAAAGATATATAATCTAATACAATTGAATATTTGGACGAGAAAAATAAATAACCTAATAACAGTTGAACCGATAATAAATAGAATCAATGTTTTTTGGAGATCCCAGGAATCCCAAAAAGTCAAAGTGGTTTTCCAAAATTTGGCAATCGACAATCAGGAAATCATTTATAAATTATATCAATTTAAAATTAAATCAGACTTAAAATTTTGTAGCTCATTATTATGAAAAAGCCCTTCGAAAAAATGGAACCTACATTGATGATCAATGGATCGAAGTTCATTCTCATAATCATTCGATGTATTTAATCAAGGAAACTAATCGTGTTATTTACCACTAAGACCATACACTTACAGTTGCTCGAAAAACAGATTCAAACCAAAAAGCAGTTATCTACAATTGTGGGAAAATCCATTGATAAAAATGATACCTAAGTTTTAAAATTCTACCAACTACTTAATAAAGTCAACATAAAAAATGATATTAATTAAAATTCATTATTGTCGTCGTAAAGTTATTTCGGAACCATTACGTCTTATCCTGGTAGATCGCAATTTCGTTCGTGTGTACTATGAGAACATTTACAATGAGCAACCAGATAAAGCTAAACTAGCCATCCAAAACAAATCATTTCTAAAATTCCAAAACCGTACGATGGGAACTTCTTCAGATAACAATACCTATGACATTATATCTTCTCAAAATCGTAACAAATCATTAATGATAAACGGAACTCTATGTATTGGATAATAATGACATCTCATGTATATTTGTGATAACCAGCCTCATCATCATAATAATCATTCTCATTCTTCTCATAATCTTGTCAAAAATTATGAAAACGGACAATTCTTCTGTTATTCGATACAAGGAATCTAGACCCTGGATAACTTACGAAGAAACATTTGTATAGTGAGATACATTTATTTAATTTGCATGACAATGCTAGTGTACAGTATTCATACACTTTCATGTTTTAGTAACAATATTTCTATTATTATCAATATTTACAATATTGATATTTGTTTTAATATTCAATTGTGGTTATTTAATATAATTTTGAAGTTTGAATTTAATGGATCTTAATGAAAATGTTACTGGCGACCACACCGAAATCGCAGCACTAACAAGATCACGGGAAAGACAGAAAATTGTGGAATCACTTCCAAAAAATATTCAAGAATAAATCTGCCCAGTGATACAAAGTTTTCTTAAGGAAAAGATGAAGATTCAAAGGAGTGGTTATTAACCATTGAAGAATTTGTAAAAAATTCTCTCAACTTAGGAGCAGCTTTCGATTTATTATTGTATGGGGACGCAAAAGAGTTATAGGTGGTTTTTAAAGAAGCACAGAAGACTCCAGCGTCAGATGAAGATGTAAAAAGTTGGTTCGTTTTGAAGTATATCAAATGTAAACGTTTTTGCAAACTATCGATGATATGAGTTAGATAAGGCAGAGATCTGACGAAAGATGTGATACTTTTTTATTAGAATAACAAAGCTCGCGCGTGAAGTTTTATCAGCGAATCAAACTGAAGACATGGTTGTAAAGGATATAATTATGAAATCCATGTACTCTGATAAAGTGAAAGAGTCAGTAGCAATGAATCCGGATATCTCTTTGACAGAAATTGAGAAATTAAATCAGAATTTCGAAAATATTATGCATACTGAAGAAAGGGGAGATGTGTTTGCATTTGCAGATGTTAGGAAACAGCATTTATATACATCGGTGTTAATGAGACAAAAAACGTTCCTAAAGTGATTAGACCACCCGTTTTAGAAATTAGCAGGTATACTCGTCCGCAAAGAAATTTCGAGAATTATAATAGGAAACAACGTGACTCCGAAAGACGAGAAGATACGGAAAGAATTTTAAATAATGAAAGACCCAATAGACTCATGGTTTGCTTAAAACATATAGCAAGGCGAACCTATAACAGAGCACAAGGATTACCGGAACCAGAATATAAACCCTTCAACATGGTCAATGTTACTGATGTGGTGAATCAGGACATATTCGGAATAGTGTCCTTTAAATAATTGCTGTTCAATATGTGGTAGAATGGGCATTTTTTAACTGTCAATTATTAAGGAATCAGAATACCAAAATAATTCATTAAATTCAAGCAAAAAAAAATTTGCGTAATCCGACTTATTCGTATGAAAACCTTGAAAATGATATCATGTCAGAATCTGAAGCACGTGAAGTAGGATCAATTATACATGGTCATACAGAAAACTGTCCTTTGAACGAAATACGCTCCATAACAAACATTTCGACTGCGGAGTCGTTGAATTAAATGTGAAAAACACTAGAAATCGAAATTTTACAATGTTCATGAAGAGTGATGGAAGATGTTGCGGAATAAGGATCGAGATGTTGTGGGATACAGGTACATCTGTTACGGTAATGTCAGTGGTCATTTGAAAGAAGTTTGACAGTCCAGTGTTAAAGAAGTTAAATATTTCACTCAGAGGTGCGTTTAGAGCTAACCCTATATCATGTTTAGGGGAGTTTACAGCTGTGATTCATTGGAACAAGATGTGTCAAAATGTAACAATACTTGTAGTCAAAGATTGAATTTTTAATTGCAAATAAACCAAAAAATATAGGCGATATAACTAAACTTAAATCGATCTATAAACACGGTGATCGCAGTTACTACAGAGGCTTGTGAAGAGATAATTTTTACAGAAAAATTTCGAATGGCAAAAAAGAAAGGATGTGGTTAAGTTTTTCCGAAACATCAAAAGCAATTTATTGTTATTCGTGCAAAATGTTTTCAGGCTTAAAGTCTAATTTGATTACAGGATTCCAAAATTGGAAACATACATATTGAAGAACTTTGTCCGAGCATGAAATGCCAAAAGAGCACGTCAATTTGTGCATTATACAGTAAACCCTAGTATAACACGGTACTCCGATAACACGGATTCCCTACAACACGGCAACGAATTTGCGACATTCCTCATACAACAGCTTAGGTTCTCCGTATAACACGATTTACAATATAACTGTTTCTAAAATTTTTTTTTCGCGAAGCAGTCTAAAATGTTACAGAATGTCTAAAAATTTGTTTCAAACTGAATAAATAAATTTGTAATTTGAAAAAAATCCGACATGTGATAAGACTTACTTTATTGGTAAGTAAATTTTCTGTTTTTGTTTAAATAATATTTTAAGAAGCGGAAATAGAATTTCCAAATAATTTTAATTCAGCTAAGTTTTGCTTATCTGCTTTGAATTATTTGAAATCTATTTTTATATTTTAGAATTTGTATCTATTTCCACCACTTCCGGAATTGTAAAGTAATTATTAAATTAATTGTCATTCCTAATTTAGAAAAATGGCTGCCGAAAATAGTAAAAAACATTCAAACGAAAATTTGTTTCATTAGAAAGTAAAATCAACATTTTAAACCAACTGAAAGAAGGACATAAGGCTTCGTATATTGCGAAATCAGTGGGCTTAAATGAAGCAACTGTTCGTGCTATTAAAAGAAATAAAAATACGAAAACATGTTGCTGAGGGAGCTTCAGTGAAAAAGGGTTGCTTGAACACGAGATTTGTGTATAATTAAAATGGAGAAAAGTCTTTTGATTTGGATAGAAGATTGTATAGATAGATATAAGGATACCTTTAAGTGGTAACATCATTAAGCAAAAGGCTCTTAAAATACACAGGCATTTAAAAGAAACCAGGACTGACTCTTCTGTAAAGGGATCATCAAACTTATTTTCTGCAAGTAATGGCTGGTTTGAAAAACTAAGAAAAGGATGAATTTGCATAATGTGAAACTCGCAGGTGAAAGCGCTTCTGCAGATGTAGAAGAAGCAAGTAAATATTTAACGAAACTACATGACATTATTGAACAAATTGGGTATTCATCTCATCAAATATTTAACGCAGATGAAACTGGTCTATACTGGAAAAAACTTCCTTCTCGAACGTATATAACAAAGAACCAGAAATCAGTACGAGGGTTCAAAATTGCAAAGGACAGAATCACTCTTCTAATGTGCAGCAATGTATCTGGAAATTTTATCTTAAAGCCTATGTTAATAAACCGATCTTACAATACTGAGCATTAAAGAACTGTATATTGACGAGCAAATTCAAAGGCTTGGATGACCACAGATATATTCAAAGATTGGTTTGAGAACTGCTTTGTGCCTGGTGTAGAGAAATACTTGGAAAAAAAACTTGAGTTTCAAGGTTTTATTACTTCTAGATAATGCAAATTCACATCCTAAGAATTTGCACCATCCAAATATAAATATTGAATTATTACCTGCTAATACCACATCACTGATATAGCCGTTGGATCAAGGCATCATATCGAATTTTAAAGCACATTACGTACGCAAAACCTTCAATTTAATTTTCGAAATAATGGAAGATGACCCAAATAAAGTACTTACACAGGCATGGAAAGAATTTTCGATACTAGATTGTATTAATACTGTATCTTGCGCTCTAAAAGAAATAAAGCCTTCAACCATAATTCAACCAATATTACCACAAATGGTCCCACAAATAAATGTGTTGCCATCAATAGATGTAGAGTACCAGCGAATAATTAATGCCGCTAAACTTGTAGGAGGGGAATGATTCGATGACATTGGTATACAAGATGTGTTGAAAATATTTGAAGAATCTTCACTGGACGAAGAAGATTTGATGGAACTTGTCAATGTATACCCTAGTTCACCCAAAAATAATGAAGAGTTTACCCAGAATGATAACACATTCTCTATAACACGTACCAATTAATCGTGTTACACGAGGGTTTACGGTACAAGCACTCTTCTTCATTAAATCGCATCGATGTTGAAAATCTTCAAATTATTCTACAAAAAAAAATTATTGGAAAGAGGTTCTGCGAAGAATTATATCCTCAATAAAATTCCTCGCAAAGTTGGGCAAAGAATGCAACATCTTCGAGAAAAGGCAATTATTTGACTAATTTAGAGTATTTGAGCGAATACGATGAATTTTTAAAATTGCATTTACAAAAGTATAGTAAGTAATGAAGGCAGCGGACATGTAAATTACTTGTCTCATCAGACTTGTGATGAACTTTTGAAAATAATTGCCAATTCTATTATGGCACACATTTTGGAGGAAATAAAATACGCAAAATATTATAGTATCATTTTAGATTCTACGCCCGATGTTGTACATGTGGATCAACTTACCTTCGTAATGCGTTATTTGTCAGAAAATGTGGATATTAAGAAGAGGTTTTTAATGTTCTTCACTATAGAAAGACATGATGCGGAGTATTTAGAAGACAGTTTTATCTACCTTGAAAATTTTGCCAGTAGATATTAAATATTGTCATGGACAATCGCACGACAATGCGGAAAATATGTCTGTTAACTACAATGGTTAGTCTACAAACAAGAATAAGACAACATGCTCCACCAGCAACGTTTATTCAGTGCTCTAGTCATTCACTTAATTTAGTTGGTAATGTAGCTGCAGAGAATTGTAGTAATGCGTTCAGATATTTTTTAATTGGTGCAAAATGTGTTTGTTTTTTTCTCTGCATAACCGGATTCGATGGAACATGTTATGCAATAAATTAGATAAAGGGTCTTTACATTAAAGAAAGTATCAGATACAAGATGGTCTGCATGGGCTGATGCAGTTTTGTCGTTAAAATGTGGTTACAAAAATATTAAAAAGGCTTTAGATGAAATATATAACTCCACAGAAGAAAAAAAATTTGTTGTTACTGAAGCAAAATCATTACTTAAAAAAATGAACGATTATGAAACTGCTGTCTGGAATAATATTTTGCAACGAATCAATGCAGCAAGTAAATCTTTACAAGCTATTAACTGCATAATTGTTAAAGGTGCGTCATTATTGAAAAGTCTAGAAACTTTTATTAATGAAAGAATTAGACATAATTTCATCGAAATAGAATCAGAAGTTAAAGAACTAACAGATAAATCATTTGAAGATGATCGTATGAAAAGATGTACAGAAAATTGAAAGGATTTTTTCCTACATGATGTATTCTACATTATTTGCGATCAATTATTAGCAGAACTGAACAGGTGTGGACAAATCTATGAAAATTTTATAAGTAATTTTAAAGATTTTTTTTGTGTTTAACTTGTGTAGAAGAAAAAGCGTTAATAATTTAATAAAAATGTACAAAGATGACATTAATTCAAGTAATTTTAAAGATGGCTTGGAAGTTTTTAATATTTTTAGATGAAGACAAGCAATCAATTGATAGTATTGTTGGGCTTAGAGCCAAAATTAAAACAAACTATGAAACAAATTAAAACAAAAAATAAGAATAAGGAAAATGGTCACTGTACATACACACGCACTGCAAGCAGAGATCAAAAAATAAAACAAAACATATTAAATAAAACAAATATTAATCAAAATCCTCGAAAAAGCCTACAGATGCAGAAAGAAACATACGTGAAATAAAATAAACTGCCAAAACCTTGAAAAATAAGGTTTAGAAAAAACATAGGCGACCAAGAAATGAAATATCAAGGGTAAAAAGAGTATTATAGAAAAATAATAATAAAAATAAAATCCAACAACATAACATTAATTTATCAAAAAATAAAGAAAAATATATAAAAATAATTTGAAGTTAATAAAAATAATTAAAAACCCTTAAAAGGCGAAAAATCACCTATTGGTCGCACACAGACACAAAACTACTATATAAACAGTGACCAATTTCATTATTTTTAACTTTACAAAACTTTTAAAAACCGTTTTTGACTTTATTCTACTAACCGTTTGAATCGATTTTTATTAAGTAAGGACATTTTTATTCTTATCATAAATGTAAATTGTTCTTTAATTATATGTTCGTAACGTTTTAACGCTGTAACGCAAGAAACCAGGTTCTCCTTAGAGATTATGGGATCAGGACGAAAAGCGTAAGACCTTCTAGCAGCCGCAGGAAACTGGGAACGAAGGATGTTCGAGGAGTAGTATTGGAAACAATGCTCACCTGCTTGAATGGCATTCGGCTGTTACGCACAGTACCAACATGATTTCGATCATGGGTGCGTGGCAGTAAGCGATAGTCGTGGGGTGTGTGTGGGTAATCAACCCTAGAGTAGGAAAAGGAAAGTCAGGAATGAGGGATGCCAATTTTCGCTGATAAAATTTTTCTCCGTGCACCAACAGTATATGCAAAAAGACATTAGATATGAAAGCAACTTTTCCAAATGTGGAAATTATTTTAAAAATTTGGTTAACCATCCCGATTTTAAATGCAATGAGAGAACGCAAGTTTTCTGGTTTAAAAAGAGTTGAAAATTATCTAAGAAATTCAATGACTGAGGAAAGACTTAATAATATTGCTATTTTATATAGAGAAAAAGATCTCGCTGATCTATTTTTAGGATTTCATAAATCTAAAAATAATACTACATGGATATCCAAATAATATTTTATAATTATCTATTTTCGATTAAATTTATATCTATAATTAATTAAAAAACAATAATTCATAGATTAAGTTTTAATTCGAATTATGAACTTTCTCCGAGACAACGTGGCCTTTTTTTAACTAGGAAAAGTTAAATGAAAAAGTTGTTATGATTACCGAAAACCCACAAGAACTGAGCCCAGTAAGAGACGAAGATAAGGATGATAATGAAGATAGGAACGGATGGAAGTTCTTCAAAAAATTTACAGAGAAATAAAAACTTGGACGACTTTTTTCAACACAACTACAAAACAATTTATTCTAATGTCATCAACAAGTTTCACAAAATGGATAGCAAGCTTCAAATTTGGGCATCAGACAAATGCAACACAAAACTTTCAATTCAAAGTCCAATTTTGACATCAAGATCAAGCTTTCTATCTTTATAGCAAAAACCAACATCGCAGTGAAGATCCAAAAGAAAAAGAGTTCTTCAGAGGCATTCATGAGATAAGGAGAATCTATACTGAATCTTTATTTATTGATATTTGTAAAATTATCTATGAAATATTTATTTTATCTTTGAAATCTCAATTTATTATCTTTATTCTCTTAAAAAATTATCTAATAAGCAATTCAATAATAAAAGTGTGAAAATCTATGTAACTTAATTTTTAGATCTATGAAATCCTAAAAATATATCGGCGAAATACTGCAAATATATTATATTCAAATATTATTGATTAACACGTATTTTTATTTTCCTTGTTTCTCGTTTTATTGGGGGCCCAATACTTTTATAATCTGCGAATCGTACCAGGATTTGATCTTCGCTCGCTTTCTTGGAAAAAGGTCAAATATAAATATTATCCAAATAGTAATAATTCAGCATGTTATTTTTTGTTGGAAACAAGGAATTCGAATGGATTTTCTATTAGAATTTATTAATAAATTTCGATCATTTACAATTACAGCCTATTAATTTTTATGAATAATAATTTAATAAATATATACTAGTTACTAATGTTTAAAAACACAAACCTATTTTTATTCTGAGTTTCAATAAATTCAGGAACAAAATCTAAAAGCTTCTAAACAGCAAGTTATTCAATAATATTAAGCAAAAAATCTTTAGAAATCAGCATCTTATATTTTAAATATTTTATCTTAAAACAAACTTTTAAACAAATATTTTTATCATGAATAAGTTTTAATTTAAGTAGAGAGATTTAAAAATATTTTAAATTTCAATATAAATTACTATAAAAGATTACAGTTAAATTTAATTAATTTAGATTTGAAATACTAAAATATTCTTAGGAATAAATTATAATGAAAAGTAAAAAGTAAAAGTACCTCATGCAAGGAAATCAATTAATAAAAAATGAAAACATGAATTGATATATTATAAAAATTGAATTATAAAATAGAATTATAAAAATAAATATTATTTTAATGGGAGTTTTCTCTTATTGATTTGGTTTGTTGAATACTAGGAGTCGGATCGAGATTTAAATTTCATTGACAAATTTCTAACTATCCTCACAAAAAAATTAAATAAAAATGACAAAAAGAAAATTACATTTAAATACACATTTTACGATATGTTTTGATAGATGTACTGTCATCATCTGGTAAAAAACGAATCAAAATAACATAAATTTCTTTAATTTATTCCAACAAATATTTTAACATCATTTTTTCATTTAAAAATTTTAATTTAACTGTTAAAATTATATTTTATTCAATAATAAATTTAATACCTTAAATTGAATTTTAAAATTACAAAAACAAACAACATTTTAAAGAATTAAACTACTTAAAACATTCAAGAATATCACACGTATTAACGTTTTGCACATAATTTTTGGATCCAATGACTTTATCAACACGTTCTCAATAATAAAAATACCTTTTAATAACATGTTAAAATCAGACATGCATAATTTACTCATACAGTTCATTTTATGCTCATTACTATTGATCAATCTATTCAGTCGACAATGTTCAAGAACAAAAGTACATAGATCACGTAAAGTCTCTGCACTGACATTACACCCATTACAAATAAATTAATAAACAACCAGGATTATTAATTTATTTTACAAAATATTTTCTACAAAATTTGACTATGAATACCTTAAATAAATCTGATTCATAGTAAAATTTTGTAGAAAATATTATGTACCTTATAAAGATATTAGAGGTGAAACACAAAAACGTCCTTATAATAATTTTTCACAAAAATTAGAAACGATCTTATAATCTAAATTTATAAATAATCTTACTTTCCTTTTATAAATTGTAAAATTTCCCAAATGCGGCAATACCAATACAAATTAAAGATCATCGTTCTTAAATACACTATTAATGTTATTTAAACCAACAATCGATTGATACTCATTAGTAAAATAGCAATCGGATATGGATCCTTCGAATTCTTAATCAACTTGTCAACAGTTTTTCCTATCATCATTAAAAGTTGTTTCAAAGACCCATTTTTGAATCATAAAATCAACCAATTTTTCTACACTTTTTACTGAATTTACAAAAGTAGAGGATAAAAACCATGAACGATAAATCAATCTGCAAGAAATGATAATTAAAGTATATTTTACAATAAATTTAAATAACATATTATGCAATACTTTCAGAATTGTAGTTTGAAGATCAGACGTTGGTCATGATGTCTGATGAATGTGTTTAAATGTTAGTATGTTTGTATATTGTGTATCAATAATTATGTTGAATGATGAGAGCAGACCCATCACCACATTTGAATAAATACTACAAGACAGAACCAAACAGCTACAGAGTGAACATGTATCTAGAATTAAGTATGAACAAATAACATTGACTCTATCCAGTTAAACTATTGAAGTGTATATATTTTAATAATGGTGAAATTATTAATCTGATTTTATTTTTATTTTAATGGTGTAATTTTTATTTCGGACAGTTATTATATATATTTTACTTTCGGAACAATACTCATTTTAATTATTTTCATCTACATCTTTCTATAAATATCAAAAAAGTGGAACATGTCTAATCTATTAATTAACACTTAATTGCATAATTTTTTTTATTTATTTTGAATAAAATAAAATGACGTTTCTTTAATTAAATATCTTTATACTATACTGCCGCTTTTCTTTGTTGTTCTTGATCAGGTTATGTATCAAAGTTCCAAGTTTTTGAACAGATTCCAGTGATTGAATGTGACGACAGATTATTCTCATTCTTGGCCAATGCTTTGCATATTAAAGAATTTCTTTTTACCAAAGAGCTTTAAGACAATCCTTGTCAAACTCGAAAAGTTGTCCAGGGCCAATGAATTTGAAATTACTAATTATTAAATTGGAAAATAATTTTTAACACATTTTCTATACACGGCTTGTTACTTCAAAAGCTCTCTGTCCTCAATAAAAGCAAAGAATAGTAAACAATGAGTTTTGCAAACTGTAAATTATATTTTATGATTCTGAAATTTTAAACAAATAGAGCTATTGCAGAAAAAACTCTATAAACAGGTGCATAGACCTTTCTGAATAATAGTAGCAAAAATAATAATTTTTAAAAAATCATTTTCATCTTATTTAAATTTTTTACTAAAAATTATTAATAATAATAAATTATTAATAAAATATTAATTAATAAATTATTAAATCTTGGTAATATTTATTTCATTATTTAATAAATTTAACAATTAAAAATAACTATAGTTTTTGAAAAACATTTCATTAAAATACATGTAAATAATCAGAGAATAATATAAATGTAAAATTTTTAAAATTTGATAAAAAATTACTCATTTGCATGTAAAAACTGTCAATACACATAATACAATTTATATTTATATATTGTAGCAATTTATGTATATTTTGTAACACAGTGTAAAACATTTTTAAATAAAGAATTAAAGTTCTACCATTAAATAAAAATAAAATAAACATATATTAATTTTTTAAACAATCATTTTTGACATCTTGTTTCTTATAGACGATTTTTGGAACCAACTTTCATTTAGTATTTCAGTTAGATCTAATCTTTTTTCCACATTAAAGGAGACACATTTGTTAATAAGACTTTGAGCTCTTTTAGAAGATTTTAAAAAGAAAATATGTCGAACATAGTCATATTCTTTAATACTTTTAAATATACTTTTACGCTCAATACAAATATATATCAAGCACCCGATTTCGAAAACCATATTTTTCTTAACATCGTATGTCAACCCCTTGACAGCTTCATAACTCGAATATCCGACAGTGCCGACGAAACCTTTGTGAGTGGGATTTTTGTTTATTATATCATAAAGAGCACTCTCAAAATCAATAAATTTTACTTTGTAAGTAGTTTGATTTATAATAATATTTTTGAGTTTTATGTCTAAATGATAAACGCCTTTACCGATTAAAGTTTCTAAAACTAAAACGATATTTTTAACAATTTTCCTTAGCGTATTTTCACATCGAGGGTTAGTTGACACAAAATGATGCAAATCCATCCAATCTCCGTCTAAATTTTCCATAACAATTGAAAAATCTGTTTCATTTTGAAAAAAGTCGAGAATTTTTGGACACAATTTGACATTATTAATTAATTTAATAAAATGCATTTCTTTTGGTATTGGAAAAAAAATACTTTTTACTTTCAATAAACAATTCGGATTTAGATTTAGTAAAACTTTTAATAACAACTGTTTTGTGGCTAAGATTTTTCTCTGAATTATTATGGGCTTTGTAAATGGTACTCCTTACCGAGGCTTGAAGTTTGGAAATAAATTCATAACTCTCATTTAAAATCATTTTAATGACGTTTAAAATTTTTATTATGCGAAAAGAGATTAAATATTAATAAAATTTATTTATTACAAATTTCATTGGATAACAATTTTAAATTTATTTTTTGATCGTTTTAAAAAATAAAATTTTAAAATATTGTATTTTTTAAATATTTTAAAAATGATAACTTTAGTGTAATAAATATAGAGAAAAATAGGTAAAATAAATATGTATAAAAATTTTCAATTTTCTTAATTTGATTTCTTTTCACTTTTCAAGTAAAAAAAACTTTTCTTTTTTCTCATCAGAAATGTTTTTTGAATGGATCAATTTTATTTATAATTTGTAAAAAAAGGAATTTTTTGTTCATCCTTAATCTGTTATGTAATTTAGTTCTAAAAAAAATCCTTGATAGTGATTGCATGGATTAGTTCGGTTTATTAAAAATACAAAACATAAGAAAAATACATTAGGAAAAATTGTAAAGAATATGATTTTAATTTTAGAAAATTTATTCTTTGAAGACCCTAAACTCGAATATAATATGATAAATCGTGCTACTTACAAAAGAGTTTGGAAGTTATATTCATAGTAGAATAATCAAAATTTTTACAGAAAAACGATTTATAAGTACTTCTGAATAATCAAAGGGTTGGCATAAGGCCCGGGGAAAATATGATAAATAAGTTGAACACAGATAAATATTTTGCAATATTAGCGATTTTAACAGAATGCATTAAATTTCTTACTACGAATAGTTTGCAGACTGAACTTACAAATATGAAAATAAATAAAATACCAAAAAAGAAAACTGATAAAAGGTGACCAAAAATATTTTACTGATAGAATAGAGGTAAATAAAATATTCATTTATAACATCAATAACATTATTAATGTAGAGCAGTGGTTGCAATTAGATTTTTGGTATCGTGCCAAAAAAGATGTTTTTGTTCAGACCAATTTTTCGGGGTGCCGAATCTATTCCATAAAATAAAATAGTATTGAAATATCAGAAATTAATATGTACCACTTATTCGTTTTTATATATGAATTTTTATTTATTTCATTTATAATTTGTTTTTATTTATATTTAAATAAAAATTTATAAAAAAAGAAAACAAAAATATCAGATATATTCTTCAATATCAAAAATTAAACAAAACATAATAAGAATTAAACAATAAATAAAAATCTACTTAAATTAGTAAGGAACAGAATATTTTTCCTACTGTTGTTTTTCCTAAATTGCGACGCTAAGTGGTCTATATTTGGTATGTAATTGGTTACTTTTAAAGCACCACAAGCCTCGGAATTGTCATTAGCCTTTCTGTTTCTGGTTTTGGTTAAAATTACATTCATATGAGCAAATAAGAATTCGCAAAAGTAAGTTGAAGGAAAAACTGTTATTACAGCTATTGCTAGGTTTTTTAATGATGAGAACTGATTTGGAAGACTTTTCCACAACTTCAGAATTTCACCGTCCATGTTAAATGTTATAACATTTTCTCTTAATTGATTTTCGACCATTATTCTTAAATCGACAAATTTTTCGCGCCAAAACAAACTGGCTTGAAGTTCTAGCAGTTCACTATCAAAATCGTCAAAGCCTAGCAATCTAAATTCACCGAAATTATTTTCCGGAATAAACTTGTCAGGATATCGGATAAATTTAATTAAATTTCTGTAATATATTGGAATCGATTTTCAAATGATAGTTGTGTGCTCAATATAATTTTTTTGAAATTCATCAAAAATATCTTGTAGGTTTTCTTCTCCTATGTTAGTATTTTTAAAAAAAAATTTTACATTAGGAAAGTATTTCAATTCTTCATAATTTGTTTCTAATTTTTTAAAGTCATTTTCAATTAATTTTAGTTTCATTTCAAAAGCAGTAATGTCTCCAAATAAAATATCCAATGATTTGCCTTAACCTTGTAGTTTCTTGTTTAATTAATTCAAATGCATAGTAAAATCAGTTAATTACATTAACTTTAGTAACCATCTAGTATCGGTAAGCTCTGTAAATATTTTTTTTGTCATGTAAAAAAAGTCGAATTTCATCCAAGCATAAAATAAATCTTTTTAAACATAATGCGCAACTAAGCCATCGAACGTGATTATACATAAGAAAGAGTTTCATATGGTGCATTTAAATCTGCCATTAATTTTTTAAACGGTCTTTTGGACAAATCATTGGCAACAATATAATTAATTATCTTACTCACAACATTCATCACGTGATTTAGTAAAAAAACTCCATCTTTGGCACATAATGCATCGAGATGAATCATACAATGAAAGCCAAAAACGGGGTGACCGATTTCATTTTGTAGTAATAATTGGAATCCTGAATCTTTACCTACCATACTGGGGCACCTTTAAGTAGAAATTGAGCATATTTTTTTAATATCAATGTTTGAATCAATTAATGTTTTTTTACAATTTCAAAAATGTCAACACCCCTTGTTCGTTCTGGCAAAGTTTCCACTTTAATTATTCTTAACGCATTTTTCTTTCTGTAGCATATCGTACAGTTATTGCTAGCCTTGCATCTGAATTGATGTCCGGACTTTCATCAACGCCAATGGCGAATACCTCAGCTAAGCATATATCTGATTTTAATTGGGAAAAAATATTTTACCGTAGTTTTATTATGCTATCTTTAACCGTATTTGGGCTTAGTTGAACGCTTTTGATGCGCATAATTATTTTATTTTTATTATAAAATCCTTCAAAAAGTTTTTCAACACAATTCAAAAGAGTAATTTTAAAAAAATCACCATCAGTAAATGGTTTTCCAAGTTTAACAATTTCATTTGCTATTTTAAAACTAGCGACAGTTATATTATTTGCCGATTTTACAAATTTAGTAATAATATTTGATTCACAGTGAAGATTATCAATTTTTTTCGAAATAAAATGTAATCGATGAATGGGTAGATTCAAAATGACGTTTGACTGATGATGTAAGAAACACTACAGATGTGAGACATAAAACACAATGAGGTTTGCTCTTCTTTTCAATCATTCCATAAAGATATTTCCAAGAATCTTGAAATGAATCTTTACGATCATCTTTTGGAGTTCTATTCATTTTGAAGGACTAATAATAAAAACAAAACTAAAATATAAACTTAACTAAAACAACAAAAAATATTAAAAAATGTGATTCAGTCAAATATTCTGAAAGTCTTCTTTTTGATTTGAATAAACACTATTTTTGATTTGATATAATTTTTCGATATTGTCCTTGTTTTTGACTCTTAATATTTTAAACTTAATATATCTTACAATTACTTAATAATTTAATTATAAAAGTCTCTTTTTTTGGCAACAAACAAAATGAATATGTAAATAAAAATACAACTCACTGATATGTCAAAAAAATCGTATTAATAATTATAGGATTGTTTAATAGGAAAAAGTTTTTGACAGTGGATTATTAAATCCTTCTAAACATGGTGAATCAAAATTGAATCAAAACTGAACTTACTAATAAATGGGCGAGTTAATTTTAGAATCAACTTTGATTTAATTTTGATTTAACTTATGTTCTGAAATTAAACAAATTTTGGATTCAATTTATCATCACAAAAGTAAATTAAAATTGAATCTTAAAATAGATTCAGTTTCATACACGATTAGAAGGGGAAATGTATGACTGGAATGGACATTTTTTGTTCAATAGGAATGATGGTCAGTGAAATTTTTTGACATTTTCTGACCATGGTAAGAAGTTAAATCACAATCGCTGACTGAAATTTACTGTCAAAATGTTGTGTCATTAATTTTTACATTTTTATTTATTTACTTCTTGTCCAAAAGGAACATATCTATTTTTCTTTAATTTTAAATAACAATTAATTAAAAATAAAAAGAACTTTAAAGTTTGAAATTTTTTTTCATATTTTTATCACGCGTGTCAGCAAACTTTCGCTGCGTAACACGTAATTGCGATCACTGAGGTAGAGTTTAATTACATTTAATGATTTGCCTAATAATGACAATAATAATAACATTAAATTTTATATCATTCAAGATGTAATTGGTAAGTTAAAACGTTCAGTCTACAATTTAATACTTATTGAAAAAAGCGATATACATAACTATTTCGTTGTCACAAATCTTTTTAAAAACGACTTTCACACTATAAACTAACTAACAAATATCCAAACAATCAATTAACCAACTCTACACACAAACAACTAACTTCATTGTAATTTATCATAGCATCATCGACACGATGACCAAATTAATTAGTGTTTTTTCTGACTAAAGATAAATATTTAAAAGGCCTCCAACTAGATAGATTACAGCCGCACACTACGACTAGTTTGCTAATTCATCTTTAAATAAAGGGATAAAACGGACTTACCCAGATCCATTATATTAAAAACTATAAAATAATTATAATTTTCTGACAGTATCCAATCTTCTCCATGTCTTCTTTGCATTTTTAAGTCCAAGTTATATTTTTCCAATAAATAAATAATAAATTTGTGAAAAACATATTTAAATAATTCATATTAATTTTTATTATTTTAAAACCGTAAGAAATTCTAATGAAAATAATAGATATTACTACATATGATTAGTCATTATTAGTATCATCAAAATTTATTCATCATTTCTTTATAATCTTTCTGATTTTGCTCACTGTTAGCAAAATATTTTCATCGAAATACAATCCACTTTGCTTCTTTTTACATCACCAAAAATTATCTAAAATTATATTTAAAATAATATATTATTATTTAAAAAATATGTCAACTAATATTAATAAAATAAAAAATTAAATAGTTAATTTAAATTAAAATTTTTATAATTTAGATTTAGATTTAGAATTTAATTAAGAATTTTGATCATAATTTAATTTATAATTTATAATAAAAATTATGTTGAGATTTTATATTCTAATTGAAATCGGAAGGGGGTAAGTTAAGGTTCAATTAGTTGGTGATACATAATTATGGTCAAAGGGTGTTTTACGATAAATTTATTTACATGTAACCTAGACTTAGGCTTAACTCAAGCTTGCGTTTATACAGAAAAACCATCTAAATTTAAATACTGAGAATATTTTACGGATACAACTATTGTGTTGATGATATCAATTGGTGTCTAATTGGGTAATTTATTCCTAGAGATAGGTTTGGAATTCCTAGAACAGATTGTTATAGGTGTAACTTACAGAGAGATGAATAACATAGAAATATATGGTAGTTATGTTTGACCTTTTCGAAATTCATTTATTTGACCGCAATCATAAAGCAAGACGAAGCAACAATTTTCAAGGCGATGTTTAACAATTGGAGTTATCATTTCGGAAAACCTTAGAGCACATTGACAGACAGAGGCCTAAATTTCGAAGGGAAATTAGCTTCAAAAAATTAGCTATGATGACGGATGAGATATGAAGTTTTGCTATGAAAACTTCAGTTTTAAGGGGTCAATCTCTAAGCAAATCAAAATAAGTGTGTATTTTTCAAACAGAATATCATAATTGTAAAAGAAGAAATTAAATTATTAATAATTCATTTGAAATTAAATAACAAATTTTCATTATAAAATTATCAAAACATTTGTTTTAATCGTGAAACCGGTTTAGAACTGAAATTGCTTCTCTATTATTATTTGTCCTAGAAATTTATAATTTAAATTATAATTAAAGATATTTGCATAAATCAAAACAACAATTTCTAGTTAATCTTCTTAAAAATAAATCTTCTCATTACTTTGGTTCTAAATTTGTTCTTTTATTTTTCCATCAACAAAAAACACAGTATTGGTAATATTACTGTTATACTAAAAATGAGATCATTGTTTTTGAAAAAGTGCAAATAAAATACAAAACAGCTAAGATAAAACCAAAATAAAAATCTTTCTAGTAAACTTTTAGGGACTTTAAAATTTTTAATATTTATTTTCATTCATTAGATCCAAGACTGTACCAAATTACTTACCCCCTAACAGAATAGTTGAGTGGGGTCCTTAAGTTTCTTTTACAATATTTATTTGTTAATTTATTTTGAATAGGTAAAAATATTTTTAATTTCAGTCGTTTTCAACTTTGTTGGCGCAAATGGGCAAGGTGTTGTGTATAGAAAATAACATGCTGAATTTCCATTTTTTATTAAATATTTGTTAATATTTCAAAAAATAATAGAACTATTTCCTTCTACTACATATATGTCGTATGTATTCGTCATTTGTTAAAGATGATTGTTGGTATTGTATTGCGGTCATTGGACATACTGAGCCAAAACTAATATATATATATATATTTACGCTCATCACTGACTCTAGAACGCTATAAATTCTTGGGTTTATTTCTCATACCGTTTTAGATAGCCCATTGAAATTTTGGAAAGGTGTTTAGTATTAAAATGGGAAGCTTGTAGTCATATGTTCATTGGGGTCGGACCACGAGTTAAGAGACTTCGAACAATTGGTTTTATCAAAAATGTATAATTTAATTCATTACATTGCAAGTCAATAAAAATTAATTTAATTGATTTATTAATTTGTTTTATAATTATTTAATTATATTTTCCCACGAACGAAAGCCATTTTATCAAATAAATAGTCATAACTCCGAATTTCTTCGATTTCTTAGTTTAAAAAGTGTAATATTACAGAATTCTATGCAACTGGTCTTCTATTCTATTCGTCCTAGGACGGACAATCCCCTAGTTTTAAATAGTTACAAAAGTTTTTTAGAGAGTTTGAACTTACTCTACTAAATTCTCAAATACTCATCAGCACAATAAACTAATTAAGCACACAGAAACTAAATTTCATAAAATAACTTATCAGTTAATAATTTATATCTGCAAGTCTTTATTGTTAAACTGTGATATTTTTTGTAGAATATCAATTTTAATTATTATTATTTAATATCTCACAAAAATGTTTTGATAAGTTTTAATTGACTTCACCGCTATAAGCTGTTATACCATTGTACAAATTGGAAATAAAACTCAAATTACCACCAACATATTTGATACTACATTTCGGCCTAGCTATTTTGCTGAAAACAGTAAACTTTGGTACTTCAATTTAAGAAATTTAACAAAATAATTATAAAACCATTTTGATTCGTGTTTTTATTGTCTATATTGGAAAATCAAAACAAAGTTATTCCTAACCGTAAGACAGAGGTTTAAAGGAGTTCGTGCTATTTTTAAAAATAAAACTATTGTTGGGGTTAACAAAGCTCACAAAAATAAAATGGGAAATCAATAAATACATTGATATTCGAAATAATAATTATAAGGCAAAATCAATTAAAATTTTAAAATAAATATTTATCTGGAGAAACGGATATGGGCGGATGCCAAATGAAGAGACGAATTTAAATATAATAAAATTAAATCGATTGGGGTCCCCCAGAAGGAAATATTTAAAAAAAATAGAAATTAATTAAAAATTAATTGGCTAATGGGAAGAACGAGCCAACAAAAACCCGAACAGTGTGAGAAACCCGGAACGTCAACAAATTTTCTAATTACGGAAAACGAAATTGGTTGACGAAGAAAACCCGGGATAAAAGGGGAACCCGCCACCAAAATAATTATTGTAAATAAATGGAAACCCCGGGACCCCAGAAATAACTAATTTGGTTTTGAATAGAGAGATGTCAAAAATGCCAAAACCAATTTAGTTTGCAGGTGACTTGATTTGCGAGATGAGTATAAAAGGAAAAGGCAGATCAACAAAATTGCCAGTTGGTCAAAGAGAATATTTCAGAGAGCGGAGCAAACTAGGTAATAAGCTTAAAGATAAATCAATCAGCCAAACAAATTAAATTCTTGCGCACAAGACAGGGACATCTCCCTTTGGAAGACGTATCCCTACGCATTGAAATATTGTGAAATTTTGCAGAGTAATTGTGTAGAGTATTGTGAATTGAATCGATATTTGTGAAAGTTGTGAACAAAGTTGTGATATATAAATTGGAAATAGATCTTATTGTGTTGTTTTAATTGAATTAATTAAAGAAGGACACCAAAGAGTCAGACATAAACACCGACTTTCTATATAAAAACCCAACACTATACTGTTTTAAGTTTCACGTATTTTATTAAGCGTTTTGGAACCCCTTAATAACGTAACACAGAACATAGGTTGAATATCCTTGGTTTAGACAAATACTTTCTATCGAAATTTACTAATTCGTACTGTATCAACAAATACATGATAAACACATTTAAGATCAACAAAAACATATTTTTCTAGGATTAATCAAATTAATTGACACCCACAATATTAAAAATTATAAGACTAAAAATTTTATCTCATCAAAGAAATTTTATAAAAAAAATACCGAAATCATTTCCATTTCAATGTGTAAGGATCAATCTCAATTACATTAATTGACATATTAGCAGACTGCAATTTTACGATATCATTTGATGATGTACCAAGAAGAAACGGCAACCAAATGAGGATGAAATTTCTTAATAAAATATCTGAACAAAATATTCTGCAATCTTTTCATGATATCTTTTACATTTCTGTCCTACTTAATTTAGGTCGCATAGAAATATTTATTAAAAATAATAATAATAATAATAATAATAATAATAATAATAATGTTGAGGTCTGTAAATTAAAATTAAAAAATTTAAATAAAATCTAGGATAATAATTCAAATGGAAAGTAAGCGAAGAAAAAAGGCAAATAAAAGCGGGATCGTGCACAGAATTAATAGTAAAGGAAAGTGCGATGGAAACAGTATTAGAAAATGCAAAAAGCAATTACGAAAGGCGAGAATCCGGAAATCCGAGAAAAATCAATAAATGGAAAAATCATCGAAATCGAATGGGAAAAACGGGACAGTTATAGATTAGCTAATGGTCAACAAGATGACGGTTAGGGATTTATCAGAAAAGGGTTAGAAAGGGTTGAAAAACATTCAAATGTATGAAAACAGAAAACGTTAATTAATTAATTAATTGGCTAATGGAAAACCCGAGCTAATGGGAAACCCGAGCCAATGGAGAACCCGAGAGATGAAGGAAACCCGAGCTGGGTAAACAAGAAGAAAGGCAAACAAAAGGAAGATTTGGGCCCATTAGCTTGACACAATGATTAATGGGAAAAGAGTAAGGATAAGATAGCGCGCGTAGGGAGACCGGTAGGGCCATTAATTATCTGGATTCGTTGGACCATTATGGATGACAGCCGAAGCAAACACGTAGGAGAAAATGTCAAACGAAAGATTGGCTCGGCAATAACCATTTGTCATCCTGATTTCGAGGAGTATATAAGCAAAGGGAAAATCAGAGAAAATCGGCATTCTGCCTCAGCTAGGGTTCGAAGAATCAGACGATAGGAAAAGGGATAAACGAATTAGGGAAGTAGGGAAAAGAAGAAATAGAATTAAGAATACGGAAAGGCGAAAAGGGATCAAACCAAACAGAAACCGAGGAAAACGAGAGTCAACAGAATTAAAGAATCAAAAGGTGAATATTGTTTGTTTGCAAAGCATCAACGCCGAGCAGAGAATCGTATAAACTTTGATTGGTTATTGGAGCGTGATAATAAATTGTAAACCTGTTGTTTCAATATACGTTGGGTCGTTCATTGTTTTGATTTAAAGAACACCAGGAGTCAGAGAGAACCGACTTGAAATAATCCAAAACCCAACATATATTCTGGTGAGCCCGACGTGATTGAAAGTCGGCGGAAAATTATTGAAAGTAGTGAAAAAAAATAGTACCGACGTGATAGAAAGTCGGCGGAAAATTATTGAAAGTAGTGAAAAAAAATAATTATTGAAAAAAATAGTACCGACGTGATTGAAAGTCGGCGGAAAATTATTGAAAGTTAGTGGAAAAATAATTATTGAAAAAAATAGTACCGACGTGATTGAAAGTCGGAGGGAAATTATTGGAAGCTAGTGAAAAAGGAATTATAAAAAGAATTAGTACTGACGTGAGTGAAAGTCGGCTTAGAAGTTTGAAAATAGTGTTAACGAGATTATAAAAGGCTATTATTGGGAGATTTAAAAGAAGTTGAAAAGTAATTTTAAATTATTGTTTAACGCTTGAAGTTTAGCTCAAAGTGAACCGATACAACCTCAGAAGTCACAAACAAGTCCAAATGGCAAATGATAATGCTGTTATGCCCCTCAATAGAGAGATGATTGATTTCGCAAGTTGTCAGAAATTACCCGTCAATCAATATGGGGGAGACCCTGTTGAATTTGCAGATTTCATGGGAGATTATTATATGTACGCCTCAGCATACGGATGGACACAAGCCATTATGGTACAGAGATTCCCACTCTATCTGAAGGGTGCGGCAAGAGAAGCCTGGCAGCAAGTCGACAAACGAAATGTTGGCAATGATTGGACAAAATTGAAGGATGCAATGGCACTGAAACTGGTTGGTGGAGATATCAAAAGAATCATGCGACAGAAATTTTATAATCGAGTTCAAGGTCTAGATGAATCGGTCAGTGAGTTTGCTTATCATCTGACCACTTTAGCAGATAAAGCCTTCGAAGTCAAACCCGATCAAGCAGATATGGCCAAGCAGGTTAAAGAGCTGTTAGAAGATCAGTTTATAACCGGAGTCCACTCCGAAATCAAAAAGGCCCTATGTTATGTGGATTTTTCCAATTTCGATGAGCTCGTGAAGAAAGCCATGAAGATAGAGCTGAATTTAAAAAGTGCAAAAAGATCAGATGCTTTTGGAGTTAATGTGGAGAGACGTGAGCGGTCAATTACGCCTGTGAGAGCACCATGGGATGAAAAGAAAATAAATCAAATCAGTAGTCCAATTTTAAGACCAAATAATAGATTTCAAGCCGGTAGATCAGCGATGAGTGTACAATCAAATGGACAGGTAAATAATCCTCAATGCGAACATTGCAAAAAGTCTGGACACTACTCAAATCAATGTTGGTTCAAATATGGGAAAAATCCCAGCCCTAACAAGAGATTTACAGAAAACAAAAGGATCAGCAGTGATGTCGAATGCTATCGATGCGGAAAGAAAGGGCATATTAGCAGAAACTGTTTTACCAGATCAAGATCATCGTCAGCGTCACCTTCACCACAAAGGGACAAAGTGAATACAAATGGACAGATACAATGTCATTCGTGCAAGGGATACGGCCACATGGCGCGATCATGCCCAAGGAACTCAGAGAGATTCAGCAGACCTATTTTAAAGAAATCAATCAGATTCCAAGAAGATATGCCAAACACCAGTAACATGACATATGCTCAGAGAGAGGAATTTCAAGACAAAATGGAAAAGGAATTTCGAGAAATGCGACAGAAGCTGAACAAACTAGTGGCTAAATTCGAATCAGATGAAGAAACTGAATCTCATATGATAATTAGAACCGTGTCAGAAGGTGAGGGAAAACCTGCCCCGAAAGTGCGAAAGATCGCATCAGATGAGAATCCGACTGCACTGTTAGCCCGAGTTGAAAAATTGCTTGAGAAAATGGAAACTGACAACTCCCAGTTGAAACGATGGATCGCAGAACTCAGTGTGATGTCACTAACCCAAAGCGAACTAAAGAGAGCCATAAATTTATGTGCAAAGTTATTCAAAGGAAACAGAGATGATGAGATACTTAAGCAAATGCAAACGTTTGGCAAGGCTTTGCGGTCAACAAGGGATTTAGATGATATCATAGTGGAAACGACGGGACTTGATAATGTGAAGTGCCAATTCCGTGTAAAGGCCTACGGACAAATCAAAGACCTAAAGGAGCGAATACTGCGTCAATACAGTGGATGGCAAGTGCAACTAAAATTTGAGAATCGATGTCTGGAAGACGAGGAGTACTTAGTAGATTGCGGTCTGATACCAGGCTGGAAAAATAAAGTAAAAGTTGTTAATGCTGTTAATACTTTGAATTCAGACAGACAAAATTGGGAAAAGATTCTAGCAGATTTACAGGATACCCTGTATGCAGG
This sequence comes from Schmidtea mediterranea, assembly GCA_022537955.1. Taxonomy (NCBI): domain Eukaryota; kingdom Metazoa; phylum Platyhelminthes; order Tricladida; family Dugesiidae; genus Schmidtea; species Schmidtea mediterranea. The sequence goes on along the minus strand of CM039680.1, from coordinate 23,439,835 downwards.
GAATAGAGATAAAATTAATGCGAGTATCGACTTCATAATGAGCATCGAAATGGATCGAGACATGAAAGAAGGGTTGTTTGAATGCATCGTACCGTATACGAATAAACCGACGAGTTATCAGGCAAAGTTAAAAGAAGTAATTCGAAAACTAGGACATGATTATGAGGCGGCAGACGATAGTGCGAAGTCTTTGATAATAGCGTTAAATATTGCGGATCAAAGGATTGAATATTATCAGGAACATTGGAGTGTAAAAGCAAAGAAAATACGACAAAAAGCAGCGGAGATATTAGGTAATGACGGAATTATCGTGTTGACGTTCAAAGGACGAGAATTGGATGATGACGAATATTTGTTAAACTACGGATGTAACCCAAATTGCATTAATAATGTGTACGCAACAAAACAAAGTGGTGAAATGGAAGAAGATGCAGTAATAGTACCGTTTTGGCCTCTGTATGAGGAAGTGGACAATGATAATGTAGAGATTAAAACTGAAGTTGTAGATGACCCAGGAGAAATTGATCAAGAAATTAATGAATTGCAGAGATTAGAAACAATGGAAAATGAGGAAATGAGATCAGAAAATGAAGTTACAAGGGATGTTGAGGAAAGGAGCACCGATAATAGGATACTATCGAGTATAGATGAGATGAAAAGTGAAGAGAACTTTGTTGAGACGAAAAATGACATTGCGATATGTGGGATAAAACAGAATGATGCGGAAATTGAATCTTTGAGTTTAGAGGAATCAAGCGAAACTGAGCGTTTAGATGAATCAAGCGAAACTGAGCGAATATTAAAAAGTTTAGTAACGGAATTGTATTTGTTAGATGAAACTGAAACAGAAGATGATATTTCGGAGGGGGAGAAAAGAGTTGTAAAAAGATTGGCAACGGAATTAAAGAGGAGATTACCGTCGATAATTAAAAGAAATTATGAAGAAAAGGAATTTTGTGAGGAAGCAGTAATTGAGGACTTAACACGAACTGAGTTAGATCGAGATGTAATATTGACAGTGCTAGCCTATATAATATTGGAGATTGGTACTTATGGTTATCTGGAAAGTGACAATTCAAAATCATTGATAAAGAAAGCTACTGAAATGACGAATAAATATTTGATGAAGTGGATCGCAAACAATGGCGGATGGGAAGAGTTAATACAAAAGGCTGAGAGCCCAAAAACAGAGACAGTGAGGAAAAAGGGAAAACTTGCATTTCCATGGTTGATGATTTCTATTATTATGTTATTGGGAATAATAAATACGACGAATTCATTGGTGGCATATGACTGCTCCCAAACCGAAATGGGAAGAGTATACTCGTTGGTAAACGTAGCAGAGTGTTCGGATGCATATCCAGTAAAATTTAAAGTGACAAATCCAGTAAAATATCATGTATATCAAGAATCGGGGTTTCGAAGATCAAAGGTGAGAGAGTGTACAGTGAAACGAACTACTTTTGTATTTTATTGTGGAAAATGGAGCCACTCATCGATGGTGAAAATGCAATCGATACCTAGACCGATAGAAATAATTCCGGAGAATTGTTTGGCAGCCTTTCAAACAGGACAGTTGAAAATTAATGCAGATATCAAACTACAAGCAAAGCTTAACCACAAAATCCGTGAGACTGTAACCGTGCGAGGGATAATAAAGTCGAATGGTGATTGCCAAGGAGAGCCATACAAAGTAGACGATGCTATAATTGACAAAGCCGTGGTTGTAGAAGAGTACATGTCAGAATTAAGAGAATTTGATGGATCATTTGATGATGATACTGGTAAACTACAAACACATCCATTCTGCAACATGAAACAATCTAGCTGTCAGACAGGAGAATCAATTTTGGTGTACGATGTCGATACCAAAAAGTGCAATTTAGTGCAATTGAAGTCAATGAGTTTTAAAGAAATAACGGGAGAACAGATCAGGGAAAAGCCCGAGAAAATAAGAATGGATCCAGCAACGAGTACAACAACAAGAATCACACCTCTACGGATGAAAGATACTCCAACAGTGTTAATGTCAACCTCAGAGGAAGACGGGATGCGATTCCTGAGAAAAGAAACTAAAACAAAGTGTGGACAAAATGTCTATGAGACAAATTATAAAGGTATATATGTATCTCAGAAAATGATTATAGAGGCCCAAACAAACATACATGCCGGAGATATCAAGTTGACAAATTACTTTAATAACAAAATAGATTATTTATTTCACTTTGGTCAAAATACTGTTGAAAATGTGTACCGAGAAGTTATTATAAATGATTGCAATCTCAACAAAGAAATACTCCGAAATCGGATGGCAATGGCTATAACCAATCCTAATTTGGTAGCACCAATGTTAATTGCAGAAAATGGGGTGTTTGCCAGAATTTTCGGTGAAGCACTATATAGCTATAAATGTAAAGCGGTACCAGTTAAACTGACAAAGTATGACCAATGCACCAACGAGTTACCAGTGAATTTAAATGGAAAGTTGCGATTTATGGAGCCTGTAACACGAATCTTACTGGAAGAGGACGTGAAACCGAAAGTATTACAGTGTAATAGATTGTTGGCACCACTATACAGACTAACACCAGAATCTTGGATTGCATTACCAGATCATCGAGAAGTAAAGACACCGGAAAACTTAGAATTGACAGAATTACAATATCTGGTAAATTTTACGTCATTAGAGAAATTATCGCAAAGTGGAATTTACTCAAACGAAGACATTGAGGAAGCCCGCAGAAACTTGTTATTTCCATCAAAGAAAGAAAGAGTAATAATGGAGATGGTAGATACAATTCTCCCAAGCGGAAGTGGGAAGGTAAATTACGAGTATTTGTTAACTCCAGATCATTACAAGAAAGCGACGTATAATACAATGAAAAAGATCTGGGGAAAGTTTATGTTCATCGGACAAGCGTGTGCCGGATTGATTGGAATTTATGTAATATGTGTTGTAATCAAAGTAATAATATCGCAGGTCCTATCAACACACAGATTATACGCGATCACAGGTTGGTCGTGGAAATTAGTAATTGGTTGCATACCATTATTGGCTAGATTCTTCATTACTCATCATCAATATCAGGAGTTGGAGATACTCAAAGCGCGAATATTAAAGAAAAAGGTGAGCTACGCTAGTACAACCCCTTCAAGGGACGAGAATAATGACAATGATAACGAGGGTGATAGTGCACCGTTATATGTTGACAATCAAGAACGATGTGGAATGAATAAAGAAGTGTTGAGAACCTATCAAATCTTAAAAGAGCCACTGTTAAATGCGAGTAGCGTAGACACGTTTACAAAATTGTGTATACCAAAATCGTTTATGCAACCAGCACCAGTATATCCAGTTGATCGATTACGAGAGATGAAACCAGTAGAAAATATCGCATTACAATGTGAAGGAATGGTAGGAGAGAGAATCGAGCCTTCTAGCGCAGAGATCGAGAGAAAGAATATGTTAGGCTTACCATGCAACTACTCAATGATGACATTAACAAAAAGAGGAAAGCAACCCCGAATATTTATACAAATGAACAAACATAAAGTAGAAGCTTTGGTTGATTCGGGATCTAGTCACACAATAATATCGGAAAATGTATTAAACGTGAAGGAGAAAATGCAAATAAAGCCTACCGACGAAATAGTGAGGTCATTATCAAAAAATGAATTAAACATAATTGGACAACTTAACGTCATATTCCATATTGGAGACCGAATAATAGCGCACAATGCGCTCATAATGAAGGGAAGCCCAGTACAATGTCTGATCGGTATGGATATATTAGAGCAGCTGGACGGAGTCTCACTTGATTTAAAGACAGGTAATTTGATAGCAGGAGAAACAGGAAAAATAATTCACAGGGCAGGTGAAGTGTTTGTGAATCAGACATTGACAATACCACCACAATCGGAGATGGTGTATTGTGCAAATACCATGAGTGTGGATAATGGTGATTTTATATTCGAACCAAATCAAACGCTAGTCGAAAAATATGATTTACCGATATGTGACGAAGTTGTCAAAGTGGAAAATCAGATAGTACCAGTCCATATAACGAATAGCAGTAAGAAACCGGTTCAGCTACACCCAAAAACAAAATTGGGAAAATTATCGAAAATGTCTGTTGAAACAAATTGTAAAATACCAAGAAACGTCAAGGTGTACAAGGAGCCTGAAGTGGTAAGCAATGATTTAAATGAGATGCAGAAAAAGGAATTCACAAAACTGCTGAGAAAATACCGAGATATCTTTGCCAAACACGAATATGATTTAGGTCTAACCAATGTAATTGAGCATGAAATACCGTTATTAGACGAAACTCCAATAAAAATAAAGCCATACAGAATCCCCTACGTTCATCAAGATGAAAGTGATAGACAGATTACAGCAATGAAGGAATTTGGAATAATTCGAGATAGTGCGTCACCATTCTCCTCATCAATAGTGATAGTTAAGAAAAAAGATGGAGACTTACGATTTTGCGTAGATTATCGGAAGCTAAATCAAGTTACGAGGAAAGACACTTATCCAATTCCAGTACCCCAAGAAATGTTCGATCAAATGGGAGAGGCACGATATTTCACAGTTATTGATTTAAACAAAGGGTACAATCAATTTAGGGTAAAAGAGGAAGATAGAGGAAAGACGGCGTTCTCGGATGGCAAAGGACTGTATGAGTTCAATGTGTTACCATTTGGATTAACAGGAGCCCCAGCTACATTCCAACGAGGAATGAATTATGTGTTACGAGGTATTCGACATGCATTGGTATATATCGACGATATAATAATATTTTCAAATGATTTTGAAGAACACTTGAAAGATGTAGAAACTGTATTTAAACGGCTCAAAAGTGCAAAACTAAAAATCAAACCATCGAAATGTGAATGGGGCAAAGCAGAAGTGATTTATGTAGGACATATAATATCACGGCGAGGGTTACAAACTAATCCAGATAACATCAAAAAAGTGGAAGAGTACCCAGTACCAAAAGATGCCGATGAGGTTAGACAATTTTTAGGTTTGGCGAGCTATTACAGAAAATTTATAAAAGATTTCTCTCACATCGCACAACCATTGAATACGTTACTAAAGAAAAACAATAAATTTATTTGGGGACAAATGCAACAAAACGCTTTCAATACATTAAAAGAGAAATTAGTAACAACTCATATATTAAGATGTCCAGATTTTACAAAACAATTTATCTTGATGACGGATGCAAGCAACGTTGCATTGGGTGCGGTGTTAGGACAAAAATTTGAAGGTGAAAAGGACCACGTAATAGCCTATGCAAGCCGATCACTGAGGCCTCACGAGAAAAACTACTCAACGATTGAAAAGGAAACGTTAGCGTTAGTGTATGGAATTACTACTTTTAGACAATATTTATTGGGCAGAAAATTTACTGTTTATACAGATCATAATCCATTACAGTGGTTAATGAAACACAGAGATTCAGCCAGTAAATTAATACGATGGTCGATTGCCCTCCAAGAATACGACTTTGAGATTAAATATCGGACAGGTAAAGCTAACGCGAACGCAGATGCAATGTCAAGAATCCCAGAAAATAATAGTGAGGGGACACCTGAAAAAGTGGAAGGTACTATATTCGCTGCAATCAAAGCGGTTAATAATATGTCTGAACTTCAAAATGATCAGGAAAACGATAGTGAATTAAAACAATTTATGGAACAAGCGGTCAAAATAAGAAAAGAACAAGACTGGAAACGACTTACAGATGCAAACAGCAAATATGTAATTCATAATGGAATACTTAAATTTTGGAAAAATGGGGAAGCATTAATTATTATACCAGCCAAGCACAGAGACGCATTACTGATGCAGTATCATGATGGAGCGTTGGGAGGTCATTTGTCAACGCGCAAGACGCTATCGAGATTAAAATTGAAATACTTTTGGCCAACAATGGAACAAGACGTGAAAAATTGGTGTAACAGTTGCAAAGTATGCATCACCCGCAGAAATACTGGTAAAAAGATTAAAGTACCATTAAAACCGATGCCAGTACCCGCAGCACCAATGGAGATGACGGCAATGGATATTTTGGGACCATTACCGGAAACAACAAAAGGAAACAAATACATTGTTGTTTTTTGTGACTATTTTACCAAATGGCCAGAAGCATACGCTATTCCAAACCAAAAAGCAGACACGATTGCTAGAATATTTGTGGAAAACATAATATTTCGCTATGGTACTCCAAAGAAATTGTTAACTGATCAAGGAAAGAACTTTCAAAGCGAAATGTTCAAATCAATCACAGACCTATTTGGAATTTGGAAATTGAATACGTCACCATATCATCCACAAACTGATGGATTAGTGGAACGATTTAATGGGACACTGATAAATATGATCTCGTCATATGTGAATCGAAAACAGAAAGATTGGGACGACTTCATAAAGCCGTGTCTATTTGCCTACAGAAATGCAGTAAATCAAAGTACAGGAGAGACCCTTTTTACTTGATGTATTTAAGGAAAAATAATATGCCGATTGATCTCAAATTCCAACCACCAATTTCTCAATATATGGAGATACCCGATTATAAAGCACTGATGCAAGAAAAAATGCAGTCAGTATGGACTAAAGCCGGTTTGACAATAAAGCATAACCAAGAGAAATATAAAGAAACCTACGATAAAAAAGCACATGCGCATGGCATAAAGATTGGAGATCTAGTGTATCTGAACAGGCCGGAACCTCTCAAAGGTTTATCGCCTAAATTGCAAAGACCATTTAAAGGACCCTACAAAGTGTGCGACACCACCGAAACCAATTTGAAGTTATTACCATTCAGGAGTAAAAAGGCTAACCCGATGATTGTGCATGCAAATCGATGTAAACTAGTGCCAGAGGAAGATGAATCTAGATACCCCTTAAGGTCCAAGCAGAATAAAGTAACGGGTCAAACAAAATTGAAACAGAAATTCACGAAAAATCCAACACCAGTCAGCTACCTCAATAAGATATTATATGTAGCAATAATGTTGATGTTAGTAACAGTTGCGAGCGGCAAAAAGATTGACTTACCATATGCGGTAAGCAAAATCCGAGGAATGGAGAAAATACATATATATTCCACTCTAACAAATATAGTATGGAGCTGTAAATGCGAGATCGCAGACCAAATAGAAATTATTGATTTACTAGACAATACGGCACCAGTGGTAGAACTGAATTATGATAAAGATATATTTGCGGTACGAAAGGTAAAGCCAAATTTCAAATACCAATGGCTGTTGAGACAGAACATGTCAAAGTGGTACACGCAAATTCCGATAGAAGTGCACACAAAAGAGATGCGAAACTTGATCGAAATAGAACCAGAGATAAATGGAATCAATATATATTGGAAACCAGTGGACTTGGTGAAAGTGCGAATCACATTTCAAGGGTTAAATGTCGACACCCTTAACTCGCGAAAATCAGTTATCCGCTACGAGAAATTGAAAATGAATCAAAATTATTCAGTTAATGCAAACTACTACGAGAACATATGCTTCGAAAATGGAACGGTAGTGAGAAACCAATGGTCACGATTTAAGAGTGAGACCCAGTCTATCTATCTCAGAGACGAGTCAAATCGTATAACCCTGAGTGTTGGAAATGGACCGGTAACGATATATAGAAAATCAGGAAATGATGAAAGAGTTGTTATTATCTACAAACAAAAAACCCTGACTATATTAGATGCCGGTAATCATTTTTTTACACTTTACACTTCTGATTTAGAGACGGCATGGGAATTAACAGTTAAATATCAGCGATGGATAACCGAACCAGGCGGATGGCAAACAGTTTTCGTGGAAGTCAAGACAATCAATGAATCGAAACGAAAATCAGATACAACCACATCACCTTTCCAATTACCGACCCAAGAGACGACAAAACCTAACTCAAATAAACTAATGATGATAAATTCGGATTTGACAGTCAATTATTGTGAATATCTCATTTACATTTTAATAACAGGTTTTCTCATCTTATCAATAACATTCATAATCATCACCATTTTGATATGTGTAAAGAAGAGACAACTAACTATCCTTCAACCACCATCATATTCATATTATGAGACAAGACTATAAATTGTGATCTGCATGAATAGAGTATAAAAATATATTACATTTATATTAACAATGTGCATGTTTTATAAGTACCATAGGATGAACGGTGTAATTTGTTTGAGATTCGAAGCGAGGTGTTGATGCTTTGCGAATAGAGAGTGATACAAAAAAAAATTACTATCATTTAATTTCAGAGAATGCAAGAAGCCTCGGAGATGTCATGCAAAGAGTGTAAAACAAGTACGCAAGAACTAAAGCAAAAGTTTCGTAGCATGCAGGGCAGAATAACAGATTTGGAGGAAGAAAACTTCCGTCTGAAAAGGCGGTTGGACCGTTTGGAAATCTTATTGTTTCAACACGAGGCCGATTTCGCGATGTTTCGAATGAGAGTAGAAGAAATAGAGGAATCGGAAGACGATGGTGAGATAAATCAATTAGACTAAAAAAAATAAATTATTTAAACGGACCCAGTTAGTGTTTTTTTCGTCCTCGGAAAAAAATAATAGTAAATAAATATAAGTAAATTAACAAATAATCAAATAAATAAACAAATTGATATGAATAAATATTTAAAAAAGTGATAAATTAAATAAATGAATAATGGATAAAAAAAAATTAAATAAATGAATAATAGATAAAAATGAACAAAAGCAAATAGAATAACTCAAATAAATGTTGCAAATAATGAAATGATACCTTAAATGAACATTAGAAATAAATAATATTAAAGGGCTGAGTAGTAATGAATGAATTAGCATAACTATATAACAATGGGTAACCTACTGGGGCGAGAGAACAAAATTATAAATAAGTAAGGAATAATTTCACATTAGTAGTAACAAAGACTAATCGCGAAGAGGGACACAATTACCCCACACTTTCTAGCATAAATTAAAAACAAAGGTATGCTGAACATTTATTCAAAGTTTTATTCGTTTTTATTCATCATCAGAGTCCAACAGAACGGGACTTTGGATGCCACAGTCCCATTCCCTGCGTACATTGCAAGGTGGGCGTCCTTCAAACCTACTGCCTGTATCCACACAGGCAAAGGTACGTTTCAATCCCTTTCGGCGCGGTGGCAAAGGGACCCTGAAAAAGAAATTAAAAAACCTGGTAGTATGGCAGTCAAATAACCATTGCATAACATCGAGATGCTCAAACTTAGGTTCTGGGACAGCCTAAAATAGTAAGGGTTGAAAAGAAAAATGAAATAAATACTGTGTAAAACTCCGTACCATGGCGCCCTCGACAAATAATTAGTGCAGGCAAGTAATTAATTTTAAGAATTACATAATAAATTAATAAGTATAAATACGGCTAAAATTGTCAGAAAAATACGAGTAGCTGTAATTAGAGGTTTGCTTTTAGTATAAATACAAAATCAGAAAATCAAAAATGTATGACCCAGAGTGTGGTATAGGTAGTGGCATAAACAAATTAACGAACTAAAATTAAACAGTGAATAAGTTAATTTAATAAGCATCAATAAGTTAATTTAATAAGCAACACGAGCGCTTGCAATCACCGGGGTTTGGCTACCCTGGACAGCGATTGCAAGTGTTCGGTTACTATGAGGGTAGTTGAGGACAGCATGGTCACAAAAACAAAAAACAAGTAATCACTTACGTCCATAGTAATTGAGGGATGGCGTTACTAAAATTCAAAAAAAAAATATATGAAAAAAATAAAATATAAAATGCTTACTTCAAGATTGGCAAGACAAAACTAACGAAAAGTGGTAAAGCAGACACTTATATAGAACGCTTATCAGTACAGGCTACGTTAAGAAACCACAGGGTAATTAATTAGAAAGCTTATCAGCACGGGCTACGTTAAGAAACCACAGGGTAATTAATTATAGAGCCTATCAGTATCGGCTACGTCAAAAACCGCAGGATAAGTAAAAATTCATTCGGAATATTAATGTTCACCTTATCAGGCTGAGTAAACAAAGTACCTCATTACAAACGAATGGTAGACGTATCTGGATATATCATTTCCGTTTCAGTCGAACAAATTAATTTTATTTCAGAATCAAAATTCCAATAAATTTTAATTCATTAAAAATCACGTTAAGGCTTACTTTCTTTTGTTTCTTTAACCCAAATTCGAAGATCATTAATATCTTTATTAATTTCTAAAAATAAACTTAAAATGAATAAAATTTAAATTTTTGATATAATTATAAGAGAATTGGTAGCAAATATCTAAAAATAAACTTAAAATGAATAAAAATTTAAATTTTTGATATAATTATAAGAGAATTGGTAGCAGAATGATCGATAAATAAAATCAACAGTCGACAATGGCAACGAAGGATAGATATAGGAGGCGGTGAGTCACTGGTTAAGTTAATATCTAATCTGGCAGCGGCTGATGCACACACTATTCTATGAATTTTAGAACTGAGATAGGGAATCATTGAATGCTAATTTCAATATTATTTAATTACAAACAATCATTTTTAAACTTTATTTAACCAAAACTATTAAAATATTGTAAAGAAACGATATTACGACTAATCACTTATGTACCAGGAAATTGAATTTCATTAATACAGGTCTAAACTGTAATTTCATGATTTTCGGATTAAATAGAGCACCGTCAAATCTAAGAGACGCAGTGATAGAACTGACAATCTGACCAATTAATCGGTTTAAATTTGTGTAAGTCGGTCGTTCTATATCGAGATTTCGTCTACAAATATCATAAATGGCTTCATTATCAACCATAAAAGCACAATCTGAATGTTCCAGAGTTGTGTGGGTTGTTAAAATCGAATTATAAGGTTCAACAACGGCTGTAGCGATTTGGGGGGGCAAGATATACAGCGAATTCGAGCTTTGATTTTTTCCATAATCAACACTTAACCTTTCCATTAACAGTGATGTGAATCCTGACCCAGTACCTCCACCAAAGGAATGAAAAATTAGAAAACCTTGTAAACCAGAACACTGATCACTTAATTTCCGAATCCTGTCCAATACTAGATCGACTATTTCTTTCCAACAGTGTAATGACCTCTTGCGTAATTATTTGCTGCATCTTCTTTACCGGTAATTAATTGTTCTGGGAGTTCTTACTTCGTCTAATAAAATATTTTAGTTAGTTTAATACATTTAAGAATAACTTTACCAACTACTGTAGGTTCTAGATCAATGAAAACCGCGCGTGGGACGTGCTTCCCAGTCCCTGTTTCACTGAAGAAAGTGTTAAAAGAATCATCACCTCCTCCAACAGTTTTATCACTAGGCATCTGTCCATCTGGTTGTATACCGTGTTCCAGACAATACAACTCCCAGCAAGCATTACCCATTTGAACTCCAGCTTGACCCACACGTATGCTAATGCATTCTCTCTAGATAACATTTTAAAAAAAAAAATTAATCAAATAAATTACCACCATTATTAATAATTTGTTAAAAAATTCGTTCTAACTTTAAAACAGTACAAAATGGCCACGAATCGAACAAATTTCCTTAAATAGTCTTTGCCTTTTATTACATGCCGACCCAGTTATGATCCAATTAGGGATTTGATTTCCTACCCATTTCTACTTTATTCAGTTCGTGAGTATTTCTCCGCCAATAACACACAAACTCGAAAATTTCTACTTTATTCAGTTCGTGAGTATTTCTCCGCCAATAACACACAAACTCGAAAATTTCTACTTTATTCAGTTCGTGAGTATTTCTCCGCCAATAACACACAAACTCGAAAATTTCTACTTTATTCAGTTCGTGAGTATTTCTCCGCCAATAACACACAAACTCGATTCAGTTCGTGAGTATCTAATATATTCCTAGTTTTCGATTAGTCATTTATCGATTTACTATTTGAGAAATGAAAAATTAGTTTTTAAAGATATTAATTTATAATAAGAATTAGTTTTTAAAGATATTAATTTATAATAAGATTTATGATGTTTCGTAAAATTATTTTTGAGAAATAAAAAATTAGATTTTATTTTATAAAATGGATTCGATATTATTTTGCTTCAAGATAAACTAAATATTTTTAATTTGTAATAAGATTTATGATGTTTCGTAAACCATTACATTCATAAGATAATTAAATTAGCATTATAAACTAAATATTTTTAGAGATGTTAATTTGTAATAGGATTTGTGATAACTAAATATTTTTAGAGATATTAATTTGTAATAAGATTTATGATGTTTAGTAAACCATTACATTTATAAGATAATTAAATTAGCATTATTTTACATTCATAAGATAATTAAATTACGAAATTTCTGGTTTGGAATTTTAATCTTTCCTTTTGAAGATAATGTCAATATTATTGAAGCAATCCCCTAGTTTAGACAATTACCATTGCGTACCCTGAAACAAAAATAAAATAAAAACAATTGCGCAAATAAGGATTGGACCGTGGATCCATTTCAGAGTGACGTTTTGGCTACGGGAATATCAACAAATGCAAATGGGAAATTAATAGGTCTTTTGGAAAATGAATTTTGAAATATTTTTTAGAGTAATAATTCGGATAAATAGTAATAATAATAATAAGGGTAATATTATTAATAATAATAATACATAATCACAGCAAAACATAGATTTCGAGGACGAAAAAATTTTTTAAGGGGGGAGATATGTTGAGGTCTGTAAATTAAAATTAAAAAATTTAAATAAAATCTAGGATAATAATTCAAATGGAAAGTAAGCGAAGAAAAAAGGCAAATAAAAGCGGGATCGTGCACAGAATTAATAGTAAAGGAAAGTGCGATGGAAACAGTATTAGAAAATGCAAAAAGCAATTACGAAAGGCGAGAATCCGGAAATCCGAGAAAAATCAATAAATGGAAAAATCATCGAAATCGAATGGGAAAAACGGGACAGTTATAGATTAGCTAATGGTCAACAAGATGACGGTTAGGGATTTATCAGAAAAGGGTTAGAAAGGGTTGAAAAACATTCAAATGTATGAAAACAGAAAACGTTAATTAATTAATTAATTGGCTAATGGAAAACCCGAGCTAATGGGAAACCCGAGCCAATGGAGAACCCGAGAGATGAAGGAAACCCGAGCTGGGTAAACAAGAAGAAAGGCAAACAAAAGGAAGATTTGGGCCCATTAGCTTGACACAATGATTAATGGGAAAAGAGTAAGGATAAGATAGCGCGCGTAGGGAGACCGGTAGGGCCATTAATTATCTGGATTCGTTGGACCATTATGGATGACAGCCGAAGCAAACACGTAGGAGAAAATGTCAAACGAAAGATTGGCTCGGCAATAACCATTTGTCATCCTGATTTCGAGGAGTATATAAGCAAAGGGAAAATCAGAGAAAATCGGCATTCTGCCTCAGCTAGGGTTCGAAGAATCAGACGATAGGAAAAGGGATAAACGAATTAGGGAAGTAGGGAAAAGAAGAAATAGAATTAAGAATACGGAAAGGCGAAAAGGGATCAAACCAAACAGAAACCGAGGAAAACGAGAGTCAACAGAATTAAAGAATCAAAAGGTGAATATTGTTTGTTTGCAAAGCATCAACGCCGAGCAGAGAATCGTATAAACTTTGATTGGTTATTGGAGCGTGATAATAAATTGTAAACCTGTTGTTTCAATATACGTTGGGTCGTTCATTGTTTTGATTTAAAGAACACCAGGAGTCAGAGAGAACCGACTTGAAATAATCCAAAACCCAACAATAATAATAATAATAATAATAATAATAATAATAATAATAATAATAATAATAATAATAATAATAATAATAATAATAATAATAATAATTATTATTATTATTATTATTATTATTATTATTATTATTATTATTATTATTATGAGGATAAAATGATGGTTTCTAAGTAGTTGCAATTAAAGTTTTAAAAAAGTAAATAAATGACAAAACAAGTCTTCATTTAACATAATTAATAAAATTAAATGAGAATATATATATATATATATATATATATATATATATATATATATATATATTGGGGTTAGGTGATTTTTAAAAAAATTATTATAATAAAAAAACATTTGGGAAAATAAAATAATTAATTAAAAATAATCAAAAAATTAAAAACCAATATTTCCCGCATGAAATGGGTATGCGCTGATGCCTATAGACGAGACGAGTAAGAAAATAATAATATAAAATTAATTTGCGACCTCTAGAAATAGTTATTAAGAAAATACAAATTAATTAATTAATTAAAATGACGAAAACAAATAAATTAAATTAGGGAGAAATTCTCCGATTTGGATAAATTTAATTACAAAGGGAACTAATTATTCCCTAATGTGATTTATTTCGCAGTTTTCTCCCGGGGAACGGCCGAAACGGCTAAAAGATGAAAGTAAAATGTTTAACTAGTACCCCGGGAGTCCAATATAAATTGCCGTCAATCGGATTAGTTGTTTGAGAGGAGATTACCTATATAAGGGAGTCTCAAATCAACAACAGACAAAAAATAATTTCGAAAAATTGCGAGTAACAGAAAAGTTAAAAAAATTAGTGAGATTGAAAAAGAACTAGTCAGACTTGCCAAGGATAATTTAGTAGTTAATTGAAAAGGCGGCTCCTCGTGGGGATTCCTGCCATTATTGTAAAAGTAACATTCGAATCGTTGTGAAATTGTTGGTATCGAATAAAAGTTTTCATGTGTTGAGTTATTCCAGTATCATTTAAAGAGCACGTGGAGTTAGAGTAAACAGTTCTACCGAACCAAATAAAATTATAACTCAATATATATATATATATATATACATGAATAATAATAATGCATTAACATTTTATTTTTATATGTAACTATAATATAAATGTACTTATTTGAAGAATGAAGGGTTTGTTGATTTCTTGCTCATGATACCGGGTAAGTAAAATAATCCTCTAGTCATACAAATAAAAAGTTTAATAAGGCCACACAGTCTAACCATTATAGTTATTATTATTATTATTATTATTATTATTATTATTATTATTATTATTATTATTATTATTATTATTATTATTATTATTATTATTATTATTATTATTATTATTATTATTATTATTATTATTATTATTATTATTATTATAGAAACTAAAGCAGTTTAAACATGACAAAAATAGTGGATTTGGAATAATTAAATAAATATCTCATTTTGAATTTTATGAACAACTTCATTTGTTAACAAATAATTTGTTTACTCCAAACAAATAACTAAATACCAGCTTGATAAATTTATTTTAGAATTTCGCTAGATTGCATTTTGCCAAAAGATTGAAGTTCGGAAAAATTTAATCAATACAGAATTTGGCAAGTAAATTGTTTACTGATGATTGATTTATTTCATTTTTAGAATTATTGATGGAATTAAGCTATTGTTTTAGAGATTTTACAAATCTGCCTATGATCAAATTGAATTTTTGGCCATTTTGCACTGATTTGGCAATTAATTTAGGCATTTCGAATTGACTGATTTTGAGAAATTGTACATTCTATAATTGCAATAATTAATACTATTATATTGAATTTCATAAATAAATAAATAAATAATTATTTTGATTGGTTTCTAACAATCGCAGTTCGCAAACTGATAGCACAAGCAAGCAGTTTCTCGCTTGGGAACTATCATAACGCTGTATGAAATAATATACTTTTATGATCAGATGTAAATATTTTTTGATTTTACCTTTTGGTTAGTAGTGTGTAAATGAGCACTTTCGGCTCAAGACCACCCGACAACCCCAAATTTCGTAAAAAAAATTGGATTTTGGAAAATTATATTTTTTTATTAGGAAATCATTTAACTACAGAATCTTTTAAATTAGAAAAATTCCAAAATATAATTTTCCAAATTACAAATTTTCAATTCTTAAAACTCTATTTTTCTTTTTGAGTAGTTTCGCCGAAAGTGCTCATTTACACACTACTTGAATTTCGATAAAATAAATTTCGACAAAATAAATATTGATAAAATAAATATAGACAAAACAATTTAAGTGATAAAAATTTTAACCAATAAATTCTAACCAATAAAATTTAACAATTGAATAATAAAAAAATAATATCTAAATGGCCACGTTGTAATTCCTTCATCTTGAATCCATCTTTTATCATCATAATTATCCAATGTTGTTTTTAAAGATTTTTTAAGATAAATTTCATGATTTCTCGATCTAATATTATGAATTATTTCAACTTTTTTATCATTTTTATTTTCATTTTTAATTTCTTTATTTTCATTTTTTTCACCCTTGATCATTTTCAATGCATATTTTTTGATCTAATTGCAACAACACTTAATATTGGATTTCCAGGTTTGTCATTTTTATAAGCAAATAATTCATCAGATTCATTTATTAAACCATTTCCTTTTTCATTTTTTTTAAATTTCATCAAATAAATCTTTACTAGTTGTAGACCATGAATCGTCCAACATTGATGGGTTAATTCTATTAATTTCTAAAACATTGAATCAGTATCCCTTAAATGTAAAGAAATTCTATCTTTAAAATATGGTTGTAATACATCATTAATACATTTGTAATTTTGATAATTATAATATACTGAATCCAACATACATTGGTTTATTATAAGTTTTTACATTATTTCTAATCTCAATAGCAACCAATTCATTTGAAAATCTTTCACAAGTTTTAAATGTTGGTCTTGAAAGCATTTAAGAATATTTTATTAAATCTTTAGGACTATTTGTTAACAAACTTATATTTACATATTTGTCAATATTTTTCATAGTTTTACCAAAGACTGAATTATTTAATAATTTGTACATCATTTTTCCAAATTCATCCTGTTCGATGTTGCTTCTTTTCTATTTTTAATATTATCCTCAATAAAACTTTTCATGAATGGTTTCTGTTTAAAACTTATAATGTTATAAACTTGTTTCAATTTAATTCCTTGTCTCAAATAAATTGTAAATTTCTGTAATGACATAAATCTTTTTCTTTATCATATTAATTACATAATAATTTAGTCGATGAATTTTTCTTTTCTACATTTCTCAATTTTTGCCAAGGTGATAATTCATCATTGTGTATTGTTGTTTTTACTGGTGCCAATGGAAAATAAATTGTCTTGTCATGAATTTCTTCTGGATATTCCAAGTCAACTTCTAAAAAATATCTTATCTTTGAATCTTTTGGTGTTGACAATATTTCGTTTATAATTTCATCATTAACATTCAGCCACTTAAAATTTGAAAATGGTAAATATTGTGTCATGATTCTTGAATACAATGCAGTTGCATCAATATAAATCAAGTCAGATTTATTATTTAAACATTTCATAACTTGTTGAAATTCTTCTTCATATTTAATATCTGTTATAGGTTCAGGATATTTATTTTCAAGATATTTTTCATTCCAAGAAGTAATCAATCTATTTCCCATTACAGAACTCACTCCTCCACGAATGTTATTTTTTATAATATTAAAAACATGTCAACATCAGTTAACAAATCTAAAACAACACCGCTTTTTTCAACATTAAATCCAAAGATAATGAAGGTGTTGAAATATAATTACGAGGATTCAACTCAAATTTCTTTATAAAATTTTCAAAACAATCAGTTAAAATAAAAGTATCAAGTCTTAAATATAAGTCTTTATATTCTCCTAAGTTTTAACATTGAAATAATTTATACATTTCTTAATATCTTGAATATTCTTCATCACTAATACCACAATCATTTAAAATTGAATCCAAATCATCCTTTTCAATTACATCCCTTTCCTCATATTTTTCAAAGGAATCAATATAATCATATGGATATATTCCTTTTTGTAAACACTTTTATATTTTTCACTTGGAATATTTTTAGGAATTATTACATTTTCAATTGTATATTTAAAATCTTCAAGTTTTAAAGCTTTGGATATTTGATCTAAACTTACACTTAGAAAATTTAAAGAATCAATAAATTTAAAACATCCATATTCAACACATTTATATTTTTCTTTAGTTTTTCCTATAATCTTAAAAGAATTTTTATTATTGATTGCTAAACTATTGATAAATAAATGCATATCATAATTGAATAAATTATGAAATATAACTGGAATCTTTGATGGTTTCTTGAGTTTAATATTACAAGATTTGTGAACTGCACCACGATAATTATTAAACTCTATAAAATTATAATGATCTCGAACCTTATTATTTTCTCCACTGAAGGTAGTCGGGCTTTGCCCTCCAAAGATTTCTTTATACAAATCCAACAAATTTCAATTGTTTCAAATTCAAATTCTTGTTTTTCCGACATGTTTAATTCATACTTGGTCTTTTTTATTGTTTTAAATAATATATTTTTAATTTTGTTAATATATTCAACAAATGTTTTTAAAACTTCATTTGAGTCAAATCCCCTAAAAAACATTTATTATGACTCAATCAAGTCAGGATAATTACTTTTTAAATATAGACAAAATGCTGATGGTTTTTGAATTGTAAGTGGAACCTCAAATGATTTTTTTATTGCAACTTAAAAGATTTTAATCTTTTCACATTCAAACATAGTCGACTGGGGGTGTTCATCTTCATTTTCATTATAAACATAATTATATTCACCATACAAATCCATCAAATCATACTTCTCCAAGATTTTAAAATATTCTTGTTTTAAATCTTGTTTAATATTAACTGCTTCAAAATCACCATATATAACAGTTAAAGGTTGAACAAGATTTCCATATCTATTAAACCTCATTTTTGCTCCATCACCACATGGCATTTTAACAAGTGCTGGTTCATTAGATTAACATAATCTTGACTGTTTTTCTTTCATTGATTTTGTTGATGTATATAATAAACATCTTTCACAAACTCGACCTTGTTTATGATTTGAATTCGAAATTTTTTTTCTCATAAAACTTTGAAATTTTTTTATCCAGACAAAATGAGAAGTGATTTCATTTTCAGTTTCTTTGTGTATTATTAAACGATTAACATGTCGACCTTTAATTCTTGCTTCAGTAATTTGAATTGGAATTATTAAACCTGAATTATTTTCATCACTACTAGTTTCATCTGTTGCTTGCATTCCACCTTCACTTCTGGTAGTCGCTGGCGCTTCATATTCATAAATATTAATTGATACATTATTTAATTTTTCAAATTTATAAACATCTTTGATTTTTATTGGATGTTCAAATCCATCCCAATATTTTATTTCACTTTCATATTTTCTAATTCATATTTTCTAATTATTTAGTCTATCAGCATTTTTTTCAACAGGATACAAATCTGAAAGAACTGCCCATTGAAAACATTTATTATCATTATTTTTAACATTTATAATATAACTTGAAATAAATGGAGTCTTGATGTAAGATTTTGGTCTTGGTGGTTTATGTTTCCAAAAATTAATAGCTTTATTTTCAAAGGAATATAATATTAAAACAGAATCCCCTAAAGTATCTTCCATCTGTTCATAATCTTTTTCTATTTCTTTTTTAATTTTTCTAAGTTTTTAATTAAAACCATTTTACTAACCAATGGTAAATAACTTGTGTCATAACTAGAATGTAAAAATGTATCAGTATCTTCATTACCTTGATAATATTTAACATTTATTGAAAGGTTATATTTTAAAACATAAAATCTTCCAATTCTCATATTATTTAAAGCATGTTGCATTTTTTCTTTTATTTATTTTTTATGCATATCAATATATTTATTTGTGGTTATTGGTGATGTCATCACTTGACCAAATATAGTCAACATTAAATTTTGAATACCCATTTTTTTCTTGTTTATTTTTCTTGTGTTTCCTACTAAACCAAAGTTTTTCTTCTTGGTCAAGTTCACTTTCAACCTGGGGTTCTTCATCTTGATCAATTTTATCTTGTTCACTTTCATTTTCAACTTGTTCACTTAATGAACTTGATAAATTATTTATAGGTGTAATAGGTTGATTTCTTCTTCATCTTCTTTTCCATTACACTTTATATAGTAAAGATGAAAAAATTTTATTAAATATCTTTCTTTACAGTTTTTACAAAGTTTAGAATTTGAATCATTAAGACCAACAGTTTTTCTTAAATGATCTACAGATTTACAATACTTACATAAGCCGATCCCCTTGTAAATATTCTATCACATGGAATAAATTTAAATTCTCTCGGTCGAGTAGTCGACATTTTTTAATTTTTTATTTTCATAGGTTCATTTATTTTCTAACCATGTTATAACTTTCATGGGTATTGTAACCATGCTGGAGACCTCCGGTAGACTTCGTTTATAATTTTTATAGGTGTTGTAATTTTTCTTCAAGAATTCTTTCAATTTTCATTCTTTCAATATTCTTAAAGAATTCTTTAACAATTCTTTAACCATTCTTTCACCATCCTTAAAGATTTTTATAAGAAAAATTTAAAAAAGGGTGATAAAAATCACATGGTTGTGAAAATTATAGACCTGTAAATTTTGAATGGATTTCTTTAAGAAAGATTCAAGATCGAGGTTTAAAATTTATTGAGATTCCAGAAATTGAAAAATTGTTTTCTAAAGATTTTGATTCATCTTTTAGAGGAAATATTCCTATTCAAATGTATCCAGGAACTAACACACCAGAGGTCGGCCGGAGACCATCAAAAAATTACAAACCAGAAACTAGTCTTAGCGGTGTAAAATCTTTTAAAGAATTGAAAAAAAATATCAAAATCTTTAAAATGTGAAAATGTTCCAATGTAGAATGGATAAACAAATTCAAAAATTTGCACCAAAATTTCAAGAATTAAAAGGACTTGATGAATTTATATCAAAGATTCCAGAATTAAAAGAAATAATGCAAAAAAGTTCATATTCTTTAGATGTAATAATAAAAGGGATTGATACTTTAAAAATAAATAATAAATGGAAAAAAGGATTAAAACAATTATTTATAGCTTTACAAACAACATACATGACTTCTGAAGTTTACAAATTTTCTAATTTTAAAAATCAAGAATTTATAGAAGAGAAACAAAAATATAGAAAAATTATCCCTGACTTTGGTGAAAAACATAATGATAATTCAGGTGGAGGTGAAGTGGGAAAAATGTTTTCAACACTTGAAATTAAACCTGCTAAAGATAAACAAGTTTCAAAATATACAGAAAAATGGATATAAGATATAAAAATTATGGATGATTATAAAAAATTATTTCAGAAACCTGGAAGGAAAAAATATACAAGAGAAGAATTAAAGAATATGAATACTGAAAAAAGTAAGGGACCAAGATTTAAAAATGTAGATAAATTAATTGTCAACAACTTAAAAAATGATGTTGTTTTGGTAAATAAACATGAATAAAAATGGAGCACAGGCGGTGTAAAAAAATGTTCAATGATGAAAAATTTGAATGAATTTTACAGAACAAAATATACATGTAAAGAATGATACAATATTAAAATTATTTGTGATATTTGTAATGAACAAATTTCTAAAAATAACATAACAAGACATTTAAAATTAAAACAGAAAAGGTGATTAAAACTGATAGAATATGTAAAAAATGTGAAGAAATTAAAAACATTAAAGAGTTTCATAGTAAAAAATATATTTGTAAAGAATGTACACCTGAAAAAATTAAATGTAAAAAATGTTATGAATTTATGTTTTGGAAATTTAAAAAGACATTATTTAACATGGCATGGAGGCCTCCCCATTTCTTGAGGCTTCCGGATTTCTGGAAATTTATTTAATGTATGAAAATATTGACTTTATTTTTTATTCAAGTGTGCATCAAAATTTAAAAGTATGTATTTTTGTTCAACTGCACACTAAATATTTTTCAAGTGTGAAAGTGTTCAATTGTTTATTATAAAATCATTCAAATTACGAATCATTAAAAATAAAAAATAAAAAAAATATGATCAGTATAAAATCATTCAGGTTACGAATCATTGAAATTACAAATTACAAATTATAAATTTTATAAATTACAAATTACGAATCATTAATTTTAAAAATTCTTATTAATTTTCATCTTGTATTCATTTTATAATTTCTTAGTCATTTCTTTTTAAATTTCTTAGTCTATATCAGGGGTTCTTAACCTTTTTTACTTCATACCTCACCTAATATTTAATTTTATGTTCTCACCTCCAGCATAATTAATTTATTTTAAGAAAAGATAAGAAACATAATTAGTGGTATACCAACATTACATATATTATTTTATTTTTACCATTTTAATATATATTTATAAAAAAAATCATATTTAATTCATATTGATATAAAAAATTATATTTTATATAAACATAACAAAAATAAACAAAATCTCATACCTCCCCCAACACATTAGTATACCTCCCCAAGGGAGGTATACCTCACCGGTTAAGAAACCCTGGTCTATATCTTTAGAATATTTTATCTTGTTAATGTTTTCATTTATTTCATTTATTATTTTATTATTTGATTCAATTTCATCACTTGTTAATATTTCATCATCGAGAGCTTTAACCTGATACAAGTATAATTTATTAATCCCGAGTGATAATTCTTCATAAACTTCACGATAAATTGTTTTCTTTTCAGAAGTTAAACCAATTGAAATTCCTTTACCTAAAAAAACAATCAATGCATTTGATCCTCCAAATACTGAAAACATTATTATTGAAACAAAATGAGCTATTTCAATTAAACTAATACCAGAAAATATTGCAGTTGAAACTGTTAAAATTCTAGTGGTTGAAAGACAAGCAATTTTAATTGCCGTATCAACTTTAGTCCATCGAGATTTTATTTTTTATAGTGTAACAATCTTTCTTCTAGTTTTTTCTTTTCTAATCAAAATTCATTAATTTTATTATCTAGGAGCGAAGCGACAGGTTGATATTTAATTTTGTGATCTTGAGGATTTTTAATTTCT
Organism: Schmidtea mediterranea; assembly: GCA_022537955.1. Lineage (NCBI taxonomy): Eukaryota > Metazoa > Platyhelminthes > Tricladida > Dugesiidae > Schmidtea > Schmidtea mediterranea. The sequence goes on along the minus strand of CM039680.1, from coordinate 23,416,895 downwards.
TTATTTTATTGAGTTAGTAATTTTGGATATATTTTTTTTATTGGTTTTCTTTCTACAAAAACAAGAAAGATATCTTCTTGGATTTCTTGATTTTGAATTTCATCTTCTTGAATCTCTTCAAGTTAATCAATTGACGAATCTAATTTTTTCCATTCTAAATTTAATCGATCGTCGTTCATTTTAATTTGAGATTATTAGGGTTTTTTAAATAATTTAAACATGTTTCAATTAAATTTTTTACTATACGATTAATTTCTTTAAAATGATATATTGCTAAAAAAAATCTCAAAACTTCTTTAATTATTTCCATAGATATTTTTTTATTTTTCACCAAAAGAAAATAAGTAATTATTGTTTCACCCCCATGGATAGATTTACTTAAAAGAATACCCAAATCCACTGATCGTTCCAAACAAACCCATTTACCATGAAGATAAACCCATGAATTAAATTTTTCAGGAATATGTAGAAAAAAATATATTTATTTGGATCTGGATAAGGATATTGGACAAAAAAGGAAATCGTAAATTCTTGGAAATTATAATAATGAAAGATTTTGTAGGTTTTTTAATTAAATAATTTTCAGTAAGAATAATCTCATGATTTTCAATCTTAAAATAATTCTTACCCAATATTTTTTTAATCTTTTTTTATTTTAAAATTTTTTAAAAGTTTTACCTCTGGATCCATGGATTGAAAAATGTTTACTATCAAAATTTAAATTTGTTTCTATTTTATTAATCTTTTCTTGGAAAACTAAATTTGTTTTTGTCAAGTTTGTAATCAACCGAGTAATATTTTGTGTTGTTTCATCATTAAATCTTTTAACATCAAGATTTAATTTTTTAATTTCACTAATATTTTTAATTTCCAACTTGCTAATTTCAAAATTTGTTCTACTAATATTTGTATTTATTTCATTTATTTGTTTATTATATTCCATCTCTAAAATTGTTATATATCTTTTAATTTCAAAATCCAAATATTTTTTATTAACTGCATCTGTTTCATTTTTTGGCACTGGAAGATTTGAAAGAATATTATTGTTCATGTTTAATTCTCCACGCATTCGATTTCCAGATTCATTAAAAAAATTAGCTTCACTTCATTCTAAAATTTGATCAACATTTAATCCAAGTGTTCTACCACCAATATTTACAGAAATTACAATGCTCATTTTTAAGATATAAAATAATTTCTTTGAAAGGTCGAGCTTCGCTCTCCAAATTTATTAATATAATAATACAAAGTTGACCACATGTTTTACTTGAATCATTTTGAACTTGTAAAGTGTTGTATATATAACCATTAGTTAAATATAATTCAATTTCCTTGTTTTGTTGTTTGAAGATTAAAAATTATATTATCAGAATTTAAATAATTTTGAATTTCATCTCTCATAATTATTTTACATTTAAGATTTAAATCTTTTAAAATATCCTGTAGGTAAAAATTAGTTGTGGTATCTTGACCATATTTATTTAGAAATTTCTTCAATTCAAAGCATGTTATTTTTAAAGAATTAAAGATTAAAGCTTGCAGACATTGTCGACCAGAGGTCTCCGCTTAAACCTGACGGAGGTCGGGCTTCGCAGACATTGTCAACCGGAGGTCTCCCCTCATACTTGCCGTAAGTGCAAACAGAAAGAAAAATTTTCATTATTAAAATTTATTAATTTATCATCTTGATCAACAATTTTAAAATTTATGCTTGAAATAATTTTTTATTCAATGGAAAATATTTTGATGTTGATACTCGTTCTATAACTCTACTTCTATCGGGAGTTCTTTTGTATGGAAAACTATATATACAATTTGTAATATTTCCATTATGATAGGTTCCTTCTATTAAATCACATAATAAATTTATAGAGGTTATTAGAAAAGAATTATTATTTAATGTTACAAACCATGATAATCCAATTTCATAATCACAATCTGAATTTAATTCTAAAGGTGTGGAAAAGTTTGTTATAAATTCTGATTCCTAGAATTAAAAGTTAAATCTGTTGAATATTTTAAACTTGTAGATTCCCCAGATTCAATAGATTCACCATATTCACCAGATTCTATAGATTCAATAGATTCAGCAGATCCAAAGGTAGTCGACCGACAACATCTATGGGTTGGCACTTCAAGATTATTCTTTATTAAAAATATAAAATATCAAGCGTTCAGTTTTAATAATAATAATAATATTAATTGATAATAATAATAATAAATTGGTGAATCTTACAGATTTTATTTTAAATTTTTTATATTACATTTAAAATATAATAATGAAATATAATTATGTTATTCTATTTGATAAACACAAAATTACTAAGACCAATTATATTTTATGATCATCTTTTTTCACATTAATTTTACGTATTTATGAATATAGCAAATTTCCAACATATATTAATTTAGTCCATGATTCACAATATAGATGCAATACAATAGCATGTTTACCAAAGACTTGACTAATAAATATATATTAAAAGCTATGGTTTTATTAATTGAGTTTAGAAATTAAGTTATGAAAAAAAACAAACTTTACAATCATGCTAATTAAAAGTATACCCGCGCGCATTTAATATTTCAAGTTTTGACATAATAATGATATTATTTTGGCTCCAATCATTCGATCCCAATGAGTTGAAGTTTAAATGGATGACTTATTTGTTTGTATTTTTAAATATAATAATATCTTTACGCTTTCTTACATTTCATTTGCAAGCTGGTCGTTGGTGGCTGTAATCTAGATAGTCTGTAAATAATTATTTTGGTATTAATAAACATTAATAAAATTTAGTGCCTCTGACGCTTTATAGATTACGCGACTAAAGGTTTTGTAATGTGTAGATACCCTACAAGCTAGGCTTAATTTTTGTTATGAAGCCCAACTTTTTGATCCAACTTGGTCTGGCAATAATAAAGCATAAACTTCATACTATCCTCTCTAATCGTAAATTTTTATTGTGCTTTTAACTATATTAGATTAAATTTTTATTATTATGACTCTGTCGCTAGGTTTTTAAATATTTGATTATAAGTTATTTAATTCTTTATTATCAAAATACAAATTGGATTTTTAACAAAAATAGGTATGAAATATAAATGTCTTTAAATTAGATCACTTATTATATGTATTTTCTTAAAAATTGTCTAGAATCTTTCTTTTATCAGTAAAACAAACACAGATATTACAATAAAAAACACATGTGTATCATAAATTACTTGTGTATTTCCTTAAAAATTGTCTATAATTGATTTTATATCGGTAAAATAAACACACATATTTCAATCAAAAACACGTGTGTATAATAAATTACGTGTATTTTCTTAACAATCTAAAACTTTACATAAATACTGAACCATTTTGATTATTTAACACATACACACACATTATTAGCCATAAAATAAATATTTCATAGATTTTTGAAAAATAACATATTTTCATTAAACTTTTTCCGTAAATACTGTCATATATCGATGATTTAACACACATTTGAATCATGATTATTTTTGCTATTTTTACTTTAACTTTATACACACATTTACACTTTTCTATCCCTGTCAACCATGGACCACAATCTCAAACCTTCGAAAACTTTAAAATGATATCTTACATTCTCCAAAAATCTTTACTTAAATTTTATACACACACATATTTCAACCATGAAACACACATGTATCATAAATAACACATATTGTCATTAAACTCTTTCTATAAATACTGTACCGTATCGATGATTTAACACACACATATATTTTGAGCCATAAACATGAATATCATATTTATTCAAAAATATTGTCTTAAAAATATCGATTTTATCTTAAAATTTTTTCATTTTGCACACAAACTTTTTCTATTCCTAGCATACCATGGATCATTTTATTAAACCTTCGAAAAAACAATTGAAAAGCCTGTAAAATAATATCTCACATACACAAAATATTTTTAATTATATTATAAACATACACACAGATTCAATTTTTTACTCAATATTGAAATAATTTGATAACCTTTGCATCTCATACTTTGTTGAAAATTTATTTTATTTTATAAAAAATTAATAATAATTATTATTATTATAGAAATAACAAAATCAAAAATATTAAAAAAAATTAGTAATAATAATAATAATAATAATAATAATAATAATAAAAATCATAATATTAATATTATTATTAATAATAAAAATAATAATAATATTAATAATAATAAAATAGTTAATAAAAAATAATAATAACAATAATAATAATAATATTAATAATAATAATAATAATAACAATAATAATAATAATGATTATAAAAATCATAATATTAATATTATTAAAACAATAAATAATTATTTAAATAATAATAATTATTATAACACTACTTAAAACATTAAGTAGTAAATTATATTTAAAAATTTTTAAAAAGAATATGACCTTGAAAAATTTTTTGAGAAATTTTTTGATGAGCCATGGTCTTTGTTTGAATGACCTTGAAAAAAATTGAATGACGTTGACAAATTTTAAGTGACCTTGAGAAAATGTTTGATGAGTCATGGTCTTTGTTTCAATTACCTTGAGAAATATCGATAAATTATCCGATGACCTTGAATGTGTCATTGTCTCTGCATTACAAAAAATTTGTACTTTTAGACTTAGAAAAAACCGTTTAACCACCCCCCCCCTAGGGGCACTGAGTTTGCGGTGACACTTCCCACTACTTACAGGAATTAAAATTTTTGGTTTTGATAATTCCAACAATTCTTCTGGAGTATATTCTGAATCAGCATCATTTGGAACGAAGCGATCTGTTGAATCCTCTTTTGATATCTCTTGAACTTTTTCCTTTAATGGTGGTTCAATTACTAAATGTTGAACTTTCAAAGGTTCATCATCACTAAACATGAAATTAAAATGTTTTTTCAATTTATTCATAACTATTTTAAACATGATAATTTATAAAATTTATAATTTATATTATTTTTATATTATTTTATATTTTTATTTATATTATATTTATCATTTTTCCACTACCTGCTTCATTAATTATTTCTCTTTCAACCAAAACACAACAAAAACATTTAGCTTTAAAACCACCATCTTTTGTCATTTCTATTTTTATAGTTACTCCATTAAGTGCCAATTTGTACTCTTGCTCACTAACAACGCAAAATATGGTATATAAAATTTTTAAATCCAACAAGCTTAATTGTGGTTAAACTAAAAATTCATTACACATTGAAATATAACTTTCATATATCATACATGCATCATATTTTGGTTTGTTGAATGTTATTGGTTTTACAGGATAATAACTTGAATTTAATTGAACACCTAAAGATTTTAATTGTTTATCATCAGCTGTTGATTGTATACATTTTGAATTATTAGTTGTATAACTTTCTGTAAATCTTTAACTCCAATTAAAATAAATCAAGGTCGAGATCTTAGCATTGTTAGTTGCCATGAAAATCTTGTTCCTTGATATTCTTTTAAGAAAATTTACATTAATTGGTTTTGAAATCATGTTTACTCTTTAAAGAATTTGAGGTTTGGATTACAAATTAATGAAGGAACCATCAAGCTTATGGTTTCAAATTTTATTTTTGGTTTAGATTCTGTTTTTAAAGCTTTTCCATTTCTGATAATCCTCATCCCTTTCTATATTCAATTCAAATGGTATTAAATAAATTATTCTATTATATTGTTGAAAGAATACAAATATATTTTTTAAAGAATATTTTCAAGTGAATATTCTGGTTGAGTATAATTTTTTCTAGTTTTATATACTTGATTTTTTTCATCACCATCATCAGTATCGAGAATCCATCGAGAACTGTTTGATTGACCATATCGAGATTGATAATCTGAATCAGTCATAACAAATTGTAATAGTGAACTCATTTCACCTGGATATCTTATTTCTTCAACTTTTGTTGATCCTAAAGTTATTGATATTTGGTTAAATAAATTTAAAAACCAATTATGTTCAAGAGTTACATCATCAGTCGGATCAACACCTGTAATTTCAATACTATAATATATGAATGAATTGCAAATATCTAAAGGATTTGAAGATTGTTGAATTTGAAAAAATAAATTTACAGCCCCGTTTATTCTGTCTGCAGATGAAGTTGAAGGAGAAACATCTATAAAATGTTTCTTTAATCATTTATTAAAAGTGATTAAATTTAACATTTTTATCCAAATTGAAAATCGACATTATATTTATTATTTAAACAATTTATTTAAATTTTAGAATTTAGAATTTAGAAAACTTGAGATATTGTTTTTATCAATATATTTTTTAGTTGATTGATAAAATTGCATTTATGTGATTTTCACAATTATTATTTCCTGCTTTACCAGAAGCTAAATATTTTCTTAATTCATAAAATAATTCACAAGGATTATCAGATAAAAATTAATATCGGGTTGATAATCCTGGTCGGGCTTCGCCCTCGAATCCTTCACCTGTTTTTTCTCTCTTGATTCCTTGATTAATTTTTCATCATTTATTATATTTAATATATTTTGTTTTTCTTCTTCAGTAAATTCTTTAACTTTCTAAACTTCTTCAAACGAAGTCCCTTGCTTCGCTTTGGAGGTCGAGCCTGGTGTTTCATATGATGGTGGTTTTTAACAAATAATTTAATTTTTATATAATAAATATTTTTGGAAATAGAATTAATATCTTTTGTTATATTCTCATGTTTCAATATGACTTATTGGAACACTTAATTCCCCTTCAGAATTAAATGCATTTCCTTCGATTGTTTTTTCAATCGATTAGAAAAAATGTTTTTCTCATTATTATTTGATGTTATATATGTTTGTTCCCTTCTTTGATTAATAAAACATTTTTATCACCAATAGATAATGTGGTTCCTTTTTTTCATGAAGATATATATTTCTAACATGAAGCATGATTGTTTTACCTTTTATATCATCATGATTTACATTCAATTCTAATTTTATTGGATGAATTTGTTTTATTTCTTGATTAATATGTGTTGATTGATCTTTAGTTTCTATATCCTGAATTTGGTCGACCGGAGGTTTGAAAAAGTTTTCTATCTTGAGTTGGTCGACTGGAGGTCTGATAAGGAATCAAGTTGGGATCTTCATCCCATAAAAGATTTCCTCGGAAATTTTATTTTTTTAGGTTTATTTTGATTTGAAATTATTTCAGTTTTTGCTTCTTTAATAACATCAATTATTGGATTTTCAATTTTTGTGGCCATAAAATTAAAATTTTGATCAAAGTCTTTTAGATATTAAATTCTCATTCCAAATATTTTGTTGAATATTTAATAATTTACAATCTTGAATATATTTATCAATATTAAAATCATTTACATTTCTACTCATTTTTATTCAAGAAAATTAAATGATTCAAGAAAATTAAATGATTCAGTAATTAACTAACTAATTATTTTTTCATTAACTTGATTTTTTTTCTTTATCCAATGCAATATAATTATATTTTATAGATAGGTGATTTTCAAAACTATGAAATTCTTCCTTGTCTAAAGTATCACTAAACAAATCATTAAAAATACTATCTATATTTCTTTTTCCTAATTTAAAGAATATGAAAAAATTAGAACTACCACTAATACTTCTAGATGGTAAATCTTAATAATTTTGAGCTATATAAATTACATTACAATTATTATGTCTACCTCAAGTAAAATAAGATTCCATAATTTCTTAATTTTTCATGTTTACACAATCATCAAAAATTATTAAATCTTTCTTGGCTCGATCTAATTTTTCACATGGAATTATTTCATGATATTTATTACTCATTGATATACTAATTTTCTTAGGGGATTTTATTTCTAGAGTTGAAATAGCTTCACATTTTGTTTCTTCATATAATTCTCTAATAGGAATTGCATCTTGATTTTGAAATAATCCCACAATATCTTGTTTTGATAAACCAGAATTTAATCCATGAAAAATTATTTGCATTTCAGGTTGATTAATTGTTTTAGAAAAAGTTATTAAATTATCCTAGTCTATAAAATTAGGAGTTAAAATCATTTTAACAACAAAACTGTTTTTCCAGAAGAATTCTAAAAGAATTCAGTAAAATAGGATTGTCATTGAATTTCATAATATTTTTATTCCAAGTTGGTGTAAATATAGTAGACATTTTTAATAGTAAAAATTTTAATAATGAAAAAATGTATATCTTTTTTAAGAAGAAAAATTGTTTTTTTTATAAGGAGAAAGAAAAATTCTATCACCATCAACCTCTACTTTAATATTCTCATTTTTGTTAATTTTATCAAAGCTCGTTTTAATTTTTCACAAGAATTCTTTTTGTTAATAGATTTTATAAAATCAAAAATTCCACAACCTTGATATGGATCTAAATAAATTCTCTTACCAGTTGTTGGATTTGTTTGATCGGTTGGATTTGTTTTATTTATTTGACTTTCCAAAAGTTTTGTCTCTGCTTTAGTTTTTTCAATTTTTGCATCTGTTTTCCTTGATTCTTTATAATTTTTACCAGCACTTGTTATTCCACCATACTGCTGCACTTGCTGCTGAAATTCCCCTTAAAATTATTGGTAACAAAGCAGCAAGTAGAAGAATTCCACCTTCGGTAGTCGCTTACGCTCCTCCAGAGGAAGTCGCTTGCGCCCCGCCTGAATATTTTTTAATTTCTGCTATTTTCTTTTTACCAATGTATATTTTTCACCATTATATTCAACAGATGCAGGTTTATTTGTTTCTATTATTTTTCTTAGTTTTTCTTCCAGTTTTTCAAGGTTAGGATTTCTATCAACCATTTTTAATATAAATTATTTATTAAAAAATAGTTTTCTGGAGTTCATTTTGGTAAAATCTTCTCCACTTGCACCATGTGTATCTAAATCTTTAATTCCATAAGTTATTGGTTTGTATTATTTATTTGTGAAATGATAAAAATTTCTTTAGACCATTTATGTGTTGAACTTTTTTCAAATTTATTTTTCCATTTAAATATTCGAACTCGATCGCCAATATTAAAATTTTGTTTTTCTTGTAAATCTTTAAACGAAGTCGACCAGGGGTCTCCATTAGCATAATTGTTATCATGGGTAATTTCTCTGATTAGATCAGGATTCTCATTTGCTTCTGTTGGCGAAACTCCTATTGTTCTATGAATTTTATTATTATATTTTTTAATTAATTCTGGTAATACATCTATCCAAATTTTATTTCCTTGTTCTGTAAATTTTTTATACATCCAATTTTTCAATGGTCTATTAAATCTTTTAATTATATAGGATTATGTGAACCATAATTTGATTTATCATCAGGTGAATTAAAAGTTGAATAAATCTCAATGTTTTTTTCTTGTCTAAATTCTTCATATATTTTATTTTAAAACTCTTTACCATTATCAACAAATAATTTTTTTGGAATTCTATCTGGGGTTTCTTCAAATAAAAACTCAAATACTTTTTTTTTCGATAAAATAAATTTTTCTGTCAATTAAATTTTTATCACTTAAATTTTGCTGTCGATATTTATTTTATCAATATTTATTTTGTCGAAATTTATTTTATCGAAATTCAAGTAGTGTGTAAATGAGCACTTTCGGCGAAACTACTCAAATAGAAAAATAGAATTTTAAGAATTATAAATTTGGAATTTGGAAAATTCTATTTTTCCATTGGAAAATTAATATTTTGGAATTTTTCTAATTTAAAAGATTCGGTAGTTAAATGATTTCCTAATAAAAAAATATTATTTTCCAAAATGCAATTTATTTTACGAAATTTGGGGTTGTCGGGTGGTCTTGAGCTGAAAGTGCTCATTTACACACTACCATTTATTATTTTGATTGGTTTCTAACAATCGCAGTTCGCAAACTGATGGCACAAGCAAGCAGTTTCTCCCTTGGTAGCTATCATAATGCTGTATGAAATAATATACTTTTATAATCAGATGTAAGTATTTTTTCATTTAACCTTTTGATTAAACAGCTCAAAAAAATCTTTCCCCGTTGTATTTTTCCTCGGCTCACTAAAAATGTAAAATTTAATGACTTGCTTACAAAGAATTTTAGGTGGTTGTCGTGGTAACATCAAAGGTTTTTGGTTACCTACATAAAATTTTCAGATGACATACTTTTTCAATGTCTTCATCTTTGATAAATCATAGAAACCCAGTTAGTAGATGGATTGGCCACCACTGGAACAAGCCCCTAGAAAAGGTAATCCAATTCAATATTTAATGTAAGTCACAAAAAAGTAAGTCTTGATACAATGGCAACCACGCACAATTCTTTGTAGGTCACAGATCTTAAAAGATATAGAATTTTTAAAGAATGAAGTGTTTATTGATTTCTTGCTCATAATAAAGGCTACGAAAATAATACTCTTATTTTAATATTGTCATATAAATAAAAAAAGTATGAATTTAGGTTAGTAAAATAACGAAATTTATTTAGTAATTATTAAAACAGTGAATTTTCAATGTTTGTTTATTGACCTTGATTCACAATAAGAATTGAAAAAGTGATGACATTATATTAAAGGTCAAGGAAAAAATGTTAATCAGTCTAGTGGATATTGCATAACCTAATACAGTGTGTTAGTGATTGCACAATGCACACTACTATTAAAGGGTTATCTATCTATGTTATTCTAAAATGTTATTCTAACTGGCGCATTGAATAAAATATAATTTGTAGAATTATTTTTATCAGATTTATATAGATTTTGATATTACTGTCTAAACGGCTCACCACAATTAGATTCTACTTGTCATTACCTTTCATCCCTGAAAAATATTTAATTTTGAAATTTCCTGTTATTTTATTAATTTTATAAATTCAAATTTATTTTAGTATCCTTTGAATGTTAATTGATTTTACACTAGAATTATATTTTTATTTAACATACAATTATATTTTTGCAACTTAATAAAAGATCAAAATCAAAAAATATATAAAAATCAAATAATAATAATAATAATAATTATAATAATAATTATAAATAGCTATAATATCGTATTAACAAATTAATTAATTAAATAAGACCATAATCCACATTACTGGAGGAATTTGACATATTCCTAATAATTGCTTAGAAATTTAGTTTTTCTTAAACACTAGCGTATAAAATCTAATATTTTATTGTCATATTTAATAGGAACTTCTCAACATTATAAAAGTATGAATGTTTATAAATTCAAAGAATATTGTCAAACTAGGTTAAAAGCAGAGATAAAAAGAAGAGTAATAAAAATATATATTAGCTGCCAAAGAGTCTCTGGAAATATATTTCGGAAAAATATGAAAAACCTCTTATCCATTTATAGAGCGAAATGTGCAAAAAGCATAAATTCAGGCTCAATGCGCCCAAGGGTGACAGAAAGCTACTGATATATAAAAATGGAAAATGTTTTTATATGATTTGGAACCTAATAAAAATATAGTGTAATTTCTCGGATTTGCTTGATTGTGGAAGGCAAATAAAACATCAGTCACTTCCGACGAGACGTTAGTTTCTTCCTTCTTCATTTTAAAGCATTTTAAAAAAAATAATAATTTCTCTTATAAAAGTCAACAATGACAATTTTAATTTGCTTTTAATGCTGAATTATCAAGTTTCAATTTTCCATTAATTTATTAGTTAAACTTTATTCGGTAAATCCCGCGCTAAAATAAAATAAAATTTTCAGTGACAAAATTAGGTAAAGACTTAATAAAATGTAATTTTTAGATCATTTCAAAATCTCTTTAACTGTTAAGTTCGTCTGAAATAAAGAATTTTCCTTGAAGATTTAATTAAAGAATTAATTAATTAATTAAATTTAAAAACTGGTCAACGTACCTTTTAAAATTCTACTTAATTAGTGACCGAATTAAATTTCTGCTAGAAATTTCTTACTCAGAGTTTTTTTCAAAATTTTCTTTTAGCAAAATTTTAAAATTATTTTTTTTTGTTATGTTACTTTAATTTTGATCGCAAAATTATTATTTAATAAAATTTCCATTAAAATTTAATGAGAAAAAGATAAACTTTTATTTAACCGTTTCAAGGTTTATCATGATAATCTCAAGAAGAATGTGTTGAAACCGTAGAATGTCTTCAATAGAGTTTGTCCGTTGCTGTTTATATGGGCTTGATAAGAAACTCAAAAGGTATAAATCAAGCATTTATAAATCACATAATTACCACCTTACCTTTAATTCATTTAAGAATTCGTACAATTGCAAAAATACTTAGTGCCGACCAATTGTGAGAGCTATTAACATATTTTTCCTTCTGCCCGTCGGTTCTGTTGCGTATTGTCTCTCAACCTTTTTTGTTCTTTTCCAGTTTCTGGTTTGTCTAACTATTAAAGCCACATATGTCAAAGAAAATTTATCCGGTGTCAGATTCTTCAAACAGTCGTCTTGTATACTACATTCTCAGTTTCATGATGCGATCTGAACTTCATTCAGCAACAGAAGGCTTTTTTTGTTTCATTTTGATCAAAGGTTTGTTCAAAAAACGCAAAGTTGTCGACTTTGATATATTAGAGCAGTCTTTCTCAAAGTGGGCGACAACGTCCCTTTGTGGGCATTTGAGACCTAGAGGGGGGCGTTAAATATCCCAGAAAAAATGGGAGGCGTTGACGTGGGTTAAGAGGGCGATGGTAGATTTGTAATTTCATTTACTTTATATTTTAAATTTCACTAAAATTAAAACCTAACTACTACACAATAACGAATAATTAGTTTATATTTCTACCCTGTATGATGGTATAAAATCTTAAAATACTTGACATAGATTTCATAGGATAGCCCGCACGCCGTACGCAATCAAGTTGTAACAAGTTTCTGTTAAATAACGCTATTGGAGTAATCCGGTAGCAATTGTTCTGTACCATTAAAATTTATTTACATCTAATAAATTTTGTATATTATACAATTAAATAATCTTTAGAGGGCGGTGGCAAATCAAATTGTGTCTTAAGGGTGCTATCGTTAAAAAAGCTTGAGAAACACTTTATTAGAGCTTTCTGAAAGGAGGAAATTCTTCCACAATAATTTATTATTGTGCTTTTCAAAAATGTTTTAATTGCAGTCATCAATCTTGCCTTGGGATCATTTTCCAAATATTTTATATTTAAAAATAATGGATTTGATTGAAATTTAGGCATCTACAATAATTTTCTAAAATGGAAATAATTTTCGGCATTTTCCATAGCATTTATTAATTGGACTTTATAAGTTAAACAATATTTTATTTTTAAAACTTATAAATAAAATTAAAAATCTATGCTTTCTAATTCTAGTATCAGGCATTGTCAAGGGTTCAGAAATATCTGAAACCCTATGGAAACAATAAATTTATTATAACTTTAAAATACATCACTTTATTTACGCAAAATGGAAAACTTTTGACAGAAATGTCTGAAATGTTCATAATATATATGATTAATTTTAACTTTAAAATAAATCTTACAATAATATCATCAAAATTAGAATGTTTAGCCTTTTCCGTCATTAATTTTTGCAACGAAAAGTTAATTTAGGAGTGTAACTCATTACTTCATTTATACATATAAAGGGTTGCATATAAATTTTATTATGTATTGTGTTTATGTGCAGTATTTTATTTTTCTATCACTTTTCCAATTTCCATAATGTAGAGTGTATCTTACTGAACTTGCAAAGCATAAAATCAAAGTGAGTTGGCATGTTTCTATAATATATTGTTATTGACTTTTCTCTTATATTATAAGGTTTATTTCAGTGGAGTTTGGTGTGATTAGAATTTTAATGAAATATTGGGATACATGCAGGGGTGTTTTGCCAAAGAGTTAACAACTGGTTCGCTAATAAAGCCAAACAACTTTATATTTTAATTATATTGAAATAAGATTATTCATATAATACATAAAGCATACATTAATACAAAAATATAAATTGTATCTCATTGGAAAATGAAGTAGGCAAATGAATCCCTTATTAACACACTAATATAAGTTCCATATGCCTACTTCATTTTCAGGAAACTTCTTCTCGGCCATTTCTTTTACTCTGGTCTCCGTTGCCAGTCTGTGATTTTCATTTATCTACGACTTTACCATCGGTGTTGCATCGAAATCAATGACTGGCTTTATCAATAAATTTGCAATTCTGCAATGTGATCCATTGTTAAGCTAGTTCTAAAGTTTTTTACAATTGTATTCATCAAACTAAATCCTCATTCGGCTTCTGCACTGCTAGCTGCTATGGTGTTAGCTATTTTCTTTGCCTTTAAAATTATTTTAGGCCACTGAATATTTCGTGACTGTATGTTAGCATCAACAAAATCACGAAATTCGTTAATATAAATGTTAAATTTTAGAATTTCGCATAATTTTATAAATTTTTCTTCCCCTTTCAGCCAAGATTAAAGTATTTCATCAAATGGCCACGTGCAAGGTTTTAAAACGTCAAAACTTTGTATAAGCTTCTCATAATTATTATCAATATGTTTTTTATTTAGCTTTATATGGGTAGCACATAACAGTCTAAGCTTCACATTCTGCGCAACACTATCTAATAATTTTTCTCTTGGAATAGATTTAAATTTATTATGGTTTTTGAAAAGACGACACAAAATTCCGTACAAACGAATGTTTTGCGAAATAATTTAACAACCGCGAGTCGGCTCAATCACACTCCAAAGCATAAAACTCCCTACTCAGAAGTAGAAACAATGTTATCTAAGTTGATCGACTGGTTTGAAGATCCTACTTTTGTATAAAACACGGAACATATCCGAGCAAAAAGCTTGAACCTCAAAGAAACATAAAAAATGACAGATTTTTTTAAAGGATTGCTGATTTATAGTATTACAATAACTTCTGAGAATTATTACTCTTAACAATTTATAATAATGGTTTCAATATTTTAAATAAAATATATAGGTAATATTCACTTTTAAAGAGATTTATTTTCGTCTTGGCTCCAAGACCGCAATGAAATTACTTTATTGTAAATATGTATTAAGTAATCTTTGTTATCCGTCTCTTTGATTATCAGTCATAGTCGTAATCTGGACAGTAACGGTTAATTGAAATTTTACTCTAATAACTTAATTTTTGTTAAAAATAAATATTTAATTACATTTAAGTAATTAAATACAACTTATTTATAAATGAAATTAAAAATATCAAAGTAAAATCACCTGATAAAATAACAAAATAAATAAATAACAAATAAATTCTATTGGCTTGTAATTTGTGACAATTCAACACACAATATGAAAAACACTATATGTGATCGTGCTATATTTAGGGTGTAAGTAATCAATCATTTTGGACTAAACAGGGTTAATAATAAAGTTTGGTGAATAAATATCCATTTTTATATATGTAATCATTAATCTTAATTTTTTTTTATTTATTTATTAGTATTGTATGACAATTGATCAATATATTTTAACATTTTTGTCCCTGAATATAACAAATACATATAGGAGTTGGAATCTATATGTACCACTCGACACGAAAAGGTATAAAGCCTCACAACCAAAATTGACCAATTGATAGAATAATCTTAAAAAAATATTTTTTAGTAAAATTGTGATTGTTTTAATATACTAGTTATATTCAAACAAAAAATCAATACCATTAAAATTCCTATAAGATTCCCGGCAAATTCTTTTTTTAAAAATCATGGAATTATTCCTAGTATGTTTTCATTAATTTTTTTAACACTTTTTTAATTTTATCATCTATATTTATTTCAAAATGAGAAAAACCCAACTGAATATATTCATATAATAAACTTCAAAGAAAGGAAACATTTTGATTTGTAATTCATAATATTTATTCAAATCCCATTG
The DNA here is from genome assembly GCA_022537955.1 of Schmidtea mediterranea. Taxonomy (NCBI): domain Eukaryota; kingdom Metazoa; phylum Platyhelminthes; order Tricladida; family Dugesiidae; genus Schmidtea; species Schmidtea mediterranea. Next base: position 23,401,077 of record CM039680.1, on the reverse strand, counting down.
GTTACTTCTCTAAATCTTGCTTACGTGTTGATATAAGATATTATTTATTTATATTTCCCAAACATTATTTTACTAATCTTCATGACAACGATAAATGTAACCGACTCTAACATTAGTAACCTATCTTCGTCTCTGTGCTCTAACAACAACCCATTTACATATGGGGAGCTGTTTGATTATTTGGCTCTGTGCGTACATAAAACACAACGGGAAGAAATGGAAAAGATCGTCCTTCAGCATATGAACCAAAATCGAAAACAAGCAAGAATTTCTACATCAGTTTTGATACCGATTCTCTCTATGTATATCATAATGATACTATTCGGCGCTTGTGGCAGTATTCTAGTCGTTTTAGTTGTTCTGCGTAAAAAGCAAATGCAAAATCCAAGAAATCTTTTCATTCTAAATGTTGCTGTAACCGATTTTATTCTATGTATCTTTACTCAGCCTTTCAATCTAATCAGACTTTTATCCCAACACAAAGAATGGGTTTACGGTGAAACGCTATGTAAAATGGTGTCTTTCTTCACCGGAACAAATATGTTTGTCAGCACAATGAGTATTTCAGCAATAGCTGTTGATCGCTTTTATGTATGTTTTTAATAATAATAATAATAATAATAATAATAATAATAATAATAATAATAATAATAATAATAATAATAATAATAATAATAATAATAATAATAATAATAATAATAATAATAATAATAATAATAACCCTTATTTTTAAAAGTTTTCTTTAATATAACTGTAATTCGTACAATCAAATGAAGATTTCTTTTCCCGTTAGAAAATTTTATAATTTAAAAATAGGATCAGAAGAATTTCTATTAAAAAAGATTGAAGATTTGTTTTTCAAATATAGATATTCGTATGGACCTCTGACAAATCACACGTAAGTAGGTAGGTGTAACCATTCACGTTTATGATTTTTAATAAAGGTAGCCCTTTAACTAGGACCATAATATTATGTCACATTATACGATATTATAAGAAATAATTAAGTTACTAATTAAGTTACTTACTTTAAGGTTATTTCATAAATATTTAATTTAATATTAACTTTCACTGTAATTATTAGGTACTTATGCACTTAAGTACCTCCCGGGTTCGAATCCAAAAAAATACAAGACACTAACACTAACTGGATTTTGTTTTGGTCCAGAACTGATCTAACCTTATACAGGCGCTGCTAACTCTGTTTTATTTTATTTAATTGATTATTTTAGAATCTAAATTTTAGATAATAGTTAAGATTTTTAAAAAATTGTTATGCACATAATATTAATAAAAATTATATTGTGCATTGTTTTTTTTCAATTTATATAATTCCTTATTTTTGGTAAAGAGTGCGAGAATTTTGTTTGAATACTTTAGGGGTGCTAGTAGCTAAAAAGGTTAAGAACCACTGATTTAGATGCTAAACATGCTTCAATTTTAATAGAATTATATTTTATGTATAATTTATTGTATTTTCCTGCAAATTTTACCAATGGTTTAATGATTTTTTTGTTTTAATGGCCAAAATTTAATGTTAAATAGTTTAATTTTTCTAAAAAAACATGTTATCAAAGTTTTGCCGTAAATTTCAATATTTTTAATAAATTTTTGGGCTTATTCTGCATAATTATTATTATAGTGAGTATTTGAAGTTAAATCTAATAAAATAAATAAATAGTTTTATTTATTCAAGTGAATCACTCGCTTTTTATTTACAAGGTTTTGTGTTTAAATTCGTCGTCTTTAATTATTTCTTTAAGCGCTTTTTAAATATTTTAAAATAGTTTTTGTTAAATAAAAATCTTAAAATTATATTATAAATTACTTAAAAACAATTTGAAATAAAAATTGTTAAAAATCAAAGCCGAAAGTAAAAAATATATAATTAAAATCGAAATAATTATAAAATTATTTTCAAAATTAAGATTAATTTTTTTTATAATAAATTTTATTTCCATAATAATTGTCTCGCCCGCTAATACTAAAGAAAGCATAGTTTTCATGATTTAACTTTCGAGTTGTATAAAAATTTCATTTTTCCTTATTCCGACTGAGATTAATGTTTTTCTTCTTAACACAAACACTTGCAAAAGGCAGTATAAACTTTTTGTGTCAAATAGCAACTCTAAGAAATTTTATGTCTTCATGTCCAGATTTATACGCTCTTTGTAAACCTAAAACGCCAGCATTATTTCCAAGTTGGTTTCGGATACAGAACTGGGTTTGAATCTTTTTATAGTTGGAATTACTTTTTCTTTAATACAAAACATAATATCATACAAAGCCTAGAGCATTTTCATTTTCGCAATCCACATAAACGTACTCATAAAATGTCTAGGGAAAGCTCTTTTACAGAAAATTCTCAATATTTTCTGTCAATGACTTGTCAAGAAAAGGTTGAAATAAGTGCACTAATATTTTTTACCGAGAGTTGTCAATCATTTTAGCAAACTCCTTTCCAAAACGAAGTTGTCTTTGATTTTGGTGGTAAACTTAGCGCTCTAGGTGCGGAAAGAAAATATTTAATGAAGTGAATTATAAACCATCAGATTCCAGGAGCATTTATTTCATTCCCTAGCGGTTAAGGCCTAACCCATTATTAGGCCCCTCCTTCCCATATATAAAATTTACGTAATAGATCTTATTAAATATGTTTATGATACCCTTAGATATATAAGATAAGGACATGTTTTGAGTAGGATACAATTATTAGTGATTAACAAATAAATTATATTTAATTTATTAATTTTTTAAATAGTTCTTTTATAAAAACTTACATTCACATAAAATGCTATAACTGCTTGAATATTAGGATACTGTAATAAAGACATTAGCATACACATTTGTGACTAAATATTCAGTTGCTTTATCCCACTGATACCGACAGGAAATTTCTGCTTTGTTTTAATCGCCTAACATTCTTTATCGGTCATAAACATTTCATCACTAAAAACTAAACATAAATTTAAAAGGATTTTAAAAACATGTATCTTTACTCGATTTGCAATTATCCAGACTCATTTTTAATAACACAATGGTCGGAAACTCGACAACTTTTGCACTATATGCGTCACATTTATTCAAAATGTATTCGCGTTTTTCGGTTATTCTCAAAACGAAAAATCCTTCACATTCAAAATCAGCATTTTCTATTTCATCCAAACAGTTTCCACCAAGATCTCCGCGAGTTGTTACTGAAATTCCTGTACTAGTTAAAGGAGTTGCGAAGAATAACTGTCACACATATCTTGCATCAACTAAGGCAGGGGTTCCCAACCTTTTTGTACTCTAGGAGACATTCTAAAATATCGGTAGGGTGCCGGGCACCACCTAATTTTAATCGACAAACTCCTTCCATAACTTCATATTTTCCCATAATTTATTTTCTTATATTCATAATTTATTAATAAATAATAAACAAAAATGTTTCAAAATAATAAAATTATTATTCAAATTACAAACACACAGAGAAATGTATTAACAAAACGTAAACAAAGTAAAGAAAAGACACAAATACAAAGAAAACATTTTATAAAAATATATAATATCAATATGTCAATGTGATCGTTGACTTTGTATATAATTGGTCAGTGCCTCATAATTAGGAGAGTATGACGATAATCCTATTAGCAAACAATCATAAAGATGATCATCGGTGAGTCGAGATCTATATCTTGATTTTATTAAGTTCATGTTTGAAAACAATGATTCGCATAAAAATGTCGAACCGAAAAATGATTCAAGAATGGGAACTTTTCTCTGTCTACTGTATTCAAAAAGTCCTCTGATATTAAGGATTTTAGCAAAATATAATTCTTAAGGTTCAAAATTTCTAACTCTAGTTCTTCTGTCTTATCTTGAACAAAATCTGCAATACATGCAGCCGTTTCCATTACATTTATTTGGCAGGTTAAAGGATTGATACAGAAGGAAACAATTGGCTCGATATGTGTAAACTGCAAAAATCACTCTTATTCCTGAGTTACTAAAGTATAAGAGTGCAAATATTATGAATAAGTGTTCTTTCTCTAATCATTGACAGTTTTTATCATTCCTTTTTATCTGTACCATACCAAACTAATCCAAATACTGTTTCCAAAGTAGTTTCATTTTCCTCTGAAGTTTCCCTGTTTAAATTATTATCACTTTCAATTTCCGTATATTCTTCGTCTTTATCTGTTTGATCGTCATCAATGAAAATACCGGTAGCTTCTTCTTTATAAGTTTAAACGTGTCTTCTTCCGCTTTGCTTGTTACCTTACACCATTAGACTCAACATAGTTATCATCACCATTTTCTCATGTCTAGAATTCTCTAATGACACAAAACGACCCTAAACAATTATACATGATTTTCACTAAGTTATAAAGATTGTGTCATTGAACAGAAAAAAAGCAAAAAAATATGTTCATCTCGAGATCCCTTCTGGTTGAATTACACCATTCAATGCTTATTTTCACAAAGATTCGAGCAAAACATGGTCGAACAATGCCCGGAAACTTGAATCATCAAAAATACTCAATTACTGTTGGGGCTGTGAAATAAAATTGAATGAAATTAATTTGTAGTAAACTTAAAATCAAATTCGAGAAAAATGTGAACACTTAATGAAATGTTAATTTTTTTGTTTTTATCGTATTTAAATTTTAACTTCATTGTTATTATTCAATTGTCCAATCAAATACTCGGATTATAAATATTCACTAAAAATTCAATAAAAGCGCATTTACTAAAAGGTATCAGTAACAAAGGTGATACATTGTCATAAGAATAATTTTAATTAACAAATGGAAAAGTACATTATAATTTGCACACTTAATTTGACATGTTTAAAATTACTAAAACAATAGAATTTTAATAATTTAAACAATTAAAATTATTAAACAAAATTCAACCAATAAAAATCTCACAAGGATATATATTTAAAATTTAAATAAAATAAATTAATGTTGATATTTCTTATAAATATTTAAAATTACCAGCTTTCATAAATTACGTGCAACAAAGACAAATATTATGAACATTTGATAAAAGTTAAAAGTTACATTTTTATTAAAGTTACCTTTTTTAAAAATATTTTGAAAAGTTTTTTAATGTTAACAATATTTTTATTTAAATTAAATTAAATTTATTATGAACTTTTTTAAATTTCTTTTTAAATGTTTTTTTTAAAAAATTATTTCGGGAAATTTTTTATGTGATTGCAATAATTTTTTATTGGGAACGTTTGATATGTGAAGCATTGCTGATAAAGTCATTGTATCCAAAGATTAATGCACAAAGTGGTATGACTACGAATGTTTTGAATGTTTTTAAAGAGAAAACGATTTCGCCGATCTATTTTTAGGATTTCATAGATCTAAAAATAATATTACATAGATATCCAAATAATCTTTTTTAATTATCTATGAAATACCACATAATTATCTATTTTGGATTAAATTTATATCTATAATTAATTAAAAAACAATAACTAATAGATTAAGTTTTAATTTGAATTATGAACTTTCCCCTATTCCCTATTAAAAACTGAAAATGGACATTGACAAATTTCTTCGAGACAACATGACCTCTAACTACGAAAAGTTAGATGAAGAAGTTGTTATGATGACCGAAAACCCACAAGAACTGAGCCCAGTAAGAGACGAAGATAAAGAAGATAATGATGATAATGAAGATAGGGACGGATGGAAGTTCTTCAAAACGTTTACAGAGAAAAAAAACCTTGACGACTTTTTTCAACACAACTTCAAGTTCAAAACAGTTTATCCAAATTGAGAAAAAGAAGGCTATTGTACTGTCAATGACCACAACAAGCTTCACAAAATGGAAAGCAGGCTTCGAATTTGTGCATCAGACAAACGCAACACAAAACATGAAAGATGTCTCTTTCAATTCAAAGTCCAATTTTGCCATCAAGATCAAGATTTCTATCTTTATGTTTATTGATATTTTTAGAATTATCTATGAAATATTTTTTTATCTTTGAAATCTCAATTTATTATCTTTATTCTCTTAAAAAATTATCTAATAAGCAATTCAATAATAAAAGTGTGAAAATCTATGTAACTTACTTTTTAGATGTATGAAATACTAAAAATATATCGTCGAAATACTACTCCCGTTTTTAAATATTTTCAGTAAGTTAAATCGTGATAAATTAATGTTTAAGTATTGTTTTAAAAAAAAATTTTAAATTTTAATATTATTAAAATAATTTAATTTAATTTATAAAATATTACATTATTATTTTAAAGTTATAATATGGATAAAAATTATAATATTTATATAAAAATTGCTTTTAAAAATTAATTAAAAGTGTTTAAATATTTTTTAAGTATTTATTTTTTAAAATATTAAATTAATATAAAAATAATTTGTTTAAGTTATAAGTTAATTTTATAAGGACTTTTTTTGTTTGTGACTTGAAAAAGGCTGTGCCAAAAATTTGTGAATAATTTAAATAAATCTGATTCATAGTCAAATTTTGTAGAAAATATTATAAGTTAATTCATAATATGTTTAGTTGTTTTTTTGTGCCTGAAGATGACAGTCAAACTGTCAAAATATATCGTACGAAGAGTGTTTTATCGACGTTTTCTTTTAATGTTAAACATAATATTTTAGTAAATACCTAGCGTATTATTTGGTTAAATATGAGAATAACCAAATAAGCTTAAATAACTTTTACAAATTTTACAATTTCATTTTCCTGATAAAATAATAAAAAATAATGAATATATTTGCCTCCATGGACAAAAATGATACCTGAACAAAAAACAATAAACAAAAATAGATTATTTACAAACATAACGTTCAGCTTGACCAATTATTTATAATTATTTCGATTTTACCAAGAGAAAAGTATTCCCTTGAATATTAACAATAAAAAAGAAATAAAATACAATTTATTTAAGATTCATTAAATTTTTAAATGCCAATTATAAGAATTATTGTTCATGATAAATCTCGAAAAATTCGTACACATTTTGTTTTATTACTGTTATTGACAATGAAATAATATAAAAAGGAGAAAAATAAATTCAAAAGAAACTAATTTTAAAAGTTCATTAGAAAATAAATGAAATATATATGTATATGTATATATATATATATATATATATATATATATATATATATATATATATATACTCAAAAAAATAACCAATGATACTGTAAAAAATTTAAAAGATGTCAAAGTTGATTTACAGAAATTCATTCAAAAGAAAACTACAAAAATCTGTAGATAATTTTTTAAATAAATAATTGTCATTTTCCTTAATAATTTCATCATTAATCTGGCGATCATATAGATTTTAAGTTCCTTCATTATCCGAATTAATTCACAATCCGAAAGGAAATTGATTTCTAATTTCTCGGATTAATGAGGGTTCACTGTATATATATATGGCATAAAGAATTTTTTAATGATTGATTATGAATATCAATAAATCATCTTATTCATAGTCATTAAAAAAAAATTTTTATGCGATTGCAAACTGTAAAGTAGGACTTTAACCACTGTGACTCTTAGTGCCTTTTTTGAGATTAACCATGACCAAACAAATTAATATTTTTATTTCCAAAATAAAGAATTTGCACAGCTTGACTCAATCACCACCTTAATAAGATATAAGTTCCACGAAACAATAATTATAATTTTCAAAATTAGTTGTTCTTTTAAATGAAAAGCTTTGTTCGATCTAAATGGCAAATAATTACTTGAATTTTAAATTCCAAACCATTTTTCTGATGAATTACACTAAGTAATTGTTTTAAATTTATTTTTGTCAATTTATATTCTCTCGATTGTCTGTTTCACAGTAATTGAGGAGACAAACAAAATTAATTTATTTATTAGAACAAAGGTGCGCAAACTAGGGGGGCGGGCCCCCAGATTTGGGCACTTGATAATAATTTTGGGGACCAGAAAATTTTAAAATGTAATAATTCTTTGTTTCCAGAAAATTTTAAAATGTAATAATTCTTTGTTTCCAGAAAATTTTAAAATTATTAAATTTTACAAACGAAGTATGGTTTTTTCGTTGAATATTTATTATTTTTTTTTGCTAACGCATTAGAAATGTTATTTTCGTAATATTTAATTTTTTCAATTTACAAGAAATAGAAAAATATACTTTGTTTATTTTAAAGATGTTTATTTTAATTACGTCTTTTTTATTGCGGCGTTATGATATTTTATTAAGTCAAGGGCGCCAAAAATAAATATGTTGAAAATGGGGGCGCAACTTAAAAAGTTTGTGGAATCCTTTATTAGAAGTTCCCTTTAATTTGAAATTATTTGTTGTGTTTATATTTTTAAGTACCAGCTGTTTTCAGTTTGTCACTTAAATATTATAATGACACTTCGGCCAATTATTTAATAATTTAATATTCAATTGAATATTAATTGTCACATAATAATGTATTTTTTTTAATAATTTGTAAAAGTTATATTAATTTGTAATAATAATTAATATAATAATGATGGCGATATTTATAATTCAATAATAATATAAAATCACTTGAAAAAAATGGCTGTGCCGAAAATTCGTGAATACCATAAATAAATCTGATTCATAGTCAAATAAAAAAAAATAATAATAATATTTGTCACTAATTCAAGTTTTCAATTATCTGAAACTCATTTCAGTCAATTACTGGCAAAAGTAAATTGATTCATTTGTTTTCCAAACAAACAATATGGACGTTTCATGTGTGACAGATTTCTCAAGTATTTCTAATAATGATTTATTCTCTCAAATTATTTATTATAACCAATTATTTTTGTTTGAATTCATTACTCGTTCAAATTTTTAAATAAATAATAAGATCATTAAAATCGAAGTAACGATTTTACTTTTCCCCATTATTCATTGTTTAATAAATTATGAAAACTATAATTCATTTAACTGTATAATATTTGTGATATAATTGTATTGGAATATTTGATTGCCTTCCCCAATATTATGTTATGCAAGTAGCTAATGTTAACCCGTCAAATTAATGTATATGAATACCTGCATGTTTAATTGATTAATATTGATTATCAGGATTCTCAGGTTATCTTACAGTGTTTCATTTATCTTGATGATGCATGTGCTGCAGAAACACGTGTTTCATATTTATTGACAGTTTTTGATCAAAAGATCTTTTCATGTTTTGTTTATTAATCTTATTACAATATTTATGATAATTTAGAAATTATCAATTTTTTAGATTAATCTTTTTATTGCTAGCCGATTCCGTTAGGTATGTTCCAAAAGTGAGACTATAATACTTAAGAGAGAGAAACCGATTAGTTGAAAGAAGGTTTTGTGATTAATAATATATCAACTTAGCTAAGTTTTACAAGGCCAGAAGATTGACATCCCCAGTCTAAGAGTTAAATATTTGATCATTTTGTTAATTATCTGGAAATATTATTTATGCATGTTTTAAACACTAGGTGTTCGGATAAAAACGGCAATTCTAATAATTAAGGATGTACACAAGTTCAAGGTTAGACTGATGATAAAAAACCATTTTCTAATTTTTTTTGTCAAAAAAAACCCAATAAAATAAACAGTTTCAAATTCTCTTTTAACTTATCCTAGAGTGAGTCTTCCAGAAATTTAGAACTTCTAATCATAATATCTTAGAAGAAAACTTTGATAAGAATTTTACTGCAAAGATAAACCCTTTAATGGTTTTATCTCAAAATATATTTATGTGGGATGACTTACTTTGACTGAAGAATAGCTATAATGCCAGCTTGCAAGATATATTAAGTTTGTGAGTATGAGAAATTCAGATTTACTATAAATTTCTGATTCTAGTAGACACAAATGAATGAGCTGTGTATACATTTATAATTTAAACCAAAGGTTCCTAATGGAACCAGGGAAATATTACGCTCACAGGGCATTAGGCTGTTAGGGGACCAGATAAAAAAGGCGTAAATAAAAGTGGTTATGATTACTTGATTCATTGTAACATTACTTTCGACAAATGATATTTGACAATAAAAAGCTGAGTAAAAATTTTCTGGCGTTTTCAACGTTTTTCAATTAGTAATAAATGAGAAAAAAAATCATTTCGTGTAGTTAAACAAAAAAATCTAATTGATTTAATCGTGTAGTTTACAGAAGTTAATTTAAAATTGAGTATATAAACAAAAAGATATTTACTACAGAGCTCATTAAAATAAATTAAGAAAGTAGAAGTTCTCAACAGTTGTCTGAATTTTGTCTGTTGAAATTTTTTTATCCTTTATTTTTTTCCCGACTTTTTTTGCAAATTGAGTTATTTTAGAATTCAATTTAGTCAATGTCAATTTTTCAAAATTTTTTCCTATAAATTTTGAGTTGTATGATTTTGAACGAAATTAAATTAAAAAAAAATAAAATCTTTTATTAATTTAATATTTTCATTTTATTTTCAACCGATTAACAATTTCATTCTTTCTTTAAAATTTCGGGAATAAAGCTAAGCAGAAAATTTTTTTTATTCATATATTGCCTTTAACCTCCCCTTCTCCAGGAATATTCTACTGGGATTCCTATCAGGTGACAGAACGTAAAAAGCAAATGTCTATATTCATTTTCATTTAATATTTAACCTTAAAAAAATTTAACCTTTTTAATTTTTAATTGTTATTTTAAGTAGTAACATCCTAAAATCTCACATGTCAGTAAATTACACAATGTAACAAAATTTTTGTGTCTGTGAAATTGTCATTATTTTCTGGTTCTTTGCCTCTGAAAGTTGATATCTTTAAACGGAAGTTTTGATTTTGTAAACAGGTATCCCACCCTCCTTTCCCTCTTTAGTATATTGATGAAAATATGAACTAATACAAATTGAACATAGGAGTTTTGCCGCGGATTTCTCCATACTCGTCTTTAACCCCCGGCAAAATAAAATTAATAAGAAAACGTGACTGTAAATGTCATTCATTCACTTCTTAGATTAAATTGATAATATTTTCTTGCTAAGCATTATCAAATACAAATAAATGAATGATGATATAGCATACTCAACGTTCAAGGTGCATGACAAAGTTCTTTCTCAGAAACGCAATATCACGACGCTCATCGTTGTATTTTAGCAGGTACGGATAACGCAATCACAGTGTCAATAAATGACGATTTTATAAGTGTCCTTTTTAGTATTTGTTGTGAAAACGTTCGTTGTCAGGCAAAGGAAACAAATTTTCATAGTTGCCAGTATGTGAGTGCTTATCGTATGGACAGTTATATGTAAGAATGCCAAATGCGAATAATCCGTCAACATTGTTCATCATCACCATATAGTCAAGTATTGAAATAAATTTCTTATAACAAGATGAATAAAATTAATATAATGAAAAAAGAATTAGTTCAAATCTTTCCCGAACAACACTAGATTATATAGCTAATAAACACACACACACACACACACATATATATATATATATATATAATATTTTATATTTATAAAATGAAAACCATTACACAAAGGATATAAAGAAAAACTGACATCAATGAAATCACTTTTATCCAGTGAACCACTCGAGGATAATTTTTACTATGAAAATTTTACTTTTTCCAATGCCTTCATTATTCACGGCATTAATTATTAAAATATTTCATTTATAATATTTTATAAAGAATATTTTAGTTGGAAAATGCAGTTTAAATGAAGCATATTCTAAGGAAATTTTATGAAAAAATGTAATTTTTTCAAATAATATATTATTTCTCAGAAATTTCTATCTCAATTAGAAGTTAATCACGAAATGGTTATTTTATTGTTTAAATTAATACGAATATTTATTTCCTGAAAATTAGCTTTGGCATGTTTCGTAAAGTGAATAATTTGGTGAATTTTTAAATAATCTCTTGTAGAGAAGATTAATATATTTTAATTTATAATTACTCTATGAGGAATAATGTAAATTGTAAATATTACAGAGTGTAAACAGTGTATTATTATTATTATTATTATTATTATTATTATTATTATTATTATTATTTGTAGATAATTGTAGATTTTATTATTTAATTTACTTTAATGAATTATAATTTTATCTTAATAATTTTAAGAAAAATATAACCATACGTAAATTTGTTATATATTGTCTTTATCATTCTTCAAACAAAAATTTCAGATTCGCAGACAAAAATTATCTAATGTTTCGCTTGTTTACAGATTATCAGATTTCATTCTTTGATTTACTTTTGAATGTCGGAATTACGTGTGGATGTATTTAATTTTCTTCAAAATGACAAGCTGATTTATGGATGTATATTATTAATAATTCAACTGGTCCAATATGTTATTCACAAATAATTAATTAATTTTTTCCGCGAAGAACAAAGTAAGTGAAAGCTCTCCCTTTTTCCGTGTTCCATCTTAGCTGGGCGCGAAAACACATTTCGTGCGGCGAAAGGACGTAAAAAATTGTATTTTGGTAACTTAGTCTAGAATCAGTAAATAAATCCATAAATTGTATTTCAATCAAAAATAACTATCTCTCTTTATTATTCTTATTTAAACAAAATAATTCATTTTTCCATTTTTAAATTTAATATTTTTTAAAATTAAACTTTAAAAACTTCATCAGATATCAGCTTTTCTTATAACGTACATGATAAGTTACATAATAACTATATGATTATAATGAAAGAATTATGAAATTGATATATTAATTGACTTAACCAAGAAGTTCGTAAAATTGCCCTATATTTATTTAACTCTACAATTATTATGGAATAATATATAATAATGATGTAGCACATGTTAAACGATTTTCACAAAGTCACAACTTAAAAGAAATATTTGTTAAATGATTTTGGAAAATTTATTATTTAAATATTATTTATTTATAAATAATAATTATTATTTATATATAATAAATAATAACAAACCAAAGGTAGGTATCATTAAAATACTTATAAATCAATTAAAGTAAATGAATGCAAATGGCCGGAATTAAATGTATTTATTAGCCAATCAAACACGTCAGAAAAATGGAACTGAATGAAATCAGGCTAATATTGAACTAATGCAAGATCTTATCAATTTGAAAAGATATTACATAGTAATTTAATAATTGTAATTAAAGTTAATTATTGTTTTAACATTAATTGTATTGAAATAGATTTTTGAATAAATAATTTATTATATTATTAAATCGTAATTAGAAAAGGTCAGTTCCAAGTGACAGTCAATTTTGTTTATTAACAAAGTACAAATATTTGTTTTTTTCTCTCTTTGTACTGGAAAAATTTAGTTTAATAATGAAATCACACAATCTTCGTGAAGATTTATCTAATTTACTTGACAAGTGATGATTCAATAAAGACTTTTAATTTAAATTTCTGTTATTGGAAATGAATTATTATATAATATAATTATCGAAATAGAATAAAATAATAATATTAATAATAATAATAATAATAATAATAATAATAATAATAATAATAATAATAATAAATATAATAATAGCAATATATAATATTTAATGCTGTAATTAGAATACATCAAATTCACATTAAAATAATTATTAAAATCATAATTACTTTGTTTACCTTTTGATCATAGAACATTAATCGCTTGTGTAGCAACTATTATTCACCCGCATAATTTCAATAAATATGTTGTTTTAATGATCAGAATTTAAAATTAAATTATCTTTTAAATATATTGAAAATGCAATGATGTATGGAGATTAAAAAAGATCTAGTATTCTGTTCGTATTTTTAATAAAATTTTATCACCTAAAATTAAATTACTTTGTAATTTTTACCACTCACGTTGTTATTGAAATTGAAATTTTTTTTATATTATTTTACCTAGTTAAGTTAATAATAGAATAAAAAAATATTATTTTAATTTAATGATCTTTCTTAAATCAAAAATAAAATATTTATTTAAACAACTAAAATATTTTTTCATATTAACTAAAAAATATTAATTTTATCCCAAAATATTTTCACGTGAAGTATAAAATGATTTAAATAATAACATTCACAACAAATGTTTGCATAACAAATAAAAAAAATATGTTACCAAAAACCTATGACTTACTAACACTATTTTTGACAGTTTTACTCCAGTTCTTATCATTTTTTAATTAATATGTTTTGATTTTGCTGCTAGTCGACAATGTTTACCTTGCATAAAACTAATTAATTTTATTAATAAATAAAGTTTTATAGCAATGATTAAAACAACTAACAATTTACAGTCGGTAATTTATTTGAGAGTTTATAAAATGTCTCATTTAGAAAAATGGAATAATTAATATCTACCTCGATTTTATTTCGTATGCAATAATTATTTATAAATAAATGAGAACTAAAATATTCCTTCGGATGATAGACAAAATGGATAAAAGTACAATAAAAAAAACGAAACAAATAATAATTTTTATTTTCCGAAAAAATTGCAACATGTTAAAAACATAAATATAATTGGGAAGAAATATTAATTTACTTAACTGTATTTCTTGTTTCTTTTTTAATTTATTTTCCGCAACAGTCTATTTTGAATTCAAATTAATTTGTTTAAAACTGTGCGCTATTTTCATGCCTCTAATCCATTTATGAATCGGCACAATTTAGTAAATTAGTTAATTTAAAATACAAAAATAATCAAACAAAAATTATTTTAGACTGTATATTTTATTACTTTGAAAAATAATGAAATTTGTGACAGAGTTTTGCATTTCTCTTCACCATTATTAGGATCTTTTACTTTTATTCTGACACTTTTGGCCAACGATTATGTCCGATTTTGAAGAAATCATGTTTTTATTTTATTTCAAATTCTGTGTTTGTTTTCTTTAATTGTATCAAAATTATTCCACGATATTAAAGGAGATTTTCACAGGAAGGTTTTTAGAAAACTTGTTTTGTTTTTTGTTAGAAATGCTTTTAAAATATTTTACAAATATTCAAAACTTGATCAAACAATTATGCACCAAGGATTCTATGTTGAAACTATAATTACAATAAATAATATTCAAACACAATTAACAGTGATAATTAATTTATTAATTTTTAGAACTTTTTAAAATTATTATATTATATTATATTATATTATATTTTAAAATAAAAGTTATGTAAATTAATGTTTTAAATACAATAAATAAATATTTTTATTTTAAATTAATTAGTGTACATATTTTAAAATTTTACATTTTTAATTTATTTTAAATTATATTTTGGATAGTTAAAAATTGAATTAATGTTTAATTAATGATTAATTAATAATTACATTCAGTGTTTTATGATATTTTAAAATATTTAGTAATTAAATAAAAATCTATTACGAATTTCAAAGCCCTCTATTTGCTCTTTCTTGAGCTGTTGCTGTCAGAAAAAATCAGCACAATTTACACAATTGGACTGAATTTAGTCAATATAATATAATATTACATATCAGTCGTTTTCAACCTTTATTTTCGTTGTACCACCAGGTAACAAATTTTATTGTCGGCGTACCAGCAGCAAAAGTCAAATCAAAAACAAAATAGTTTATAATTATAATATTGATTATTACTGACTTAAATGTTTGACTTAGAATTAGTTATTTTTAGTTAGTTAGTCACTGTTAGCGGACATTACTCTTTTAAAACAACAAGACGCATTATAATTATTATAATCTTTGAAATTAATAGTGTAAAAATGTTAAATAATTTTATTTATTTTTTTGCTTACCACTTAGCAACATCTGGCTTACCACCGGTTGAAAACCGCTGTAATATATAATGTATGATAAATATTTATTTATTTTCTGTTAATTTTATAGTTAAATAATTATAACTTTCCATACTATAGATTGCTCATATAAGAATATAAAGTTAATCTGCTAATTAAAAAAGATTGTTTGCATTTTATATGTAGTTTTCATAGCTCAAGAATTCCTTCAATAAAAAAATTATGAGTGAAGTTTTACAAGTAATTATGAAACTGGATTCTAGGAAATATCTTTCCTATTACGTGAGAATTTTGATCAATTCAATGCAGCAGCAGTTTATCCTTAAATTCATGTACCCGCCTCAAGGCGGACTATACTATGGCCCTGATTTAGTGCTTAAATAAACAGTTTTGCTATTTAATCTACTACAAGCAAGGTTACCTCTATACAAAGATTTATGAATGGTAGCGACACTATTCATAGTTTTCCTGTAACAATTAGCTGAAACTTGAATTGCTTATAAAGGCAGAAGAGATTTCACGCATTGTACGGATAAAGAAAAGCTTATTATTACGTTTTCTCTGTTTCCTTTTTTTAATTAATTAAGTTAATTTTTCTTTCTATATGATGTAGTAACTTTTTTTCTAGAGCTTTAGTCGTTATCTCTCAAATTAAGCCCTAATTTGACAGGATAGCATTATATTTCTCTAAACTAAGCTAGGCTGAACTCAACAAGGCGCTAATTTGCTTATCAAACAACTTTATGGTTTGGAATTTTTTAATCAACTGCATAAGATTCTATAAAAAATACCATTGGAAAAAATACCAACTGGAAAAAATACCAACTATATGATTATGTTCTTATGTACCGTTTGTTCTTATAATTGTTCTTATAATTTCCAATTGGTAATATTTCCCAAATGCAATGCATAATGTTGTCAACAAAATTTTATTTAACTAATTTGTTAATTTTCAATTGTTTTTATTATATACATCTTTAAATATTCATTTTCTACCTGCTCACACTTTTTGAAAAAGTATTTGCACTTTTTAATCAATAATTGTACATTTAAATCAATACTTAAGTTATTTTCTAAAAATAAACAATTGGAGGAATCAATAACCTCTGTTATGAGTTTTCCTAGGGAGAGTTTGTTGCTAACCAGTGTGTGGTAACTAAGGGTGGCTCGGGGTCTCACAAATTTCTAAGTTTTTAGTTGATGTTTACATTTTATTTTTTCCTGAAAATTAAATGGTTTTCAGTAGAGCTTTGGATATTTTAATTTCATCTCAGAAATTATATTTACAACTATTTTATGATACTGGAATGATATGATTTCTTTAAATGTCTAATCTATAAGATAATAAATGTATTTATACATATATTTTCTGAGAGCGGTAAAACAATTGTAATATTCAATTTTGATTGCAAAGTCATGGAATCGTGTTACTTATATGGTGTAGATAGCAGTCGAATAAGTTCAAAACTAGTCCACAATATATATAATAATTTATACAATATAAGTAATAATTTTATAATTTATTCATGAAAAAAATCTATTGAAATTGTCATTTTTCTTTGAAAAATACTAATTTACATAATCTCTTCTAATCATCTCGTATGAATAATTAATTTATTTTCCCTGTAATTAATTTCGAATAAAAATTAAATAAAAAATCAGTGCTGGGATCTAATTTCCTAAAGCCACGTAACACTTGCAATTAGTTGAAGTTAAAATTTTAAATATCCCATTAAATTTTAAAACAAATTATTCTAACTTACGCTCTGGGATCTCAAATTTCTTGCTATCTATCGTTTAACTTTTGGTGTTGTTTAACTGTTTTTGTAAACAGCTTTATACTGACTTAAACAATTAATAAAAATTACTGCTTATTACATTATTCGGGTAATTTACAATTAATTTCCATAAACGTTTATAGTTGAAGTGTTTTCAAGGGTTGGACTAATATATTAAGGATATACTACTACTCTCAGTAATTATTTTTTATCAAATTATAGATTAAAATTTTTTTTTAATATTTTTACAATTTAAAGTAAAAAGAAACATAACGTGATGTTTAGTGCAAATCCCAATACTCGACTAGTTTTGAGCTAATGACTCTCATCAGTACTATGCGGGAGTCGCTTAGATTTCACTTTGCGCCAGGTAAGTGTAAAACAGTGCAAAGTTAACACTGTTATACACTCATCCTGATGCACTAGACAAATCAGCTTGCAATGCTTGGCTTTGAGACAAGAAAAAAGACTAATCTTTATCTTGAAATCTCCTTTCACTTGAAACCTTTCATCGTGTATAACATTGGATAGGCGAAGAAAATTCATTTTTTAATGGGGTTAAATAAAACCGTATATGTAACTTTCAATATTTAACAGAATTGGTAAGAAAAATGTAATCAATTTTTAATCAATCACTAACGCATCTATATAATTTATTTTAATATAAAATTATTTTAGGGGTGGCGGTCGTATAACCGAAAAGATCCAAATAATTTTTTTAATTAAACATTAACAATTTTATTAATATAATTTATTAATTATAAACAATTACTAATTTAATGTATTTGCAGTAAATTCATTGAGTTTTAACGCCCTGAGCAAATTTATAATTTTCTTAAAGTAATTTTAGTTTTGTTTAATATACCTAATTAAAAAGTAACCAAATAACTTTTTAATTCTTCATTTAAAAAGTACTTTAGTTTGTTTAAATACTTGTTTACTAATATTGGTAATATAAATTTCTTATTTTTAGTTACTCAATGTCTTTTTCAAGTTTAAGTTTACTAAAATAATAAATTTCTTAATTATATTTCTTAAATCAATTCAGATTAACTGTCATTTTCAATTTACTTAGTTGTTTGAATAAACTATTAACTGACATTTTGTAATTTCATGTAGAAAGAAATAAGAAAACAAATTAAAACAAATAAATTAATTAAAAACCTTTGAACGTTGATTTTAGGATTTTATAATCGGTGAATTTACAAATGATTTTCGTAAAATTTTCAATATAATTTTTATAACCTTTTTAATGAGAAATAACCGTTTATATTTTCTAACTTGTTTGAAAATTGCGCTCACTCTAAATTAGTCCCAGTCCTTGACTTATTAATCTGTTAAGTAGAATATTGTCCAAAATAACAAGTAAATTTTTCTTTTCAAATAGACCTATTTGAACGACAATGGAACTCAGATGATGTCAAAATTCAAAAATCTTTTTATGCTTTAATTTTAGTTATTTATATAAATATTGACTATTGCAATTTGAAAATACGGGAAATACAGAGCTTAATTCATCAAACTTGATCACAAAATAACAAATCGCTTGGCCCTGGATGTACAGTGGAAAACTCACCTCATATAGTTCCTACAGCGTACAGAAGTTGTAAATAACTACAAATTAAACAGTACTATCAACCAAATATTGGAAGTTAAATAGCTAATTTTTAAAAAGTAATTGTGAGTCATTTGTTAAACATGTCTGATTTATTGCAATTGATTTATTATGATATGTCTAAAAAAATTGGTAATTTTTCAAAAATTAATATAAACCTGCTGTTAATCGCGCGGCGGCACCGCGCTCACCTTAACAGTTTTTTATGCCAAAAATATATTTATTTTATTTATATAACATTAAAATAGATCATAAATAAAAAAAATAAGAAATATTCAATATTCCAAGTTAAAATCGTAACAAACTGTAAGGGGGCTATCCGCTTAGGTGCAACCAGCGACGTTAGCAATACTCGCGTGACCAACGGCGGGTTAATTAATCTCAAATCAAAATTAAATGTTTTTTCATTAATATTACAATTAATGATAAATACCATATTAAAGGTTTTTGGAACAAACACTGTTATGAACTTCATCAGACTCTATAAAAATATCCAAAAATAATGAATCTTTCTTGATGTCATGGCTCTGTGCGAAATTGTTTCTGTAAAGTACCATTTATTTCTCAAAATTTTCTGAAACATAACTTATTTAAAAAGATTACATTTTTATTTTTTTTACCATCAAAATTATTGCTAACTGTTTTTTAAATTTGTAAAAATAATACTAAAATAATTATTTTTTTACAATTTTTTTTATTTTGGTAAAAAAATTCTGTTGTTGTAGGCTTCTGAGATTCAATTTTTAATAATTTAAACAATAATCTGCATTATTACACCCTCGTAGCAAAACAGATTATAAATATTATTCTAAAGTTAAATTAATTTTTAGGATAAAATCCAATTAATTTAATCATGTTAATTTTAAATAAATATATTTTTAATTGATTTAAACACTAACATTATTCACCTTAATTTTTTTCCAAAATTAGTTAAATAAATTTACATAACTTATATTTAATTAAATATTTCAAGTTTTGATTCATTATATAAAGAAATTGGCACTTCTAAACATTAAGAAGAATATTATTTTAATTAATTAAATTACAAAATATCCTAACCGATGTTTTTCATAATTTTTGTACAATGATTTTTTGAATGAAAATTAATTTAATCATAATTTTTTTGATTTTTTAAATAATAAAGTGGAAACCAGACAAAAGAGTGATTTTAAAATTATCATAATTATCCCAAAATATCATTTAAAATTATTTTTTCTTTAAATCTAATGGATATTTGTTTTTCAACATATATAATTTTATATAATAATTTTTACTAAAATGATATAATATATTTTTGTGAAAATTGTCATTTAGTTACGTGAATATGCTAAATTAATTTTGTTTTCATTTTCATTCAATTGATAAATTAAATGATATTTTAACTTTATTTATTCATTTATTAAATGTTGTATTAAAAAATAGTATTATATGATTTATTATATAGAAAATAATAAATTACTAAAAAAATAATATATTATTACTTTATTGTTAATTTTATTGTTATTGTTATTATTATTATTTATTATTATTATTATTATTATTATTATTATTATTATTATTATTATTATTATTATTATTATTATTATTATTATTATTATTATTATTATTATTATTATTATTATTATTATTATTATTATATTATTAATATTATTAATATTATTAATATTATTAATATTATTATTATTATTATTATTATTATATTATTATTATTATTATTGATATTATTATTATTATTATTATTATTATTAATATTATTATTATTATTATTATTATTATTATTATTATTATTATTATTATTATTATTATTATTATTATTATTAATGAAAAGATGCCATAGAAACAAATATCTGTTCTAAAGTTATTACATTTATTTTTTTTGAGGTTTCCATCAACAAAAAAGTTTCATTCGTTTAATTTTTTGAAGCCTATTGTATAAAATATTTGCTGCCTTAATAAAATAAGATAATAAAATAATAATAATTATTATTATTATTATTGAGTCACCCAAAGATTAATTATTTATCAAAAATCTCAGAAATTGTGTGACATATTACTGACTTAAAAGGGCCCAACTAAAATTAAAACCAAATATCATTAATTGAAAGGTTTTTCAAACGATTTTAATTAAGAAACTTGTTAAAATGTTTAAAAATTAAACTGAAAATGTGAAAAAAAGTAATTAAATTAATAATTTCTCAAAATCTCAACTGAAAAAAATAATTTGACATCCTTTATATAACATTTTCTTAACGATCAGATGTACATTACTAATTAAATAGATGTCAAATGAGGTTTTAACATTAAAATTACTTGTTAATAAATTAGTACAAGAATCATAATAAATATTTCATTTGTTAGATCTAATCACATCACATTTTTATTCACTTTTACACAAAATAGTTCAACCGTTTGTTATTGGCTCTTTAGTGATGAAGCCAACCAATGACAAAGCGAATAGAATCGCTCTCGAACATTGACAATAAGGACTCTGAAAGTTTACTAGTTCAGCACATACTCATCAGCACATACCCATTTTCCCCTGAAATTATTGATTTTGATTTTTTGATCATTTTAATTAATTATTTTATTTATTATAATTTTTTGAAAATCATATAACCCAAACAAATATAAAATATAAAAATTATTTTGAAAATGATTTGAGTTTATATTTGTGCGTAGTTGTATGACATACATTTAAACAACGCATATTATATTAGAATTTGTGTTTTATAAATTCGTATTTTTTTCCTGAGATAATTATTTCAATTTATACAAACTATAGCGCTTTTAAATCTTTCAGAAGTTAATTTTTCCATTTGTTATTTTACATAGTTTAATTATGTCAAATTCGGAAGGTGAAAAAATTCGATCCAATCATACAGAGCCGAAATATTCTGAGGGCTTTAAAGAATTTAAACATAAGTTCCTCAAAAATGTAGACAAAACTCTATTTAGGATTGCTATGAAGTAGTATGTTTACTAATAAATATCCAACTCCAGTTGGTACGTATAATGAACTCGCTTTTCAATTTTCAAGTAATGAATGTGATATCACATACATTAGAGACTACTAGTCAATTCTGCATTAGAGCTGTTGATCATATTCGATTAAATGTATTGACTGACATTAGTGATTATTATATGAAGTATTAGAGTAAGAAAATAGGTATTTCTGTGAGGTGTTTTTGATAAGATCTTTAAATTATATAATTATATTAATTGTTTGATATAATTTTGTTTGTTAAAATTTTTGTATGAAAATAATTTTAAATTTAATTGGAATTTTTATTATTCTATAAAACTTTGTTTGATAGAATAATAATAATAAATTAATTTATAAGTTTCTTTTCTAAAAATCAAAGTAATTTTTTTTATACAATTTGATAGCGATTATTATTAGTTAATTTGTTTAAATATTGCTTATTGTCTTTTAGTTTTGACCGCGAGAGTCACCAAACCCTAAGTCAATCATTTCCACCTACATTTTTTACTACTTACTAACTTATATATTCCGTCATTATTTTTAGAATTAGATAAAAACATGATAAAAAATATAATCAAAATAAAGTCTTTATTTTTAAAAGTAAACAAGTTTTTCAATCTTTTCCTCAAATACAATTTCAATTGATTGAAATGTCGATGACAAAATATTTCTTCACAAGAATTTTCTGTATAAAAAGACTTGAATATCTTATGGAAAAGGAAATTATTTCATTTTGTTTCCTTCAGCTTTCAAAAGAAATTCTGTCTGGTTAAAAATAAATCTAAAGGGAAGAGTAAATATTTTGTTGAGGTTTAAGAAACGTAAATGTTTAAACATTCTGAAGTTTGATTATGAAAATCTTAATTAAATTCACTTGAAATATTTTCAATTTCATTCTTTTATATTTTCAAAATTTTATTTCCATTTTAAAATTTTCATTTGTTATAATATTTATGAATGATGAAAATATTTTTTTTGAAAATCATTCATTTTGATCAAATTTTCTTCAACAGTTTTGTTTGAATTAATATATGTGCTTTGTCATTTAATACCGTGACCTTGAAATCAGAAAACTATAAATCTTGAAATAAAAAAAATTCTGAAAAAAAAATTTTGATTTTATTTCACAGAAAATTTACAGGGTAATTAAATTTTATTTAATTATTTAATTTACTTTTATTTGGTTTTTCATCATTACTTTAAGACCTCGCTTAACGCGAGCTATACGTTCCATTTAAGTATAGCGTTATAGAAAAAAATGTTAAGCGGGGTCTTGCTGTTACAATGGCGATACCAAATATTTGAAACCACGAAAATACATTCGTGTAACACCGCAGGGAAGAACCAATGCAGATTAATTACTTTGGATTTCGGCAAAGCCCAAAGTTGTTAAAAATGTTAAGCGGAGTCCTACTGCATAATATTAATAAAAAATTCTGAAAAGAATAAAATTTTTATTTTAGTTGGCAGAAAATTTCCAGGGTAATAACATTTTACTTTTTTCCGGTTTTTTATAATTAATTAATGAAATGAAATATTGCATCAAGTTAATTATGATAGTTTATCTATCAAATTTGTATAATAAAGGTAATAAAACTAATAAAAGTAACAATTTTACTAATCCGATACACTATGTCGAACACATTTATTGAAAAAATAAATTACTTTTTTACTCTTTCTTCTAATTTCTAGTATACTCTAATCATACATAAATCTAGCTTATGGACCTTAAGCTTGTTTTCACAATTTTTTCCTCGAACTATTTTATTCTTCACAAACCTTATCAACACGGAAAATGTTCAACCATGAATGGATCCAATCTTTGGATCCAATGACCATATCAGCAATGCTTCACATATCACGCGTTCCCAATAATTATTAAAACTTTTCAACAAAATTCTAAAATCAGACATTCCTATTTCACTTTTACAGCTTCTATTGTGCTCACTAATATTGGTCAAACCCTTCAATCGACAATGCTCTAGAACTCGAGTACAGAGATGACGGGAAGTCTCTCCAATGTATGTGACATTACACCCATTACATGTAAATTGATAAACGAGATCAGAACACAATCCAACCGGAGTTTTTGATTTATTAATAAACATATTGCGTACCTTACACGAATTAGAGACGATCTTATACTCTAAATTTCCCATCTGTTTACTTAACTTCCTTTTATAATTTGTAAAGCCTTCAGAGTACGGTAATACTAACACACATTTAGGCTCAATTTTTTTATATCCATTTTTACTATTATTTAGATCAACACTCAATTCACACCCATTTGACAAATTACATTCAGACTTTCCAAAACATGAATCCTTAGGATTTTTAATCAATTTGTTAACAGTCTCTTTTATCATCAACAATAAAAATGATTTAGAATATCCATTCTTTATCAACAACTCAACCAATTTACCAACACTTTTTACCGAATGAGCACAAGTAGAAGATAAAGCCCATGAACGATAAATCAATCCTTTCACCATATTTCTCTTATACTTAAATTCACAAAAGCTTTCTGGAGAAGTATAAAGACCAGTATCAGTTGGTTTTCCATAAATCTATGTCTCATAATGTTTATCTTTGCGTTGAATTAACAAATCTAAAAACGCAATTGATGACTTTCTCTCCGTTTCACATATGAATACAATGTTGTTATGTAAACTGTTCATAAAATGCTTGATTTATAATTTCACAGGTTTTATAGTTTTAGAGAATTTTGGGTATTTAAATATTTTTACAGTAAAACCTCGATTATTCAAACGACTTACAAACATAAATATTTCAAGGTGCATTCGGATAAAAAATATATAGCCGCATAAAGTTTTGCGTTTGTCACAAAAATTTCGTTAGTCACAAACGAAAACGCACAAATTAAAATAAAAACCTTGTGTTAAAATGAAAAACTATCTTGATTTGTATCTTAAAACCTTTATTAGTAAAAATATTGTATAAAAAATTTAAAGAAGATATAACAAAACAAAGATTTGACATTTTAAATTTTCAAAATATTTTATATAATATTTTAACCAAACTTTTATGTAGTTAATTTTATAGTATTTTTATTATTTATTTGCTGTCTTAATATTTTTAACATTTTATTTAAAACTTTATATTTTCATCGCGAATATATAAGTTTGCACAATCATGCCTGTCCTTCTTAAAATAAATGCTTTACAGAGTTTTCATTATTATTTGATTCAAATATAACAAAAAAAAATAAAACCAGCTAAAAGCAAAAGAAAAATTTAAAAGAGGCTCCAGATTGAATATTATAAAATACTTTTAGACCCAAACTGTTCATTCTTTTTATTAAATTACATATAAGTTAAATAAATAATATTTAAATACAATTCTGGATTTTTTTAAATAAAAGTCAAATCTTTTTATTTTGTTTAATAAATAATATAATTGCTATACTTTATCTTTTACTTTTTCTAAGAGTTCTCGTCTATTAAATGAGTTGTAAAAGAAAGTATGAAATTATTATTGGTAAATAGATTAAAATGACGAAAATAATAACATAAAATTAATTTGGAACCCCTAAAAAAGTTAATAAGAAAATATAAATTAATTAATTAATTAAAATGACAAAAACAAATAAATTTAATTATAAAAGAACAAATTATTCCCTAATATAATTTACTCCGAAGTTTTCTCCTGGGGATAAAAGCAAATTACTTCATTAGTTCCACGGAGTCCAATTTAAATTTCAGTGAATTAGATTAGTTTTTGAGGAGAGATTCCCTATATAAGGGAATTTCAAATTAGCAACAGCGACACAAAAATTTCAGGCAAAATTGTTTTCGTGAGATTGAAAAGGGAAACTAATCAGACTTGTGTCAAGGATATTTTTGTAGATTAAAAAAAGCGGCTTCCCGTGGGGATTCCTGTCAATATTGTAAAAAGAAAATTTTGAATCGTTGTGAAATTGTTGGTATCGAATAAAAGTTTTCCTGTGCTGAGTTATTTCAGTATTGTTTAAAGAACACGTGGAGTCAGAGTAAACAATTCCTACCGAACCGAATAAAATTATAACTCAACATATTCAAAAAATATTCAAGTGAATTCTTATATTCTAATATTTTGTCAATTTATATCAAATATTTTTAGAATATTTCCAAATGTCAAAATTCATTAAAAATATAGATGATAACATATTATTATTTTGTTTTTAATTTTTATATTAATTTTTTAAATATATTAAAAATCATCGTTTTTTCTATTTTCAGGTAATAATGTATCCAACAAAAAAATCATTAGACAATCGAGGCGCCACGGGAGTAATAATCCTGATATGGTTCTTTGCATTCATTCTAGCAAGTCCTTTGGCAATTTTCTCTCATCTGGATTCTGTTCATTCTATTCGATATGAATGCACGGAATTGTCTAGCAAACAATTCTTTCGGGAAATGAAATTGGTTTATTCCGTGTTCGGAATGTTGTTTCAATATCTTTTACCGTTAATTATATTGCTAACAGTGTACACAAAAATATACAGACGAATGGAAAGTAGAATTCGGAAGCATTCAAACTATCCAAAACAGGAATTAGCAAGTACAGATCAGGCAACTCAATCAAATTTACTTCAAGATTCCAAAACTTTATCACAATTCAGTTCTTTCAGTTTATTAAAAGAGCAAAAACATTTAGTTGAAATTAGTCGCCAACGAAAAGTAAACATTTTGTTATTCAGTATCGCAGTAGTGTTTACTCTGAGTTGGTTGCCGTTAAATATTAACAATATGGCCATGGATTTTCAGTTGTATTATTACAATAAAGACATGGAAAATGTCACATCTTATTATAGTGCAACGGCGACCCAGTCAACTGTCAGTTATACGCAATATGTAACAATAACTCAGGCCGTTTGTCTTTTATTGGTATTGAGTTCAGCCTGCACTAATCCAATATTATACAGTTGGTTAAATGAGAGTTTTCGAAATGAATTTCAAAGATTTTTGTTTTGGAGAAAACCCGACTCCCAGACAAATAGGATAAAAGTGAGTCGGATGCATTTCAACCATGCGTCGACTTAAATATTGGAAATACTCACCGAATGGAAATGAATAAAAATGAATAAAAATAACGTATTTCATTTAATCAAAATTTGTCTTTATTAGATTTATAAAAAATTATTATTTATGAAGATCTTTTTAATTGTTTTCAATATTTGCATGTTTTTTAAAGTTACTCCAATAGCATTCCGATTCATCTACGAACCAATCAATAAGGTCCAATTAACCGCCTGATTGGTGTGTGTATGCATGTGCACATATAGCTTGCACGCATATCATGATCAATTGGGATCGTGAAAAAAATGACTTATTTTTTAAACATTTTCAAATTTGATATTATGAATAAAAAATCATATTCATGTAAGTAAAAAAGTGAAAAAGTAAAAATAAAAAATATTTATGAATGTATACAAACTAAATAATAAAAGATTTGATCGTTATAATTTGTTGGAAGATGACATTCCAGTCGCCAAATACTAACAGCTATCTTCGTTTGACACCTTCTTGAAGGAAATGTTATAATCACATAGTAACACCGTATTTTGAATTTAGATTATTTGATTTTCTATGATTTGCCTGTTTTTGTTTTAATATACATTTAGTGCTTTTCTCTAGTGCCTAAACTCATTAAATTCTTTTTGACTTACAACAAAGGCATAATATCCGTTATTGTTTGAATTAGAAATATGAATTATTATATATGAAATGGACTTCACTACAGAATGCTGTTTTTTTAGTTAATGTATCTCAGTAAAAAAATTATTATTATTATTATTATTATTATTACTGTAACAAAAAAATAATGTAAAGAAAAAATGAGACTGTGTTTATTTATTACCAGTGAGTTGTAAGTAGAGCTTGCGTTTATAACAACCGTGTCACCTTTAAACTATCTGGAATCATCAATAGTTACATCATCGAAGTACTATGTCATTTAAAGTCTGTGATGTTACCTGAATAATTATGTTTTATTGGACATCGCCTTACTTCAGAAAAAGAGCCTATTTAGTAATCAAAAACTAATACTCACGTACACACATTCATAACTCCGTACTGGATACATTTATATGTCATAGGCTCTACGATTTGATTTTTTTATTTACTTAAATAGAGTTTTTAGCGGCCTCCCACTAAGTTAGATATTAATCACGATATCTGGCATACAAAACTATTTAAATGGCACGTTAATGGCGGCCTCTCCAACTTTATCATACAAAAATACATTAAAAGTAAAAAGGATGAATATAATTTTTTTGGAGGCATTCGACTAGATTAGGATATATGGCATATGAATATAAATTAAAGGTTAAAAACAGTCCACAAACCTTATTATTACGATAAAACTAAACACACTAAATTAGACAATTGTTTTATCAGACTTTCTTCCAGATATGTTGCTGTATCTAATAAATTTTAAAAATTTAAAAATCATTAAAAAATTAGTAAAAACATTCATATTAATATTTTAATATTACACAATTGTTATTCCAAAAATTACTATTATTCCAAATTATGGTAAAATATATTAATTTGTATTCAATTAAAAAGGTAATTTCATTAAAATTTAATGAATTTAGTTACAAAATTAAAACATTAATTACAAAATCTTTATTTATTAAAAAATAATTAATCTAAGAACATTTTGAATTATGAATAATTAAAAAGCAATATAATGTTTATTAAATTATATACTACAGTAATTCTTAAAGTTCTGCACCTTGCTGAACGGCTTTTAGTTTCTTTTAAAGATATCGAACTGCTAACCTAAATTTTTCAAAATTCGGCTATGATTTTAAAAACATGATTTTAAATACCTAATATATAATTTTTCGAGGATTATACTTTCATAAGAAAATAAACCTCAGCAAAAGTCAAATCAAAAGCAACATAATTTATAATTATAATACCCACAATTGACTATTACTGACTTGAATGTTAGACTTAGAATTAATTATTATTAGAAAGTAACTGTTAGTGGACATTACTCATTTAAAACAACAAGAAGCATGATGGACAATTATAATCTTTGAAATTAATGTAGTAGTGTATAATTAGGGCTATGCCCCGTGGATATTTGGCTTCCTAAAAGTTGAGACCCCCACAAAAACATTTTCTGGGGGAGTGCGGGGGGGGTTAATTTTTTTAAAATTATTTATTTTAATGAATGAACTTTTTGTTTAAATTATTTGTTTTAATGAATAAAAATTTTTTAAATTATTTTTTTAATGATTGAATCATTATTTAATTTAATTTTTAGTTTAAATTTACAAATTTAAAATTTTTAATTCACGGTAAAAACCCTAGTATTTTTTCTCGATTAAAAATCCTAAAAATAAAAATTGGCTTAAATCGCCTACGATTGGTCGCACTATAGTGAGGGGTATTTTTGAATAAAATTGGCTCAAATCACCTATCGATTAAAAAACCTAGAAATATTTCCTCGAATAAAAAGCCTAAGTATTTTTTCATACTTCAAAACCCATAAAAATAAAATTGGCTCGAATCGCCTGTCGACTAAAAACCCTAAAATATATTTGCTCGATTAAAAATTCTGAAAAACTTTTTTATTTTTATTTTAATTACTTTAATTATTTGTTTTAATCAAGTCAATAATTTTATTTATTTATTTATTTTTTTAATAATATTATTATTACATTTAATTGTCTGTTTTAATCAAGTCAATTATTTTATTTATTTTTTAACAATATTATTATTTTTATTTAATTAATTATTTATTTAATATTATTATTATTATTATTTTATTTTATTATTATTAATAATTTTTATTTATTTATTTAATTTTTTAAAAATTTTAATTGTAAGTCTAAGAATAATTTTTCTATGTAAAAAAGATTGATAATCATCGATAAATTTTGAATTTTAAAAATAACAAACTTTCAATCCATACAAATATTTTTATTGACTACAATAAAGATTAAATAAAAAAGATTAATTTTTATTTCAAATCAAAAATATCCGAGTAATATGCTTTACGCATTTCGTCCAACAATATATGGATTGTTTGGTCACGTTTGAAATCATGGCAACATGGACATCCATTTGAACATGTTACTCTCATACTATCTTTACAAACAATGCAATGTGCAACACATCGGTCACCAGATACCTGAACGTTGTCTTGGTGAATCTTGAGAAGTTCTTCAATGTTAATTCCTGTGAAATGGTAAATTTTTGTGGCGAGAAACTCTGGTGGGCAATGATCCAACGTATTTTCAATTCTTGGATAAAGTTCCTGAATTTTCTTTTATACATGTTAATAACGATAAAATATTTTCAAAATAATAATAATAATAAAAATAAATTCATAACTTACTTGATATCAACTTCTGAATACTGATAACCCATACACACTGAACAATCCATTGATTAATAACTGAACAACAATCATTAGGTACTGTATAGAAATGACTGAGTACTGTACAACTCACTATATACATACTAGGCTTTGAATAATTGAGTATTTTATTCATTAAAATTCCCTATTTAACTAATATTTACCCATTTTTTCAAATGTTCATATTAAAAAATAATATGAACAGTTATTAACATAGCAATAGAAAGATTTCACAAAAAATTTATTTATTAAACCTATTTATTTTTATTTCTTTAACGCATCTGTGATTTTCAATTGCCTAGATGCTTTTTCTCCTGGAATTTCATCAATCAACCCCATATTTGATTCATATTATCAGGAATAGTAACTTAGATGTATTTTTCAAGTTTTTTTACATGCTCATAGGCTTCGAAT
This sequence comes from Schmidtea mediterranea, assembly GCA_022537955.1. NCBI lineage: Eukaryota > Metazoa > Platyhelminthes > Tricladida > Dugesiidae > Schmidtea > Schmidtea mediterranea. The sequence goes on along the minus strand of CM039680.1, from coordinate 23,370,219 downwards.
CCCGTATATCCTTTCGAATTACTGTATCTTCTTTTACTTCTTCAACAGAATTATCATTTGTTTCTTCTAAGTGATTTCCTAAGTGATTTGCTAATTCTAATGCTTTTTGTTGTAATATTATATCACCACTAAAACTGATATTTCTTGTTCTCTCGATCTGGAACCATCCATACGAGATGGCATTAATTTGATATCCACTACGTAAATGTATTTTTCTTTTTTGTTTGTTTTTCAAGTTTGAATTCAAAATGGAGTCTCTGGATTTCATAAGATTATTTTATCAACCTAATGAAAGATTGTATTTTGATGAAAGAAAGCGTTGAGAACAACGATTATCTTCATCGAATAATTTTAACAATTTCTGTTTCTCTTCAATACTTAAATCCTTTCTTTTTCGTTTTGAATTTGTGTTTTTCATGTTCATAAAAGACAGCTAGCAATGAAATATTTAAACAACAAATTGTATAAATTATTTTAAAGAGAACACCAATCCAAAATATATATTCAGCTACAAAATATTTCGACTGATTAACAATCATCGTCAGGTACTTCGTCTTGAACTTTAAACTATCAAACTATTAAACTATAAACTATGACTGTTTATTAGTCGAAATATATTGTAGTTGAATATATATTTTGGACTAGTGTTCACTTTAATTTAGTTCTTTTGCCAATTTTGTGTGATTATGTTGTATAAATTATTGATTTATTTTACACTATTTTTTTTTCATTGTTCAAAATAAACAGTGTTCGTATTATAAAACATAATTTACCATGCAAACCATATGATTTCTAATAAGTTTTGACTTAAATGTTCATATTAAATTCTGTTCATATTAAGCAAGGTTCATATTGAACAGGGTTGACTGTATTTTGATTTGGGAAATATTTTTAGACATTTTCAATTTTTAAGGTATTTTTTCCATTGTAAGGTTATAATATTTTTGATAATATTCCAATGATAATATTCCAATGTATGTATCTAAAGTTTATTTGTTGAAAAATTCTAAAGTGTTAATATTATAAATATTTAGTGGTTGGGTGTGCGTTTGTATAATTTTATATTTTATATAAAAATTATCTAAGTATCATTGCAGCGATATATAAATTTATAAAAAATTATGGCTGTTTTTATTAATTTATAAAAATTTGTAAATTTTTGGTATTTTAAGTTGGGAAATATTTTAGAGATTTTAAAATTTTGGATATTTTGAGTTGGGGAAACATTTTTTAATGGAATTTGAATTTTTTGGATATTTTCCCAAATGAAAAGTTGAAACATGATAATATCCCAATGTATATATATGAAGTTTATTTGTTGAAGAATTCTAATCGTAAAGTATTAATAATCTAAATTCAAAATACATAGTAATTGTGTTTATCTATATCTATCTATATATATATATATATATATATATATATATATATATATATATATATATATATATAGATAAATTTTATATATATATATATATAATTTTACATTTTATATAAAATTTATCTAAGTATCATTGCTACCCGACACAAATTTATAAAAATTTGTATGTTTTTAAAACATTGATAAATTTAAAAATTTGGGATATATTGAGTTGGGAATTATTTTTTTTGTTGATGACGAAAAATCCTCAAATAAATGTAAACTCGAAATAATTTTGTATCCATCGAATGTATGTATAGAATGTATAGATTTTATAGTCTTTTATATATTCAAAATGATATCTGGTAATTTTTCTACGTTTTTTGAGTTGGGAAAACTTTTTTAAGGATTTTAAATTCGGGATATTTGAGTTGGGATATTTTCCTATGGTATTTTGAAATATAATAATATCCCATTGTCAATGTAAGGTTGTTTGCTTACAAGTTTCTTAAAAAATTTCAAAATAATTAACACTCTAAAATATCTTATAAGTTTATTAATATCCTCAATGTATTTCCGTATAAAAATTTGAACTTCTCTATGTAAAATTTTCCAAAATTTGGCTGTTTTCAAATACTTAGAAAAAATTTGAAAATTTTTCGTAACCTACTTAAATTTTGATTGGCTTCTTAAGGAAAACTATGTGTGTTAAAAATTTTATATATATTTTCGTGACCTACATTAAATTTGGATTCGACCTAGATATTTTTATGGGAGTTGAGGTAGCGGTGCCACATCATGCTACTATGTTACAAGTTTCATTTTATTCAAAATCTTTTCACAATTTATCAATATTATTTTCTTCACTTTTTATAAAATCCTATTTGTTTTGAGGAATTTAATATAATTTATTTAGAAAAATATATCGAAAGATTGGCTTTCTTTTAAATTGAAACATTGCCGTACTAAATGATTCCAGAAAATATCAATTATTTTGTATTTTAAAATATAATTGGGTTGAGAAGGTCCTTTTTACTCTTTATTAAATTTTTATTTGCATGCTGGTCATCGTGGTTGGCGTCTGTAATCTAACAAGTCGGAGGCCTCTGAAAATTATTATTTTTGTTAGTAATAAATACACCAAGCGAAGTTGCTATAAATCAACTATAATATAAAAAGAAAATCAATAAATTTATAGCATATAAACACACCAACTCACCTTGAGGTTGCTTGTAAAATCGTCAATGAGACAAACCCTAAACTATAGAGACACAAAAAGTGAGAGAGAAATAAAATAATGCACATTAAAACAACCCATAATAAAACATGCATGCAAACTTTTAACATGTAACCATCCGAAGTTGAAAAAACCCTTATAATAAATAATTTTATAGACATTTTTGAGATAATTTAAGAAAGAAAAATGTCGGAAAAATTTTTAATTTAAATTTTGAGGTTTTTGCTAGAAAATTTAGAGTAAATGAGGATGTATCTTCATAAGATTTACCAATAAAACTAAAATTAATCTAATATTTCAGATATTTCTGTCGAAAAAAAGCAAAACCTGAAATCCGAAAAAAGCATAAATTTTTAAATTATATTAATAAGTTTTAAAAATAATCATAAGCCAAATTATTTTGTGTACATAATCGATGATTTTTTTCAAAATATGTATAAAAAATATAATTATTTAATGCAAATAATAATTTTTATAACTTCAAAAATAATTTAACTCACATTTTTTGAATAATATCCGAAAAAAATACATATTTTTGGAGATTAGTTATTGTTACTTGATTTCCTAAATATTATTTATAATAATATATGAAATAGTTGATCAAAGTTATATTTAAGAGCTTGAATTATGATCATATTTCCTTATGAAATCATAATTCAACTCTTAAAATTTAACTTTAAGTTATATAACTATATAAAAAATAACTTACTTAGCAGCCATTTAAAAAATGGCTGAAATGCATTTATTTTTTCACAAAATAAATTCCGCCAAGTTGATTTATGTATCAACTTGAATTATAGCGGAATTTATCTCAATGGGGCTTGGTATAGTTATAGTGCCAATGACACTTTGTCGTGTAAGTGAATTCACAATGAAAATTGTGTAATGTGCTGGTAGTTGACTACCCCGTCAAGCTAGGCTGAATTCGTGCTATGATTCCCAGGTACTTGGAGGAGGCAGAAACTAACATTGTGCACACGCTTGAATACCCATCGTGTCTTTTAGGCACAAGTATTTGGTCACCGCTCAATAAACCTGGCAATAATAAAGAATATACTTCATCTTGTCCTCTCTTGTCGTCAATTTTTATCGTTTTTTAACTATAGTTTTATGCTAGTTTAAGTAATTATTACTATTACATTTACCGTACAAAATATAGGCTTTTTTAATGAAAATAAAATTTAATATTCCACAATTTTATATTCTAAATTTTATTTATCGATTTGTCTCGCGTTTTGCTTCTTAAATTTTTCTAAATATTTTATATATTCAAAATTTCAATGAAACAAATAAATAAAATTAAAATGAAAATTTTTTTATAAGGATTAAATTAAAATATTTAAACAAATATTTTAATCAATTTAACGTTATTTTGATGCGATTTATTTAACCTTTCACTGACTAATATCTCAAATATGAAACATTGTTCAAAATAAAAAGCTTTTACTAATATTTTGATGAAAATAACTTTATATTCATCGCATTCATGAATGATACATTTCTCTTCAACTGTATTTTAAATTATTTTTATTTTTATTCAAACAAAAATTAACCCTTTTTTCTACCTAAACCTGATTTTTTTGGTTTACCCCTGAAAATAAATATTAAATAATTAAAGTTAAATGTTAGATATTTACTTCTTATTAGAATTTATTTTAAATTAGAAAATCCTTAAATTGTTTTAACTTGATACAACTCTTATTTATATTATTTAATTGGTAAACATTTGATTTGATTATCAAAACCCCAAAACTTACTAACGTTAGTATCCACATTTGTTGATTTGCGGGCCTTGATAAATGTTAGACCATCTTTTTCCGATATTCTATTCATCCTCCCAGAACTATAATTCGAAATCTGACCAATATGTGGTTTTCTTTTCCTTTGTGAACCAATTCAAGCGTGGATTCTCATTCGAAATTTGTCATATTTACAACTTGGAATATTTTTCGTTTGACCTTCATATGCTTTGATCAACCATGTCATTAAGACAATCATAATCATTTGATTTATAATCTTTTAAACTGACTATATTATATCCAACAATTCTGATAATAATATTTTCAAACTCATATAAGAAATAAAATCAAAAAGAATAAAATTCCACGAAAGCTTATTTTTGAACCATTTTAATCCAAATTCTAAAAAAAAATTCCATTTTTTCATCAAAATATCTTTCTTAAATCCAAACATTTTAAAAATCAATATTACCAACTTAATACAATTTTCCTTGATTAAAACAAATCCAACTAACAAAAATGTTTCCATACTTTCAAAAGTCAAAAAAGAAGAACCCAAAAATCCTCATCAGGATTCAATACATTAATAATAATATAATAATAATAATAATAATAATAATAATAATAATAATAATAATAATAATAATAATAATAATAATAATAATAATAATTATTATTATTATTATTATTATTATTATTATAAATAAAATTTAAATAAATAACAATCTTAGCCAATTTCCGCAATGTTTATTCATAAAATGAAATATGAAATATCTTTCACTCTGAAAATATCAATCAGAGAAGATAAGAAAGTAAAAGTCTAGTTAAATTTTTCTAAATTTGTATATCCACAATGTTTAGTTGCTGTTGATATAAAATTCCCATGAATAATGACATTAACCTGTATATATTTCTTCTGTATTCGTCGCTAATCCTGTTTAAAATACATGTAATATTAATAATAATATAAAATTTTCCATGTATAAAATATTTGTATAAAATGTTTTATGTATTTTTATATATATAAATATATTTTTTTATATATATTTTTTTTATGTATTATATATATATATATAAATATTTGACAAAATTTTTCTAATTAAAAACTTGTAATAATAAAAATTAAGTTTTCAGTTGGAAAATTTTTTTCTGGGAAATTTGAGTTTGGGGAAAAAAAATTTGAGTTGGGAAAGTGTTTCTAGGGATTTTGAGTTTTGGGATATTTATCCCATGGGAAAGTTGTATCATGACAATATTCCTGTATATCTTCAATGTTTAGTTGCTGTTGACAAAGAATACCTGTATCAAAATCCTTATAATTCATCAATAATTCTCTTTAAAATACATGTAATAATAATAAAAATATAAAATTTTCCATGTAAAAAAAATTTCTTTAAAAGTTGTATATATTTGGATTTGTATGTATTATTATTTTCTCTATATATAAATAATTGACCAAATTCTCGTCCTGGCTGAAGAAATTCAAGTTAATCGCGATGCAAAAAAAATAGAAGATATTTTACTCCGTTGCTACAGTTACTGTTAGAGGGGCCAGCGTTTTTGGTTTAACATCATCTGACGGAATAAAATAAGCGATGTTGTAATACAATCGAAAGAGCGCTGTTGAACACTTATTCAATCGACGGTTTCCAATCCTGTGATAAATATCTAACTCGGTCATGGAATGGGAAGCCAATGGACATTTTTCTCGCGGATCTAAAGCAATTGGTCGCACTGGCCAGCATTGAAGATAATTTGCTCACGAGGGCATTTGTTGCAGGTTTCCAGTATCTCAAAAGATGAGAACCTCAACAAAAATTCATGAGATGAGTCTTGCAGAAATATTTTAGCACAAACCTCCTATGGCTAACTTTCTTAAATCAGTTGCCAGCTCAGATTGCCCAATACCAACAATCACGTCAATTATATTTCTTTATGCCAATGATCCTGACTCTAGTAGACTAACTGATATTACGTGGTATGAACCTCAAAACGATTGCTGACTGGAAGGTTATTCCACCAAAGCATAACTTTCTGCTATCTAACAAAATTCTCAGAGACGGTATATGCCCAACCGATGGAAATCATATAAAACGGTACTTATTCTAAAACCTGGTAAAGGTGAAGAGAGGTTCAAAGCCAATTATGGAAATTTCATATCGTGTTTTTACTACTTTATTAAACAATCGTCTACTTGAATGGATCAGAAACGGCTCCCTAATTAGCCCAAATCTAAAAGCAATCGGTGTGCTCGATGGATGTGCCGAACACAATTCTACTGTCCACTTAGCAATTGATCGTGCGAAAAGACCTAAAACTGAATTACATATTGTATGGCTTGAAATCAGTGATTCTTTCGGGGCTTTACCTCTTGCCAATTTACTCTCATTTACTCTTGCCAATATGGGATTAAAAACTGAAACATTATCCATTATCAAAGAACTTTACAAAGATGTCAAGACTTTCTTCGAATGTCAGGGCATTTTATCCGAACCTGTTCCTATCACTAATGGGGTAAAACAGGGTTGTTCTCTATCTATGATCTCTTTTTGTCTTTCCATTGATTTCATTCTCAAAACTATCTTATCTGAATAACCTATTTTCTTACATGATTTAAACATCAGCATCCGTGTTTATGCTGATGATATTGTTCTGATTTCGGACTCTTTTGATGGTATAAACAAGGCCTTAACAAAGACTATTGAATTAGATTCTCTTGCTAATCTGATATTTAAACCCTCGAAACCTCGATACTTCTCACTTAACAACCCGAATTCAGATATCTTTAAACTTTATTTATATGGCGAAAATCTACCAATAATTTCAATTGAAAACAAATATAAATGACTTCTCTTATAAACGTAACCAGAACATAAACAGTTGACTTTGCTTTATCATTTACTTCTTCCTTATTCAAATGTTATCTTCACCCTTCTCAGGAACTTATTGCTCCTAAAGCTTTTTCTCACTTATGTTTGATCTTAGAAACTGTGTTGTGAATCACATGATTTTGGATTCTAATCCTATTTGTGTTGTACAAGGACGTGAAAAGCAATTGGGATTGCATCAAAAACTAAAAGCCCTTCTCAAAACCATGATAGGTGACAAAGTTCATGTTATCTATAACTTCTTTCTATATGCACACTGCAAACTTGCAGGTCTTGGGATAACCTCTGCAATTGACGAATACTGGATTCAGAGCATCACTATTATCATAAGACCTTTTAATTCATCAAACATTACCTTTAAATACATGCTTACATTTGACCTAACTAAGTCAGGAGGCAATGACAGTCTTTTTGCAGCTCTAAAATGGCTAAATAGTGAAATCACGAAAACATTCCCAAACACTTCTTTCTTCATAAAATTTCAAAATCAGCACTAAACTTATCTTCCTTGATGGCAACTTCTCTCTTGAAATTGCATACAAGAAGCGTATAACTTATATTACTTCGTCTAACTTTAACAAACTTTCAAAAAAACTTGTTGGATTTCACTATGCTTAGCAATCGTTTATGATGTATGTCCAGGATCGCATTGCAGCCACTATTGATGATAGTTCAACGGCTAAATACCTAATCACAAGCGATATCCTGAATGATGCACAGTTTACCTTCCTAACTCGTGCAAGAAACATTTTACTTAATCTTAATTATACACCATTTAGATCGAAATACAACTTACCTACCAAATGTCGGCTATGCCACCGTAATGAAGAAACACAGACACATGTGTTCAATTACTGTCCTATGAAACTTAATGCCAAAAGAACGAAACATAAAAGTGTTTTATACCGCATTTTTGAGTTCCTGACCACTAAAGGATTTGATATGGGTGTTGAGTAGTTACCTCAATACATATCACAGGCTACATCCCTTAAGCCTGATATGGTAATACGATCAAAATGAAACCAAGATGTCCATGTTTTAGACTTAAAAGTGCCATATGATTCCATGGAAAATCTCGAGAAAGCTAGAGCTGCCAACTATGCCAAATACAATAATCTGGCAAATGAAATAGACGACGCATTCAAACGAACAACAATTTCTGCATAAGGGGTCAGAACATTTGGAACATGGATTAAGCAAAATGATTTAATCCTATCAAAGATTGGTTTATCTAAAACGGAAACACAAACCCTTTTAAGAATCGCTTATTCAGCAGCTGTGATCGCAAGTTACTATATTTATCCTGAGCATGTCTCTTACTCCAAAAGTTCAATTCCTCTATCCTTCCAATAACGATCCTTGTCCTTGTTTGTGTTTACTGCAAACTGTGATATTATCTCGAATGCACTGATGCTTTAACAAGATGTATTTAAAACCGATAGTTATAAATGCTGAGCAATGCTCGCATAATATAGCCGAAAGGCCGAATGTTGTATTTTAAAAAATGTTTTATTTTTTTAGTTCGCCAAGATCGCGCTTTGTTATCAAAACACCCTGAATCGGCCGGACTGGTCACTTCGGAGATATCGCCTAACAATAATAGGATGGAAAGTAAACTCTACACTAAATGAAAAAAAGTCCTATGTAAGAATATTGGACATGTGGGAACAAATAACACTCGTCCAGACAATGCCCAAAAAGATCACAGGGAAAATACCAGGAGAGAAACTATAGCGCCAACGGTTTCTCATTCACGCCTAAGTCAAGCTCAAAGTAAACAGTAAGTGGTGCAATGAATTGGTGGACTTTGGATGCTTCCAAACAATACGGTCCAGCAAGCTTGCAAGAGGTAGATGCGAAATCATGGACGTAATATCGGTGGATGGTCGTACAGTGCCTTGCAAAGAAGAAAGCCACCGAACGATAAAGTGTCATGCAGATCTTCGGGATATTGTCTTCTGGTACAACGTCACACCTAGTGATGCACCAATCAAAACACAATCCCGTCGGAAGGGTTGTTCAATCATCACTGGAAGTTTTATAAAGGAAAAGAAGCTGAAAGTTCAGTAACATGCGACTGGTCAAAGGGTCGTGGTAAAGCCGAAACCAGCAAAGTGCACTACTTGATGGTCCATTGGAATTGAGACCGGAATTAATTCTACCACAAACATTGAAGTGGATGGAACATCGATAAACTCATCGGATATCCGATCAGTAGTGGAAGAAGATATGGCTGACGATAAATCCGAAAAATCTGAGAAAGACCAAGCAAGTGAGATGGAAGTTGCCACATGTAAAGACTGGCCGAAACTACTACGGAGGAAGCCACTTTTTCTTGATCAGTATGACTTGGATAGATCTTACTGATCACTGGGGAATGTGCAATATTTTATGTTTATTGTGACACTGTTGCGTAATAGTGTTGAACAGTGAGACTATTTTGCAACAGTTTTAAAGACACCTTCAGCGCAACATATTACGTTGCGGTCATTTAGATATTTATAAAATAATGTGCGCTCATAATAAATCCCTGTCATTGCTTAATTAGAAATAATCTCACAATATTATTGAAGAAATAAGAGTAATTATATAATTTTAGAAGCAATTAATTTCTTGATAATTTAATATTTAATTTGACTTGTCTTATGATTATTTTGAATAAAAGTTATTTTTTATGATAAATAGTTTCTTCGATGACATTTTTCAAAATTATTTTACTGCTATTTATTCAGTTCATTAGGATATGTTATGATTTGTCTTGCACGGACTGGGATACTGTAGAGAGAGCGATAGTTCAAATCAATTGTGTAATTGCATAGTAAAAAATTATTCTGAATTAAATTACATCGGCAAGGGTTAGAGAGTCAATGTTTATGTGTTGCTGTGGTGCTAGTAACTATCATTGCATAACTTTAAGGCTGCTGGGCTACAGCCCATTGTGAAAATATCTTGCAACGAAACTATAGCCATAAAGTTATATAAAAAAATTATATTTAAAAAATTTAACTAAAACTTTTTATTTTAAAAATTCAACTTAGAAATGAGGCAAAAATTTTTAGAATAAAAATTACTTTCTGACTATAGCCAAAAAAATTATGTCATAAAAATTTTTAATTACAAATTATGTAATTGCATAATGGAAATTTAATTACGTAATTAAATCCCAGGGGGTCGGTGTGTTTCTGTAGTATCAAACTTTCTATCTACACTTTCTTTATTATTCATAATTTCAAATAACTTCAATTTTTTTATCACAATTATTGTAACCTAAAAAACCGTCGTATCCAATTTTTTTATTTATGATTGGCCAATTATAATAATTATTTTTGTTTAATATTATTATTATTACTATTGTTATTATTTTTATTATTTATATTACTACTATGATTACTATTATAATTATGTTAGAAAACTCTAAACTAATAAATATTAAAAGCATATTTCGACAGACTCACGTAATCATAAGGTAGAATAAAAATTCAAACTTTACCAATTTAAGTCGTTGTTTTTTCAAAACAAAATAATTCACTATTTTTTTATTTTAGAAATATAATCCGTTAGCAAATTATAAAAACTAATTTAATAAAAGTTATGAAAATTGAAATTTTAACAAAATCCTAAAAAATTTTCAATATTATATTTTTACATTCATACACAAAAATATTAGTCTAGCAGTAAATTGCCTTCACTAATATTTATCAATTCCCTCAGTCGACATTGATCAAGAATTATAATAATAAAATACAATTACAAAATATTAACAACGAAAAAGTGGCAAAAATAAATAAAAAAAATTCATATTTTTATAAAAGTCGTTGGATTAGCGTGAACTGATTAATATTTTTGAAATTTTCAATGAAATAGAGAAGTGAAATTTTCAAAAAAGAAATATATAATTGAAATTGAAATTAATTTTTTTTTTCATAATTTAAATGACAAAATATGCAATGAATTTAAACATTCAAGTAAAAACAAATTCACAATTAATTCAGGCAGAATAAGCATTTTATTGTTAATTTCAAAGAGCTATACAATAAAAAGACTGACAAATAAAATAAAATAATCTTTTTGTTGTGAAAATAACACTTTTAAATTAAGCTTATTCATCATATAATAAAAACATTTTTTAAATTTTGAAAGTTTTAAATTATCAAAATTGTCAAACATAAGTAATTTTTAAGAAAGCTCTGAAAACCTTCCAACTATCCTTGACATGTAAATTTGTGATGGGCCCTCGTATTCAACTTGTTACGACGTGCAGTTATCTGATTTTTGGATCTTTGTACAAGGACAGGTTTATATTGTATAACAAGAAAATTGAAAGATTCAAATTAAACAAATACTATAAAATAGGAAATAATAAATGTTGAATAAATGTTCATATCAAAAATCAAAAGTGAAGAAACTGAAAAAGAATCAGAATTAATTGATGCTGACAGACAATGATAATGTCAATTCTATATGACGTTTATTGATTTTATTATACTACTTTATTTTGCTGTAATTATATTTTATGTTATGTTTACAAATAATTTAGATTATTTAAATCTATATAAATTGACAATCTGTTATCCTGACAATCAAATGATAACTCCAATAGCAATTTTTAACAATCTATCAATTTACAATATTTTAAATGTTTTTTGTGCTCATTTTATTTTATTTTGACGTTAGTTGACTATATATTGATGGTAATTTTAAAGTTTTATGTTTGATGTATATATTTGTTTTAATAATCTTACATATCATGGGAATAAGAATAGAGAATATATGTGAATTATATGAAACATGTGACATTATATAATTTTACCTCCAAAATAAAAATAAATCCCAATGTAAACAATTAACTTTTAAATAATACCAAAATATCTCAAAAATAATTTCTAAAATTAAAAAGACACTTCTATGTGTCTAAATTGTTTTTATCAAAGTAAATTATATTTTGGTTATAATAATAAATAATAAAATGATTAACAAGACACTTAAGTGCCAATGAAAATAAAAAAAACAATAATAATAATTGACGAAAGGCGTCATTAAGTGCATCAAAAGACACTTTAAGTGTCAACAAAAACAACAAATTTTATTATATAAACTGAAAGATTTTTCAGTCAAATCAAAACTAAAATCATAACTTAGGTTTCTAAGTCTCAAAGACTAGAAGCGCACAGTACATAGCCAAGCTTGGACATCTGCATTTGGACACAGTCACATTTAAACAAGAGCTAACTGGTAACAACCTTTTGGTGAAGATAAATTTTAATTGTAAATTTGTTTTATTGAAAATGATAATTTTTTAAACTAGTGTTATCTTTTTATTATATAAGTGACCTAAGTTGAGAAAGTACAACCTCAACTGGTAAACCTCAATGTTGGTAAAAAGTGAGACTTATAATGGCTTCAGTTACTAATTTTTAAGTAAATTATTTTAAATAATAAGTGTAGGAGTTACTGATAGGATAAAGTAACAAGTAAATGGAAATTCAGTTACTTTCATGGAGAAACTAAATTGTACATTAATTTTGACTGAATTTTTATGGAATACATCACTTTTTATATTAACGCTATTACCTAGCAATTCAAACTCAAAATGGATATAATTTGTTGTTATTTAACCTTTGTTTTATAGCACCAGTTTCCTTTTTAAAATTATCAATATTTTATTTGTAAACTTTTCAAAAATATTCTCATAATTTTTTGGCATTTATTTAGTACTAGAAAATGAATTTTATTAATTGTATTTAAATTATCTTAATCTTATTTCATTTCTTCAAATAACATTAAATGATGCCCGTATTGTAGTGCAAACATTGACCATATACCGGTTGTAATTGAGAGAAATTCAGAATAAGCATAATCCGAAAAATTACATCATTTATAAAAGACCTGTAATAATTTACATTTTTATACTTTTAAGCTACTCTATTTATATAAATTATCTTGGTTCACTAAAAGAAAGATTATTAAATACAAAAAATAATAAAATATGATAATAATTTGTGAATTGTGAGGATCATATTGAAGTATTTGTTTATATAACAAGTTTTTACATACATACACAATCAGAATTGAGTAAAAGGTAGCAAATTATTTAAAATCAAATAAAATCACACACATCAATCAATCAAATTAAAGAAAGAGGAAAAAGATATTTTGAATAATTAACTCAAATTATAACAAACTGTATCATTTTCAGCTACACTGTATTATTCTATACTATATACTCCCTTTGTTCCGAAATAATGTTTACATTTGAAATAAATTTTTCCGATTATCAATGTTTTTGGTCAACTTTAAACTTTATTAATTTATATAGATAGATAATGATCTAGTATGAATAGATTGACAAAAATTTCCATGATTATAGGTTTTTTTATTGTTAAATTTTAAATACTCCTAAAATACAAATAAAAAATGAATACAGAAAATTTACATTCAACTTATCACTTATCTAATGAAGAAAGAAGTTCAATTTTTCAAGATTTTTTAAAGAATATGTCCAGCAGAAATCCTCCCAAGATAAAGCATGGAACCATAAATGACATTTCAGCTAAGTACAACGTATTGAGAGCTTCAATTTCGAAACTTTGGAGAAATGCTTCCAAACAACTTCGAACAGATGAAATAGTTATTGATTCATCATCAATGAGGATAAATTGTAAAAGAAAAAGGAAAAACTATGATGATAAATTAAACAATATCAAGAAAATTACGGCTCGCCAAAATATTGATGAACAGACCCTATAAAATTGAATCCTCCATTCTTGTCACGAATAAAATGTTTTATCTAATAAATATTAACATTTTTTACAATAATTATTATGACTGTTAATAATGCTATATAATTTTTTAAATGTAAACATTATTTAGGAACAAAAAATCAGGGTAATATGTAAACATTATTTCGGAACAGAGGGAGTATTTGAAAACTAAATTAATATAAAATATAACAGTAAATTACAACAAAATTATAAATTATTTCAATAAAATTTCAGCAATACAATAAATTATTAAAGTGAATTATAACAGTAATAAAATAATTGCGAAAATTTGAATCGAAATAACAAATTATTTCATGAAATTTTAACAAAGTTGTAGTGACATGTAAAATCACTCCAAATTAAAAATTTAAGTTAAAAAATGGAATTATTTTACTTTATCCTGCTTCATTCATTCATAACTTTCTTTGTTAAATTGTTAAATATAGTTTGTTTAAAATGTTACCATTGAAAAAACGGTAATACATAAAAACCTATATAAAATCATCTTTGAAACTATTCTTGATGATAAATCAAGAAATTATTAAATTATTATTGCTGATTTAATGAAACTGTCTAGAATGATAGTACGTAGATTTGTCTCATCTGACCCACTTTTTGGTACCCCCCAAAAAACATAAACACAGCAATTATAAAAATAATGAATAAGAACAAAAATATGTAAATATATATTTATTAATTCAATGAACAGTTAGATGAGCTATTGGATAGACTGTTTGATAGGCTGTTGGATGAGCTGTTGGGTGAGCGGTTGGATATGCGAGAAAATATTCTGTTTATTCATTGCCATACTCTATCATATAATGACCGTATGCCAGACTTACATTCTTTTCTACACAAACCCTTTTATCATCTTTGTTTGTTATTACAACCTTTGAAGTTTTAAAACTATAGAGTTGGTGATTGTTTTTACCAATACGAAATTGAGGCACGGAAAAGAGTTTTTCTCGTAACAATTTTTGTATGATTTGTGGGTTAACTCAGTGTCTTTTAATGTTACTCCCTTAGCTTTTAGGCATTTTGATTTTCCTAATAAGCTGTAGCATTTTGGTCTAAGGAATAACCACTCATCGTAACCTTCACCCTTACTCTCATCTTTGAATTTTCCAATAACTGAGTCTAGCTTTTTAGAGTAAAGAGGATGACTAGCCAGATAATTAGAGGTATCCAAAAGATTGTCTTTGACCATTTCAGACAAAAGAATATCCAATTTACAATGCTTTATTTCTAAAAAGAAAGAGTCTGTATGGCCAGCAACTATATTGATCTCACAGTTAAACTGATGTCGATATTTTTCCAAGTCCTTATACTGGAGTTTGTACATACGAAGGTTAGACAAATCCAAGACCGATTGACCTATATAACTCGATCGATCTAAACATACCGTGTCAGGATTTAACAAAGCAACAATTAAATCATCAGCATTTTGATACTTCTTTGAAAGGTTGATTTGGAAGCATAAGTTATTATCTTCTTTTCTGTATTACATAACCTTAAATTCATTTTTTCATTTAAATTTCGACAGTTTTACCGTACAAACTATTATTTAATAACTTAAAATAATTTTTATCTAGTTTATTTATACTCTTTTCTCTTAGTTCTGTATTGGTATCAATGTAGCTTTTAAAAATAGACGACTATTTGAATCTTACAGCTCTATTTACACGTGTGACCTTAACACCAAGAATCAAGTACAACCTCAACAACATCCAATGAATAACATATTTCTTTTTACTGTAATGAGTCAACAACAACCTTTCTACTTTAGACCCCACGGGTTTCAATTTTTAAGCAGTAATAGGGAAATCATTCAATTTATTGTGAAGATTTGAAGGAATTTCAAGATCCACTTCAAGAGTATACCCATAAGACAAAGATTCAAGATTTAAAATAGAACATTCAACCAAGATATTCTAAAAACTATCAATTATCTAATTAAACTCTCTACAAGGTAAAGGTTGACTTAAAGCCCAGCCATAAAGGTTATCAATATCAATATAAAGCAACTCTGTGCTTTCATCTGCTTTTACAAAATGCTTATTCACAAAAGTAAGACCACCACTAATACCACCTTCATAAAAATTATAAATTTCCATATCTTACAACAGTTCAATTGGTTTATCTAAAGTTATTAACGCAGAACTCCAAGACATTCCCGGAATACCAAAATAGTTCAAAGGCTCTAATCTATTATGAGCTATAGATTTTGGCCGAAATTGTTGGAAAAAGTCAGCCAAAAGAAAGCAATCGAGTTTCAAATACACTATCATATAGTCAAGCAAATTCAAACATTTAGTTTCAATACAAATTAATTGAGCTTTCTTAATTGAGGTTTTCACAGCCCTAGCTAATGAGTCATTAACAAACTGGTAAGAGTTGAAGCTTACCAACATATACTATAAGAGGTAAGAACTTTTCACTACTAATTGTTTTACATGATAGGTTCCAATAGGAATATTGATTTATTCCATACTTAAGGATATGATGTAAGTCATATCCCCGTAAATTATGAAAAACTGCAGGTAATAATTCTTTGATGCTCCTATTAACATTACAACTTTTGCATGCAAGAGCAATATATCTTCTTGTAAAATGGTCATGGTCTCTAACCTTATCTACTATATTATTATTGCACAAATAACAATATTCACAATTATCAAATGAATATTCTTCGTCAAAAGTAAGTGGTAACATTAGCTTTTCCCCATCCTTTTTATAATATGGTAGCACAATGTTTGTTCCTATATCTGAGACCTTCAAAAATTCATAAACGCAGTTTTGACCAATGAAATGATGGTAACTTGTCATTCCAGTGAAGTTGTTGATTAATAAGAGTCCAGCAGAAATTGGCAAATGTTTTTGAAAATAAATGTCATCTTTTGGTAAAATAGATTCAAAATCTGCATAGATAACGAACAGAGGTGTTATTGTTTTTGACAAGTTTTTGAACTTTAAATATTTATCTTTATCTTTTGGTAATGTATAAAGCGTAGTACCCAAATGATTTTTTTACATAAATCTTGGTGTTTATCAAAGGTTTTTGGCTTACGAAATCTATTTAAACAATTTTCACACCATTTGCAACGAATTCGAACATTACAATCATTGTTTTATGACAATTCATCAAGGATTGTAGATTAGTTACTGCTGTATAATGATATTTTCACCCGCCTTTATCAATAATAAATAAATTGGATCCACTCAAGTTACTTTTGTTCAGTGAATTATATTTAAATATGGATGCTTCATTACAAGTTCTTCTTTATCCTCATGATTGTCATTATTATAAATCATTACATTAATTGCTAAACCAAGATTTTTCTTCTCAAAAGCTGGAATATCACACAGTTTCATTGGCATATCATTAGGATAGTATACCAAGTCATTCAAATACGGTAAATATTTTGTTGGTCTATCACTATGTTTCTTGATTTTATTAGATTTCAATACAGCCAAAACATTATATATGAATAAATAAATTATCACTTTTGTAAGTTAACTATTGCCTTTTTAGGTATGGGAATATAACTATGTCCAGATAACCTAGATATATTCGAACCTTTGGTTACCTTGAAATTTACTTCTATTATTCGGTTTATTTTCCAACTACTTCCTAATTCTGTTCGTTCAACAATTTTTTGATTTGTTTTCTTTATACTCTCATCAAGAAAAGTCGTAGTCACTGAAGCAGCACGAATTGATATTCTAGCTACTTTGAGTTCCCCATTTTTTTAAATTCTACTTGGACTCCAAATTGAACTTTTGAATGTTTCATTTCATTTAATTTTTATTTTTAATTTTTCCAAAAGAGAAGATGGAAGAACTATTTCCTTAATATTATATCTTCCTATGTTCACTTTTATAATTCGACGTGAGCGTAGTAAATCATATTCAATTTCTGGTTCAACAATAATGTCATTTAACCCTAGTTCAATTTGTAAATCATCTTCAATAAATATTTTTTCAAGTATTTCAGATTTTATGGTGCTTTTTCGTTTCAAACTGTGTTTAAACAATGATTTTTTATCCGTATAAAATTGAGTCGAGTGATTTTTATGGTTAGTATAAAATTTAAGGTACGGGTCAGAGGTTTGGGTCTGACATACAGGACATATATAAAAATTATTCACTTGATAATATCGATACGCAGAAAAGATTCATATTTAGATAAATCAATAAAATATGATACTCACATCAGAAAATTAATTTTTTAATAAATTAGTTTGAGTAAATTAGAAAATGAAAAATATAATTATTGTCTATTAATTTTGTGTAAAGAATCTATAATTTATATTTAATTAAGTATTATATTAATAATTTGTGTCACCGCTAAATATTAATTGATAAAATAAATTGAAATTTTCTTTGAAAAATAATAATAATTAAAAATTGTGTTACAAAGAAGCTAAAAGTAAAATAAACAATTATCATATTTAAGTTTAATTACTCTATTATTATAAAAAGAATTAATAATTTAAGCTGTCAAATAACTATATTTGGTATTTCAATTTATAATGAAAATAATTTTGAATAATTACCTTATTTCAAAATAATCTTATTATTCGCAGAAGAAAATTCAAAAGTACAAGTACTAATGTAAATATATTACTTACGTAATTGCTTATAAAAATTATATAATTTGAGAAAGTGGTTCATTGACAATAAAATAAGATGAATTCAACTGATTGAAATAAATAAATCACTTATGTACAACTACGAAGTCTAATTTTCAATCATGTACAATAATTATTTTAATTGTAAATTTTAGGTAATTTTATTAAGAATCTTAATAGAATTATTTAAGTTAATCACTGGTTCACCATGTAGAATTATTTTTACATGAAAATGTCTGTTTAATTTTAATCTGATACATTATTTCACGATGTTTTATTTTAGATTTACTTTATCTTCGTCGATCAAATTTCTTAATTTTACCCTATAATTCATGTATTTGATCGCTTAATGGCTTCAATCAATAATAATTTACTACTTAAGTAAATCAGACTTATATTTGCTGACTCTATATCTATTACTTAATTTTTAATACTTAAAACTCTGATATAAATCTTAAATTTAGAAGTCATTGATATAATTTCATTTTTACAAGTTATTATTTAGTTGTCAAGCTTAAAAATCTACTTTAAAATAAAGTCTCCAGTGTTAAGCGTTTTGTCAAATTTTAATAAATCTGTTCTAAAATCAAATTATACGAAGAGCTAATTTTAATTTTAAAAATAAATTGTTACTTACAAATTATCAAAAATGTCAACTTAAAGCATTTAATTTATACTTCAAGAAATATTTCATAATCAATTCTTAGAATAAGTTCCAAAATTTTCTACTAAAAACAATGTTAAAATCAAAACGTTCGTTGGATTATAAATATTTAACAAGTCAGTTATTTTCTGGCTCCTCGTGGTTCTTTGTATTAAATAAAGATACAAACGGGATGAATTTATTGATTTTTAACACAAAAACTCAATCTATTTACAATGTTTTCTCGTTAACTGTTTATTTTATGGGTGCAAGTAACCAAGGAGAAATTGCTTTTTCTGAACTCAAATATTTTTATTTTATGACATAGCACAGGTTTTATATTTAAATTAATTTTGTCTTAAACATTTCACATTTGACAAACTTTTGATTTTTTTTTAATTTTGAATTTATTCTGTGTAAAATTTCTTAAAAGTTTCTTTCATTTTTATCTTTTAAAATTATTTCAAATACAATTACTTTTACAATTTATTTCATTAAAAATTTATTTTACTAAAGATTCATAATTTACTTAAAAAATTACATTTAAATTTTAAAGAAAATAAATATATAGATATATAATAAACTGATAAGTAGGTAGTTAAGGGCTTTTCTGGCCACACACGCAAAAATCCCAGTAGCCCACCCCCCTGCGTTATGCTCGAAAAATTCAAAAATAATTTTGAAAATTTTCGAAAATTCAAAAAATTATTTGAAAAAAATTTATTTTGAAAATTTGCGCCAAAAATTCGAAAAAAATTTTAAAAAAAATTAAAGAAAAATAAACATACACACAAAATCAATTACCTTGATTGCATAATTATGTAATCAAGATTAATCTGGATTAATTACACAATTACGTAATTTAATCTGAAATCTGGCGCAAATACGAATGTAAAAAATGGATACATATTTCTAAAGTCTGACATACTGATACCACAATTCAAATTTTTATTAAGATATCTCATATTCCTAACAATACTTTGCATATAACTTGTGCTATAATTATCATTTTCAAAATCTTGACTATATTTTTCACGATAACCATTTCCTTTACTTAACGTTAAAGTGATCAAACACAGTAAATGTATCTAAAAACAAACCAATAAATCTATTATTTTCTTGGAAAGTTACAAGGATAAAATATTTGTTCCTTATAAAAAGAAGATTCAATAGGTAAAGAAAATTCAACAACTTCTTTGCTTCTCATTGGATAAATTTCATTTATTGTTGCAAGCCCTATTTGACGACCCGCTAAAACAGAAGGTTCAACACGAACTCTTCTACCCATTAATTTCACATCTAGCAATTTTATTTTAGGTACAAATTTAGTACATGTAAGACTCTTTTCTGAATTTGTTCTTGTTAATTTAATCTTGACACTAACACTTAGTAACAAATATTTGGGTTGATCAAAGAAATCAAATTGAAGTGGGGATTATAATGAAAATGTTTTGATTTCGCAATCCATGTTATATTGGGAAAATATCTTCAAATAACCCATGTTCAATCACTGCTTGAGTGGATGGTCTATCAAAAAGACATAATTCAGATTTTGCACTAATCATTTTCAAATATAGTTCCGAATCCTCTCATTCTTGTGCTTATATGTTTCTTCATAATTTTTCTACGTTTAAGTGTTCCTCCTTTTGTTCATTTTCACGATTAAATACATCACTTACTTTATTAATAAGACTAGGTAAAGTTTGCATAACACTAGGTAAAGATTCTTTAATTTCAGATATTGCATTTGATTTTAAAGCAGGTAAAAAATCAGAATTATTATTTATTACGTCATTTGCGGTTTACATACCGAAATTCCCTATACATCTAAGAATAGGTAATGCAAATCTACCTATTGTTTTCAACCAACCGGTTCCATATTATTTACCTATAAAATATGATAATTCTCCACCTGATTACTACTATAAAAATTTACAATGTCAAGATTACTCATTATATTTTCCACTATTGTCACGAATATTGATTTCTATGTTGTTTACATATGTTGATGATACAGACAAATACATTGGGCTTTTCTCTATAATTTGAACTAGATCATCCTTTTTATGTTTTTCAACCTATACACATTTCAATAGAGGTACCAAAACATCACCGACAAGAATAGGTTCAATGATATTTGTATAGATCATACTTTGCTGATTACTTTGCAAAATTTCTGGTAAAAGTAATCCAAAAATAACTTTTTCTGAATATGATTCTTCACTTAATCCCAAACTTTGAGCCAAGAATTTACTTAATTTAACTTTACTGACATCATCTTCCAATTCAATTTTGACTAATCTTCCTTGTTCAATTTTACCAGATTTAAATGGATGCGGATAAAATGTCATTAATTGATCATTTATTTGTGATAAATTAGTAATAATTAAATTTTCTTCAAATTTATCTGTATACTCGACATCATAAAAATAATTTATAGTTAATCGAATTGTATCAAACTTTATTTTACGATTATTTGAAGGAATTTTAATTTGATTCAAGTTTTCAATAAAATTTATTTCTTTTTTATTAAATCCTAATTTTTGAGCTTCTGCAATACTGTCAAATGAAATTTTAAATGGAAAATATTTACAATTAATATTTAAAGTATTTCCATCAATGTATACTAGATAAAATGTAGAGTCGTGACTATTTGTATATTCATTCTTTGCATCGTTATAGTACTCTTACTATATTTAATATTTGAGTTGTTATAAAATGGAAAATTATTGTATACAAAAGTGAAATCGGTCAGAGCAACTTGTTATTCACCTTTCAAATTAATTGGATTTTGAAATTTCACATTAAATTTATCCGCTTTATTATTTGAATGAGTAAGAAGACAACTATTACTCGGTAGATTTATGTAAAAATCTTTATTCATTTATTTTTCTGAAATGTATTGATAAATGTGTTTTGGTATGTTTACTTAATTTAATTAATTTTCCACTATCATCGCAAATATTAATTTCAATGTTGTTTATAGTTGAAGTTGAAATTGGTAAATACATTAGATTCTTCATTTCTAATTGTACAACTTCCATTTGTTCATAATTTTTAATCCGAATACATTTTAATAGAGGAACTGTAACATCTCCAACAGTTATTGGTTCAATAATATTTGAATAAATGAACATTTGTTGATGATGATATAATAATCTTGGAACTTTATTACCAACGATTTCTTTATCAATAAAGGCTTGTTTATTTAATCCCAAGGTTTTGATTAAATTGTCAAAATAAATTCATTATTTTCAAATTTTAGTTCTTTAAACGGAGACGGAATAAATTATATTAAATGTCCTTGTAATTCAGATAATGTGTTTATGAATAAATTATCTTCAAAATCATTTTCAAATATTGTTTTTTTTATAACTTATAATTATCCCTAATTGTTACATAACACCATTGTCTGTAAATTTTGGTAATTTTATTCGACAATAATCATCTTCACTAATGATGGATACAGATTTTAATCCAAAATTAAAAGCATGTTGAATATCGGGGAATGTTACTTTAAATGAAACATGTGGACAGACAATAACCAAGTTCTCATATTTTTTCAATTAAAACGTCAACATCAAGGGTATGTTTAGGATTTATTAATTCATAACTATCATTTTGATTATTTATTTTCAAATATTTTATTTCAGTACCACTCTTCATCGTTTCATAACTTAGGTAAGAATTACTATAATACGGAAATGTTTTATACACAAAAGTAAAATAAATCAAAGCAACTTCCCACTCACCATAGAATTAAATAGTATTTTGAAATTCGACATTAAAATTACTAGATTTATTATTAGGAAAAATGAGGGACAACTATTACTAGGTAAAATCATATAAAACTGGTTTTCTTTTATAATATTTATTTAATTAATTGATTTTCAGATATCCAAGTTGGAGTTTCATATCCATGCCATTTTGCATAGTATTGTTTATATTTAACAACATTCTTGTTTTTAATATCTTTTGAATTCTGAATACAGTAGGGGCTTCTATAACTTGGAGTTCCTGTTCGTAGAATTTTCCACTAACTTGAATGTTTTCCTAATCATTGATAAAGTACATTACAGGATTCTGATTCGTATCAATTTCTGAGATTTGAAATACTTCATCGCTCCAATTGTTGTCGAAATTCTTGATGAATGGAGAAGCACTGATTTTACTTATTCTAATGTGATCACCCACTTTATATTTAGGGTTTTTAAGGATTGAATCAGATTGTTGTGCTATCCAATTATACATATTATTCGTAGAATAAACATCAATTTGTCTCATTTCATTTAAACCCTTATGTGGCGAATAATTGTAGGTATAAATAGCTTTTTGTAAAACATTTATCCAGGTTTTATTTCCTTTATATACGAAATATTTTTTCAAGCGATCTCTTAGAGTTCAATTAAATCTTTTCACATGAGCTGCTTTAAACTGCGAAAATACAGAGTAATGATTTATTCTTTTGATAATTTCTTTAACTTTACTATTATAAAATTCTTTACCTAAAAATAAATTTAATTTAATTTATTTATTAAATTACTTACCCAAATCAGTTTGTAAATCAGTTTGTCATCAACAAATAATTTCTTTATTGCTTCAGCCATTTCATTGACCGATTTGGTTTTTGTTGGACTAAATATATCAACACAAGTCAAAATATATTTGTATCCCTTATTAATTTTAGAGAAGGGTATCATTTCCATCAAATCCATTTGCCATAAATCATCAACTCCCATTGTTTTATAACTACGGGTTTTGAATTTCTTCAACATTGGTTTATTTAAACTGTACGCCATTTGCTTAGATAACTATTTATGAGTTTCCTTCTTTGAATTAACTACTTCCTCTTCTAGTTTTCTTACACCACCAAAACCAGCGGGGTGTTTTTGGTCTGTCCATACTTTTTCGATCTTTTTCAATGAGTTTCGATTTTTGGTTAATGTTTCCTTCATTCTTATAACAAGTTGTCAAAATATTTTAATCTAAAATATGTTTATCCGGTAATGAATTCTTGTCACCCATTAAGAAGTTAACGATGAAATTGCGCTTTTTGCAGATAATACTATTGGAATTAATGCCCCCAAAAATCCACCATTTTAATTATATATATTTTTCACATCAGACGACGATACTTAGTGTTTACTAAAAATAAAAGTGATCTTTTATGTTTTTGTAATACAAGTTTTTTAGCTTTAGTAATGTTTACATTACCACAAACTACATTAACAATAACTTCAACTAGATTATCTAGAACAAATGAAGGAAAATTCTGTAAAATATGCATTCTTTTATTATTAGGAGCCTTCACCAAGGCATTAAAGTATAGCAGGCTACGTTCAACTTTCATATGAAATACAGTTTTCATCTAGTTGTTTTGTTTATATTTTAATCCACTTTTTATTTTTAACAATCTTCTTACTCATTTTTATTATTTTACGTTTAGTAACCCTTTTCTTTGTAACTTTTTTCTTTGTTGTTTTTTCACGTTGAACAATCACTTTTTAAACGTCATTTCAAGTAATTATTTTCAGATTTCAATTTTGTTTATAAATCGTAACACCTTTCTCATTGAAAAGGTCAGTTCTAATACGTAATTCATCAGGACATTGTTGTCTAAAATCAAAGAAAAAATATCAGTGGGAACCTTTATTACATCTTGAAACGAATCAATTAAACATTTTCTATTATTGGGATAAGCTTGTCTAGCAAGAAAATCTATAATGGTTGCATCTCGAGGGCTTTTAAAAATAACCAAGTATTGTACATTTAAATTACGAGTTCTATGACCTTCACCTTGATGAAACAAGTTTTGAGTAATTAAAATAACAGTAATTACAATATGTTGAGCTATTTTTGTAAATAAATTATTAAAATCCTTTTCTTTATTCGCTTCCTGGTATCGATAATAATAACATAACCTTGATGTAATCTAGATCAGCGTTTCTCAAACTATGGGTCGCGACCCAAATGTTGGTCGCTTCAAAATTTTTTTGGGTCTCCAGTGAAATAAAGAATAAATAAATAAAAAATTTAATCAGAATGTACAATCACACAAAGAGGAATAAAACAGATTTCTTCCGTCACACAAGTGATGGACAAAATCTTTTGTACAGTAAAATACTTTGGCGCATCCGAGCATCCGTTTTCGCGCATAAACATCACAGCACAGCACGTGTACTACACACGGCTTTTTTGTGTTCAATGTAAAGCCGCTTATGAAACGAAAAACAACTATGTACACTTTTGTCAACGTTAAATAATTAAAGGTAAATAGTCATATATTAAATATATTATATATTATATTTAATATATGACTATTTACCTTTAATTATTTAACGTTGACAAAAATGTACATAGCTGATTTCCGTTTCATAAGCAAGTATACAAAATAAGACTAATTTAAATTAGATTAATTAAGATATTATATTAATTAAATTAATTTAAATTACTCTCCTTTTGTATACTTGTGTTACTTTTAGATAGCTTCATATTTCTTCAGTAAAATGAATAAGCAAAGCAACATATTAAGCTTTCTGGAGAAAACAAATAAAACTCCTCAAGAAACTAACGCACAAAATTCAGAAAATTTGAGTGCAAATGAAAGTGGATCAACGGCAAAAAAATATAAACTAGAAACGAATTATGATTATAGTCACAAGGAAAAATTTATTGAATACGGTTTTATAGTCATAAAAGATGACCACATCGATTTACTGCAGTGCGTAATTTGTGAATGCTTTTTGGCAAATTCATCCTTGAAAGCCAATAAATTGCAAAGACATTTTCATACAAATCATGGGCCGTACAAAGACAAACCTGTTGAATTTTTTCTAATGAAACGTGATGAATTGGAAGCAAAACAATCAATTTTCAAAAAATTCGTATCCACGGAAAATAAGTTATTAAAGTGTTCACACATGGCAGCTTTTCATATTGCTAGATGTAAAAAGGCCTACACAATTGGTGAACATTATTAAAACCTTGCATGGAAGACATTTGCGGCGAATTATTTGGTAAAGAATTTGAAACAAAAATTAATTCTATTCCTTTATCAAATGACACAATTGGTAGGCGAATAATTGATATATCTAACGAGATTGAAGCATAATTAATTCAAAAACTACAGAAAACTTTGTATTATGCGATTCAGATGGACGCATCCACAGACATATCAAATAATGCTATTTTACTGATATATGTTAGATATAAAGATTATGCCTCCAAAGACATAGAAAAAGAATTGCTCTGTTGCTTAAAACTAGAAACATCAACAACATCCGAAGAAATTTTTGGACATGTTACCGCTTACCTCGAAATGAAAAATATTTCTTTAAATAAATGTGTTGGTATTTGCAATGACGAAGCAGCAGCTATGACAGGCCAGCATAAGGGTTTAGTGACAAGATTAAAGAGGATTGCTCACCCTGATTTGAAAGTAACTCACTGTGTTCTGCATCGAGAGCAATTATCTACGAAAGAAATGAGCTCAGCAATGCAAATTTCAATGACGAATTCTATTATTATTAATTTTGATAAATTAGTTGCTAAAAACAACTACATCCATCTCACTAATTGTAACTTTAATTAATATTTCTACTATAAATTTGTTTAATTTATTTTGTAATAAATAAAATTATTTGTGTTGGTTTAAATTTAATTTTCATTATTGTAGCATTTTGTAATAAATAAAATTCAGATTTATTACAATATTTAAAGCTTATGGTTATTTGGGTCGCAAGCTATTCAAATATAAATGTTGGGTCACCAATCTAGAAAATTTGAGAAACGCTTATCTAGATGACCAATTTTTATCAAATCTTTTAATTATTGTCATTTTCAATTTACAGAATTGATTTTGAGTAAGTCCATGTTCTTCGTCAGCTCCTCTATGCCAATATATTTTATTGAATTTCGATTTGAACATGTTCGATTGTAATAAATTACATACAAATAAAGTTTTTCCACAACCACTTGGCCCAACTACTTGATATACTGCATCATTTCTTAATTCCATTTTATTATTAATTATTTAATTAATTGTTTATATTTGTTTTAATTTTTAGATTAACTTGAAATTATTTGAAAATTTTGACTAACATAAATTAAAAAGAATGATATTCTATACCTGATATGAAATTTCCATTTGGAAAACCACGGCAAGTTGTAGATCGATCAGGTAAGTATCCAATAATATTTTTCAGATCGGGAAAATGTCAGGTAATGGGGTATAAGCAACCTCTAAAAACTGGGTATTTGAAATATAATATACAAATTCAATCAATCACTGTAACAATCGATATTGGAAAATTTATAAATTTATATGAATTAGAAAGAAAGGTGAATTGTATATTTGAACCAGAAATATTTCCAGCATTACGTCTTCAAAAATATAATTCATCATGTGTTATATTATTAAATCAGAAATAACTGTTAGTAAATTAATAAATATTTTTAATAAATATTTGAATTTGATTTATTGATTAAGTATTAAAAAATGTCAAAAGGTAAATCATGTATATTTAAATATGTATTTTATTTTATTATTTAGTTTATCTCTTTGAAGTAATTTTAAAGAAAATTCAGGAACTTTATTCTAGAATTAAAAATACGTTGGATGATTGCCCACCAGAGTTTCTCGCAACAAAAATTTACCATATAACAAGGATTAACATTGAAAAACTTCTCGAGATTCACCATGACAACGTTCAGGGATCTGGTGACCGATGTGTTGCAAATTGCGTTGTTTGTAAAGATAGTATGAGAGTAACATGTTCAAATGGATGTCCATGTTACCAAGATTTCAAACGTGACCAAACAATCCATATATTTTTGGACGAAATGCGTAAAGCATATTACTCGGATATTTTTGATTTGAAATAAAAATTAATCTTTTTTATTTAATCTTTATTGTAGTCAATAAAAATATTTGTATGGATTGAAAGTTTTTTATAATTATTTTTACAATTCAAAATTTAATAAATTCAAATACAAGATTGGAGATAACATTATTATTATTATTATTATTATTATTATTATTATTATTATTATTATTATTATTATTATTATTATTATTGTTATTATTATTATTATTATTATTATTATTATTACTATTATTATTATTACAAATATTATTATTCATATTATAAATTAATTACAGATATTTAATCCCGTAATAATTAGAAATGTATACACAAATTTTACATGTACAACGAATATAGATATAAACAAAAAATTGATATAATTTCTCTTAATGCTATTCAAAAGATGGCGCTAGTCTTCTTATTTGTAAATTTAGGATATTATAATACATAAAAAGTTAATGAAATAAAAAATAATTGATGGAAAACTAAATGCTGCATCAAAGCAAACGTTTCAGATTATGAAACATGAATATTCATATTTTCTATAATTTTCTGTTGAAAATCTGAAAAAATTCATGTTATTAAAGCATTTGATAGTCAAAAGCAATTTTAGTCCGTTTTTACTTTATATATATTTTAAACAAACATTTCTTTACTAGCTGTGATAGGATTAAATAACAATAGGTGAAAGAGGTTTATTAATGAAGATCAGACATATGTAAATTCCTTTAGTATGTTTCTAACATATGCATTATTGGGATAAATAATAAGTAATGACATAATCACAAGATGCAGACTAGTAAGATAGTCAATCAAACATACAGGATTTGATACGCATTAACTGTAAGGAATAACATATAGTGGATAGGGAAATCAAATATCCCTCTTGCATTAAATTGCTAGACTTTTTCAAAAAATACAATTGAAATGTTTCAGAAAATAACTATTTTTGTGAACTTTTCCCATAATTTTAAATGTACAACAATATGTTATTAAATTGTCTTGTTTATTCCTAACATCTTCCTTAACAAGTACTAATTCACCGGCATTGAAAGATCTATGAGTAATATTTCCTTGATTATAGTTATCGATTCAATTAACTGAATTTATATTATTTAGTACTTCATTTCTTCTTGATTGTTTTCTGTTAGTTTTGTACAATGTTTTCCATAAACTACTTCAGCTAAGCTGACTTTTATGTGTGATTGAATTGTTGAATTAATTGAAATTGAGATCATTGTAATTGATGTAATGCTTCTTTCCATGTTTAAATTTTTTTCTCAAACATGAAATTCAGTTTCTCAGTGTCCAGCCTGTCCAATTTGTTCATTCCATCTATGTTCCTAAAATATTTGAATCGAAACATTTCCTTCGTGGACAAAATTTCTAAATTCACATTATCAGCTATTGTTTGTTTATCTTGTGTTAATAAAAACTTTTTACTGCTTTCATCACTATTTATCTACTAAAATGATCTTTTATAGTGAATACATGTTTTTTTCCATATGGTATTATTTTGAATAAACCACAAAAATCAATGAATATATTTTCAAATTGTTCTCAAGCATTCAACTTTTCAATATATTCTTTTGTTTTACCAAATAATGTAATATTTTTACATTATTACTGTATATTTTTAATACTTTCATCGATTTGCTTAAAATAATATTAGTTTTATATATAGTTAGTAATTTTGTTATTTCCAGCATGATAAAATTCTTTATTAATATCTAATATGAATTTTCATTTTTCACATTTGATGGAATATAAATTTTATTTTATTAGCCATAGTCAGGCCCTGGAACAGAGGGGACTAGGAGGGTCATTTGACATGGGCCTCCGAATTTGGGGCCTCAAAGATATAGCTAGCAACACTATTCGAAAATATAAAAAAGATTAAAACATTTATTTCTCACTTTTATGTAGTCCCTACATTTTAGGGCAACAAAAAAAATCTAATATAACTATGGCTGGCACTGAGATCAAAAATGGTCCAGTTTGAGTAAATGGTCTGGCGACACTCAACATTAATTGAAATATTGCAAAGACTTTAGGTTATTTTACATTTCTAAAGGGTCGAAAAGCTTTTTTTTAAATATCATTATTAAATTTCGTTTTTGTTTGTCATATTTTGAATTAAATTTTTTTTTGAACAAAATGGTACAATTTTTTGAGTTGATGGGGCCAGACCTGGGACTTTGATTGCCAGGCCCTTTTTATAGGCCCTGGTCATAGAAATAATGTTGCAATGTAATAAAATTTAAAATGACAATATGCCAAGGAGGTTTATTACTGAAAGACAGACAATGTATAATAGTTTACCCCATGTGTGTCTACAAAATAATCATCATTGGGATAAATAATAAACAATGACATAATCCAAGAACCTGATAATCAAGATAGATAATGAATCAAACATGCAGCTATTCATACACATAAATTATAAAGTTTAATCGATAGAGCTCAGGGAAATATAATATCCAAATAGTATTACGTCATAATTTAAATTACAAAATCCAACTATTTTAAATAAACAAATAGATAAAAAAAGGCCGTAAATTTGTGAATTTCAATAAAACATCGATATTATTACTGATTCATAGTCAAAAAAAAAAAAACATTCATAGTGTCATTGTAAAATATATAAATAATAAGGAATAGAAAATATCTCAACTTAATTGAAAAAATAGATATGGAAAATTTTGATAAATAAAATAATTATATTTTCAACAATTTTCACAGAAATTACAGAGCTGCAACTCTAGTTTACCCTGTAAAACCTTTAATTGAACTTTACAAACATTATTAAGTTTTAGCAAGGGTAATGAAAAATTGCGCCTTTACTGTAGTGTTACTTCGCGTAGGTTTTATTCATAAATATCAAAATTTTCAAGGAAAATAAATTATTAGTGAGAATATAATTATTTACTAGCTGGGTTTTCTTGTTTTAAATCAACATTTTAGATTTGGGTTATTTCCTAAGGCAGAAATAATAATAATGTTTAATAAAACAAATAAATTTTATTATAAATTTATGAAATTAATACTCTTGAAAAAAAAGTATAATAATGAAAAATAAAAAATGGGATTATATTTATCACATGCTTATTTTCACCCTTTATACGTACAGAAAAACAATTTTCTTGTTATTACTGCTTCTGCGTGATTAGGATTTGACTTTCTTGGTTTCTTTTTGTAATTCTTTCATTATCGTGGCTTCTATTCCGATTAACTATTAATTATTTTATTTTTGCTATTATATAGCACTTCTTCTTTCTGAATTCTATTCATGATCTGCCATTCATATAATATGTATTAGTTAGATCTTCCCCATAGCCAGATAATAACCAATAGGTAGTCGGATGGAAGAGATTTGGGCCGCTTGATTACCGTCACATGGCTGTCCTTACCCATGTCATTGGAACAAGTCCATGTGATGAAAAATCATTTTGATTACTTTTGTGCATGTTAATGTAAAAAATAAGAAATTGTTTTAATAGATATGATGATAATTCAAATAATTTAAATAATAAAGTAAAATATGTAAATTAAAATACTAAAATTTATGGTTAAATGATTACAAAAACTACTCCAAATACAAATACTAAGAATTATAGGATAATTTTGGGCACTGATTATTAGTTTTCTTTAAACCTAAGTAAGAAAAAGATCAGTTGCCTATATGTACCTTATACTCCAAATCATAACCCGAATTTCCGCTTCGTCTTAGAATTTATTAATATTATTAATCATAGGTAAAAAAAATAATAACAATAGCATTAATAAAATGATAAAGAATATTTGAATGAAACATAACAAAAAGGACTTCAAATGGATAACAGACTTTAAAGTTTAATTTTAAAGTTTACTGAAATTTAGTCAGTGAAAATAGACTAATTTTTGTCAATTTGGCATCGACTTATATAAAGTAGTTTCGTACGTATGCTTTTTCATTAATTAAAAAGAAGCGTCTACACGTTTTCCCTTAATTATTAGTTATCTTGATGAGTTATCCGTTCATTTAATTCGTTTTTAAGTGCTCTTATGTATTACCGTGCCGAACAAATTTTAATAAATTATAATGTAAAAATTAATTAAATTCTAATTTAAATAAATCTTAATAAATTATAAATTATATTATAAATTATAGAAACATAAAATTTTCTGTTTAATTTTTTTATAACAAAATATTCGAAAAATAAAATTTTCTTTCAACGAACAATTTAGAGATAGAACAAAATAAAATAGATTTGTAACATCGTCATTTATGCCAGTTTGAAGGGAAAAAAATTAATTGACAATTAAAATGTAATTATTACTCTGAAAAAAAATTTTGTTTTATTAATGAATTTAAAATATCGTTCATTGCGAGCTCTGGATTTTTGAATTATCTGGACTTGTATAAGAGGTTGAAGGAAATTTGTACATTGGCAATTAAGGATATTCTAGAGAGAGAGAAACATGAACCATTTTCAAATAATAATTATAAATTAAAAAAATAATTTGAATGTATGATTTGTATGATTTTAGTTAAAGATATTATATTAATTTGTGTATAAATATAAATTAGTAGTGTAATATGAGGACTATGCCCCGTGGATATTTGGCTTGAAAAAAGTTTTTTCTCGGGGGGAGGTTTAAAAATTTTTTTTAATTATTTGTTTTAATGAATGAAAAAACAAATTTTTTTTAATTATTTTTTTTAATTAACGAATTTTTATTTAATATAATTTTTTGTTTACATGTTCAAATTTAAAATTTAAAAGAATTTTTTTTTCTCGATTAAAAAGCCTAAAAATAAAAATTGGCTTAAATAGCCTATGATTGGTCGTACTATAGTGAGGAATATTTTCGAATAAAATTGGCTCAAACCCGATTAAAGAACCTAAAAATATTTCATCGAATAAAAAGCCTAAGTATTTTTTCATACTTAAAAACCCATAAAAATAAAATTGGCTCAAATCGCCTGTCGACTAAAAAGCCTAAAATATATTTGCACGATTAAAAATCATGAATTTTTTATTTTTTATTTTATTTACTTTAATTATTTGTTTTAATCTAGTCAAAAATATATTATTTATTTATATTTTAATTATATTATTATTAAATTTAATTGTTTGTTTTAATCAAGTCAATTATTTTATTTATTTTTAAGTTATATTATTATTAAATTAAATTGTTTGTTTTAATGAAGTGAATTAAATAATTATTTTTTATTTTCATTTAATTATTTATTCAATATTATTATTATTTTTATTTAATTAATTATTAATTTTATATTATTATTATTATTTTATTTTATTATTATTATCATTTTTTTATTTATTTATTTTTAAAATTTAATTGTAAGTCTAAGAATAATTTGTCAATGTAAAAAAGAATTAAAAATCATCGATAAATTTTGAATTTTAAAAATAACAAACTTTCAATCCATACAAATATTTTTATTGACTACAATAAAGATTAAATAAAAAAGATTAATTTTTATTTCAAATCAAAAATATCCGAGTAATATGCTTTAAGCATTTCGACCAAAAATATATGGATTGTTTGGTCACGTTTAAAATCTTGGCAACATGGACATCCATTTGAACATGTTACTCTCATACTATCTTTACAAACAACGCAATTTGTAACACATCGGTCACCAGATACCTGAACGTTGTCATAGTAAATCTCGAGAAGTTTTTCAATGTTAATTGCTGTGAAATGGTAAATTTTTGTTGCGAGAAACTCTGGTGGGCAATAATCCAACGTATTTTTAATTCTTGAATAAAGTTCCTGAATTTTCTTTTATACATGTTAATAACGATAAAAAATATTTAAAGTAAGATGCGAAAAATAAATTAATATGAAATTTTCAAAATAATAATAATAATAACAATAATAATAATATTAATATTAATAATAATAATAAATTCATCAACAACCAAAGAAAAAGTTAACTTACTTGGTATCAACTTCTGAATACTGATAACCCATACACACTGAACAATGAATTGATTAATAACTGAACAGCAATTACTAGGTACTGTATACAAATGACTGAGTACTGTACAACTCACTATATACATCCTAGGCATTGAATAATTGAGTATCTTATTCATTAAAATTCACTATTTAACTAATATTTACCCTTTGAACACCGATATTCAAACAACTTAACCCACTTAAAAATAAAATCTAATTTTCTCTCAATCATTTGCTCTTAAA
This sequence comes from Schmidtea mediterranea, assembly GCA_022537955.1. Lineage (NCBI taxonomy): Eukaryota > Metazoa > Platyhelminthes > Tricladida > Dugesiidae > Schmidtea > Schmidtea mediterranea. The sequence goes on along the minus strand of CM039680.1, from coordinate 23,335,886 downwards.
ATACTTGGTTATTCACTATACACGCACTCACAATATGTTATCAATAACTAGTTACTGAATAAATCAATATAAAAAAAATGTTTACTGACCAAGAAATTTTTAAATATAAGCACATAAAAATTTGAACAATCAAAAGAAGTACAATTTCAAATACAAATTTTGTTAACTTCTTCACTCTTTTATCGATCCTTGATGTCTCCAAATTTTTTGGTTGGTTAGTTAACTGGTTCCTATCAAGAAACTATTAATCAAATTCATTGAAGCCCAATCAATTGTTGTATTTTCTCTGAATAAAAATTTATTCCTTTGTTTACATTCTTGTATGTGATTTATTGAAATTATTTTGTAAAACTTAATAGTTTTGTTTAAAAACTGAATGATAAATTAATTTGTAAGTACAAGTGTTTGTCATTGATAGTAAAAAGAACCTTGATTAAATATTTTTAAATTAATTTCACAAAACATGTATTACTTTCACAGTACTTGAAATAAATTTTCATATATTTATTGAAAATTATTAGATTTTTAAGTTTCTAAACATTATTGAAAAAAGTTAATAGATAACAAAAAAATCATCTATCGCATTACTAGAAATCAAATGATTATCGACTTACCACTAAATAAGTTGAATTTCTAACAAAGCTTCAAAAACTACATGGAACAGGTACCTGTGTACTGATAGATACCGATAAAATCAACTAAAAATCAAAATATGTATGTTTAATTATTGTAAAATATTTGTTTTTGTAAAAATAAGTCTTATCCTTAAATTATGATTAGCATGTGAATAGAATTTGATTAAAGTTGTGAGAAATATTTTAAGATGTTAAATAAAGCTGATTAATTTGTAAATAATGTTAGTACTGTGAAGAAATTTTAAAATAATACCTTCATCAAATTTGCAAGAAAATAGTAGTTATTGAGTAATACTTATTAAAATAACCAAAGTTTTATAATTTTTGAAAAGTTTTGATAGATCTTTAATAAATTTTGTTAGTAATTTGAATAAAACCTTTAAAAAAAGTTTAAACATAGTAGCAAATTGTAAAAATAATACTTATCAATTAAAAAAAAATTATTTAAATTAACTAAGTTGTAAAATAATTGAAAAAATTTGTTAGATCATTTTTTAAATTTTTATAAGATTGTTAGGTAATTGTTCTAGGTACTTGTTGAATGAAAATTAATGTATGTTAACGACTGCTCATAGTATTTAATTATACAATTTCTCTTCATTCATGGAAATCACCAAAAATACTTAAATGATTCAGAAAATTGTCAATAACAACATAAGCAATGGGTAACAAAAGTTTTTTAAATACTAGTCAATTTTAGTTTTTAATTAAATTAAATTACAAATATACTAATAAAATCAAATAAATACTTGAATACAAATAATTACATGAATTAAACATTTTCTTAGAACATTCATATATTTTATTCAGATTCCAATAATATCATTAAAATTAACCAAAATCTTATTGATATATTTTGATAACCCTTGAATCAATGAAAATGTATCGATTTCACTAAGTATCCATCCTTTAACATCGATATTCAACCGAATAAATTCCCCTCCTAACATATCGTTTCCCCAAAAAATATTATAAAATTTACTGTCAACCAATCATTTCTCTTTAAACGACAATAACCCCAACTATATTCATTATTTTTGGTAAAAATCACCGACTTATTTCGATATTGAACCGAATAAATTTCTTGAAATCCCCTTAATATAAAATTCCTCTCTTGACCAATCATTTCTTCCTAAAATATCATAATTTTCTCAACCAATCATTTCTCATCAAATGACATTATTTCTACCATATTTTCACCCACATATCGATATTCATCCAAATATAACCCTCTAAAAATATTATAAATACACCTCTTAACCAATCATTTCTTTTTAAATGGCAATATTTCTTCCATTTTAATTCATTATTTTTCATAAAAATCACCATTTAGATAATATTTACCCATAAAATAAAAATATTCAACAGGCTTAATCCCCTTAAAAATATCAACAAATTTGTTCTTAACCAATCATTTACCTTCAAATGACATTTTCCCCATTATATCAATTATATTCATTATTTTCATAAAACCATATCAAGTAAAATTCCTATGGAAATCTATATTCAACCGAATAAATCCCTTAAAATACCCTTAAAATTCATCATTTGGATCATATTTACTGTATGTATTCAACCAATCAAATTCCCTTAAAATTATCATAAAAATCTGAATTTTACCAATAAAAATAAATTTTCTTTAAATTAATACAAAATTGTTATCGATACCCAACATTTTTCATCGAAAATCACAACAATATAATTCTGGCAACAAATTCTACCAAAATAAAAAATTTGTCAAAAAAGACTAAAATTGAATAAAATCTATGTTTCCCACATAAATTAAATTTCACAAGTTATTGTAAAATCATAAAATATATATCATATTGCTCAAATAATTAAAATTATTCAGTAAATCGAGTATAAATTCAATAAAAATTACCAGTCAACCCATAGATATAATTCAAAGATTTCCATATGTATACTGATAACCACACTGAGCATCCTCTTAAAAATCTCTAAATTATACTACTTTTGAGATTGATATCCACGAAATCAATAAAATAGAAAATGAAAGTAATTAATTGATCACCAATTTTTACTGTAAAATCAATTAAAATTTTAGGTTTCACTAAATTATTTTTAAAAATCAAATGATTTAATCATGTTTTTAAATAGAACATAAAATTATAATTAAAATATCATTTACTATTCAAAATCTATCAGTCAAATTGGTAAATAATTATCATAAATATATGTTTCATAAACATTTTGTTCGTAAATTTAACTTATATAAAATAATCCTAAAATCAAGTCAATTCTAATAAATTATCAAGAAATTAAGTGTTTCTAAAATTATAGATTTAACCTAATTTCTTCAATAATTTCATTAAAAACATAATCAAACCCTAAATCCATTAAAATTCAACAGAAAACCATAAAATTCACAAAAATGATTAAAATTTACTAAAATAAATACCTCGTAAAACTATATATTATTAAAATTATCATAAAATTTCTCTAAAAGCTCTAATTGATTTACATAGTCTAAAATTATTTTATTTTTGTCGAGTACAACTTAATCTATTGAAGGGAGTAATTAAATTTATTAAAAGTTAATTAAATTTTCATTGAAAATGATAAGTCAATAACAAGTCAACAAATGGAATTTTAATTAGTAGAGATTATACTCTATAAAGAAAATTTTCAGTGAAGAAGTAATATTGGTGGGAGAGTATATTAAGTGACTAAAATCGTTGAAATTACTGGAAAAAGTGGGATAGCTAAAGATATCTACTAAATAGATGAAATATCAATTGATATATTAAAAACTTACAAGGGTAATATACTTTGAATGAAGAAAATATACATCGAAGAGGAAAATATTCACTGAAGAGGAAAAATATTCATTAAAGTGAGAAAATATTCATTAAAGTTAGAAATTATTCATTGGAGAGAAAAAATATTTATTGAAGAGGGAAAACAATCATTGAATAACGTAAAATATAAATTGAAGCTAACAAATATTCAGTGAACCGAGAATTGCATATAATAAATTAGAAGGTAAAATTTCTCAATGATGAGATGAAATATCAACTAAATATTGGAAAATACTTGAAATAAATGGAGTCTGATTTATTCAATGATCAACAAATATACTTAAAAGATGAAAATATTTACTGAAAATCAATTGTACTTTAAGAGTGGATTAATTACTATTATATTCAATTAAAAATTATTAACAATTGAGTAGATTTCATCGGTTAATTATATTTAAATAGGGATATATATTTTTTGATGGATACTTAAGCGCGGAAGAATAGTTATTAAAAACAATAACCGCGCGCGCGTATACTAATTCGGCGAATATACATCAAATACTGAGATATTAGAAATCAAATCTAAGTCTCTTACAATAGTAAATTCAAAACACATTGAATGATATATTTTGAATGATGGATATATATATTTTGAATAGGGATATATATATTTTGATGGATAGTTAACGGCGATTTAAGCCAGTTTTTATTTTTTTAAGCTTTTTAATCGAGAAAAAATACTTAGACTTTTTTATTATGAATTAAAAAAATTTTAAAAATTTTAAATTTGAACATTTAAACAAAAAATTATATTAAATAAAATTCACTAATTAAAACAAATAAATAAAAAAAAATTTAAACCCCCCCTCCCCCCGAAAAAAATTTTTTTATTCTCTTAGGATGGAAATTTCCGGCTGACATCCAATTTTTGGAAACTGTATCAAGTTCACCTTTGATACTTTGCGGAGAGCTTTCGAGTAATGATGAGATTCTGCAATGCATGGGTCTAAGCATTCACAAAGCAAAATCAAGTACAAATTTGTTGCCTTATTAATAATTATCAAATTACAAAAGGAGCTTGATTTTTTTTTCCGTTGAACATTCCAAAATCAGAGTCAGAGATAATTCTAATGAATTGTTCACAACATTATTTGTGATTAATCAATTTTTTTTTGACTTTTGTGTTTTTGATATATTTTTTCAATAGCGTACTCCATGCTGAGCCCTGATGAGTGGAAACATTTTAAAATCGTAAATATTCATAAATTTTTTGTAAGAACTGACAGTTTTAAGGGGTTATTGAAAGATTTAAGTTCAATATTTTGTTTTTTTATTATGATTATATTTTGTCTGATATAATAGTCAGTATGAGAGGTAAAGTTAAACATTATATATAAAGGCGATTTAATAGTGGACAGAGAGAGTAGATATTGCAAACATTTTCGGTTTAACATTATTAGCTGTGAAAAGCATCCGTAATCAACATTCATCAAACATTAAAAAAGTGCCTAAAATTCAACTAAATTTATGTCTAAGCACCTTAGCCTTAGTAGGTCCATTAAAATTGGTAAATTGGAGTATACCAAAGCTCAATTAAGTTATTTTCTAAATCACAAAAAATAAGAGCTTCAATAATTTGAAAAGCTAACCAATAATAAATGTGTGTTTTTTACAAAACGAACAATAAATAAAGCCTTTTGCGAATAGGTAATCGCCTATAATATAGAAAGATTTTATATGAGAAGAAAATTAAATGCATACACACAAGCAATCTCCATTCAATTTCTATATAACTTTCTTACATTATTTGTTTATTAATCCCCCTAAATTTTTAAAAAATATTTTAAATTTCTTGTAAAAAAAATTATATAAATTACATTAAAAATAAACTTATAATTTAAATATGCATTAAACTACCATAGGCTGTATTTGTAAGCTCTTATAGAGTGTCACTTTCTGTTGGACATTATCTTTAGCGCTTTAGAGTAGTTTTTTACCATTTAGATCAATGGTTCGCAAAGCTTTCAGCTTGCTGCCAACAGAATGTTAAAAAATATATTGGGGAACAAAGGATTTTTATTCATTGTTATCTTCAATACATTTTTTACATGAAATCTCTATATTCAATGTACATTTTCGCCATACATACATACATACATTTAATTCAAATATTTTTAGACCTATTTTTCTTATATAATACAATTTGGCAAGATTATCGCACATTTAGATTTTGTGTATATGACAATGATTTGAAGCTATTTTGTTCATCGTGATGATCACTACACAATTTTTCAGATAATTCAAAAAGAAAATTCTTCCGGGATATGTTTACTCCAGTAGTTTCTTCGTACAATATTCAGGCATTGATGCCTTCCAAGTCTAAAATGGTAAAAAACGCGAAGGGGCCATCTACGGGATCCAGCTTCACGGTATATTTTCTAGCGATTTGGTCGATAATATCAACCCCACACTTTGTTTTGTTGTAAAATGCAATTGTTTAGGGACGCGTTTGGGATTTGTGTTTATTTTAACATTTTTATGTTTAGAACTGAGCAATAATACATTTTCTTTTGATTTGTAAATTGTGAGTAAATATTAAATGTGATTTTGGCAAATTCCTGTTATTTGTACGATAAGTTCCCACAAGTTTCCATTATTTTTCTTTTACGGTAGGTATTACTATAATTTTGATTCCCACTGCCGTCAGAACCTTCAATTTCGTTGATATTATCAAACTCCTCCTACCGTTCACATAATTCATTTAGATCGGAATCCGAATCAGATTGGTATTCATTTACGTTGTTCAATGGTTTTAGAAATTCCATATCCTTTGAAGACTTGCCCATAATACATAATTTCGCGAAAAACTTTTGAAACAGTTTGAATAGCTCTTCTTGTTTAATAAAATAATAAAAACAAATGCACTTCCAAAAGTAAATTCTTTTATCTGCAAAGTTCTCCATTGAAGTAACAATTTGTGATATGGTAAGGTTTGTTCTAATTGTATTTACGTGAAAATAGCTGGCATTTGCTTTTTTTCTTGCTGCTTCTTGTTCATTGTTATTTAATTTTTATTATTAATAGACGTTTTATATTTATATAATTTTACCCGTCAAATTGACGGATTTTCGTAAAAATAACAACATCTAGTATTAATAAAATAAAGGTGTTACAGAGAAAATGAATAAAAATATATATTTTCTGCATTATATAATTAAAAACTAATACTTAATATTTAAAGAAAAATATTTGTATGTTCAGAATTTTTAAGCATAAAATCGAAAACCCGCTAAATTTACACAAACAATAACAAAAGTTTTCAACCATAGTAAGTCATCATTAAAACATCTCAGCTCAATTTAATTGGCAGATAAACACTTGAATCATATACAATGTTTTATTACACGCATATAACTCGACTAATTTTCGACTAAAACATTTAAAGATTTTGTTTTCTCATCAGTCATGGTGGGGGATTTTTATATTTCTTGGATTTCTTTACGAAGACAAATTTTATTTCAACAAATAATCCCCTTTTCTATCCTACATGTAAAACAGTAATTTCGCAAATGTTGAAATAAAATTGTTAATTAATTAAATTATTAGTTTGTATTTCTATGTTTATATCCCCTGTGGACTCAGGGGGCTTGATTGATGGATAGCCTTTTAATTCTGGTTCATTTGCATTATGTTTTTACAGCCTCAACAATTTAAATTTATTATGGAAAATCAAATTGTATAAGGTTTGGAAAGTGAAACTTTCAAAAGTATTAGAAATCTTTTCAACACATTTCACTTTTCTCAGTCAATTTTCTAAAATTAATGAATAAAAACCAACAAATTGAAAATTCCATTAAACAACACAAATTTTACATTTCTGATCTCGCTTTTATCAAACAAGATTTTCTTTGATTAAATATCCAAATTTCCTTTACTAACATCAAATAGTTTTCTATCTTGTTGACTAAACTGGAAAATTTTGAATAAAACTTAAGTTTTAGTGACAACCCTCATATATTTAAATTCTTTTCATTTTCGTATCAATTTTTTTTAAATTTATAAAAAAAATTTAAATGAAGTTAGAATTTTTATCGAAAATATATAAATTCAAGAGATAGTATAAATAATTATGAAAAAGACAAATGATTTCTCCTTTGTTTTTCATTATATATTTTCATTATATATAACATGATACATCTAAAAATTAGCATTTAGTTTTTTAAAGGGTTTTTAGAGATTTTAATTTAAATTCTATATTGAAATTCTGTCAGAAATAATTTTAATTATTTATTAATATTTTTGTTTTAATATTCAAGAAAGGTTTATATTAAATTGTGTTAAAAGAATATTTTGAATAAATTTGTTCATTTTGACCGATAATTCGTTATGAATGAGTTTGATTTATGAACAAATTTACTCTCTGACTGAAAGATTTACAGTTATTTTTTTTTGTTTTAATTGAACTGTTGCAATTTATTTGAGAGGCTTTAGTTGATTCCGAGATAGAAAATTGTTCGAAATTATTTAGTTAAAAATTACGGACACCAATGCAAATAATTCTAGATGACGATTATTATTTGTAAATTTTGAGATTAGCTTTTGAAGAAAATCAAGATTTATCAAAGGATTATGTTCAATTATCGAACATGAGAAGATAACGCTTTAACAATGGTCAAAGGGATAGAAGAGACAGTAGTGTACAATCCAGTACAAATTAATATTACGTAACGAAAAGATATCACATAATAATTTTCCCGACCCCCGGTTTTTTATTATTATTTTTAGTTATGTTTATAAAATTAAAATCGGTTTTAAGTCTCCAATTTTGACATTCGTCAAGAATTGTTGACTCTTATATGCAACAATTTTTAATCAAACAATGGATAGATAGAATTATTCTCTAAAGGATGGCTTTTAAAACTTCAAAATTAATTATCCGTACTTTATTCATAAAAATGTTAAAATATTTATGACAAAATACGCAAGTATCACGAACGACGATACCTATTGGAATCAGTATCGGACTGTCTTGTAGGGAATTAGATTCTGCTTCTATATGCTTACACCCAAAACATGGTACGGATTATTATTTTTGAAGTATTTTATTATCATCGTGTAGCGAATAAAACTCTATATATTCATTGTTTGATTAAAAATACTCCAAGTCGTATAAAACTATATGTACATTTAAAAATTGTAATTTCAAAAATATGATGAGGTGATAAAATCTGACGCATAAAGGAGTCAAAAGTTCTTGATAAATGTCAAAATTGGAAACGTAATAACCAATTTTAAAAATTACACAATCATCAATTTAAACAAAATTTGATGTTATGCAATCGTTCATTAAAACATGACAAATATTTCCGTAAGGTAATATTACATAATAGGGAAGAATTGGTGATGTAACCAACGATTTAAACAAATTTTCAAAAATCAAGATGGGTTCGGGAAAATTATTATGTAATATGACTTTGTCTACTGATTGAGAAATGTGAATAAAACGGTGTTGAAGCATGAGCTTACGGTTTCAGCGTAGACAGAATCTTTTTAAAAACGAACAACTCGAAATAAAAAAGATAGGAATTTATATGATGTTTTAAAGATAAGCTAAAGACAAAAGGAATATGGCAAAAAATCATTGTAGAAAAACCAACATCAAATAGATATAATGAAAAGATTTTACAGAAAATAAAAGAAGATAAATCAAATGAACGGAAAATATTGATTTTTTATGCGTCCTTTTGGAAAATAAAGAATGAAATACTTCTGAATCAGATAAAATAAGCACAGTGCTAACTCATTTGTCTTTAAAGCCCTATCATTTGAAGTCATAGTTTCTAGAAGCAAGATTATTTAAGTTTTTGAGGTTGTCAAATCAGAAAAAGCAGAAAAGATTCTAGCAGAGTGAATTACAACTTACCAAATGAGTAGAACGAAAAAAACATTTGTCTATTGTTTTTGAAGACTAGTCAAATGATAATTATGGCAATAAAATCACATCCAAACAGAAATTATAAGTTAAGGATTTGAAATGTTGAACGTAATAATTGTTTGTTTGATGATTATAGTACAAATATTGATTTTTCTCAATCACCGATTTGATAATATGTTATCATTTCAAGCAAATGGATGAATGTATTAATAATATTGTAACAACAGAGATGATTGTTAGAAAAATAAAATATTCACTGGTAAAACAATAAAGTTTTTAGAAATATTTAATGTTAAAGAATGTTAAAGTAATTTTTAACCATAGTAAAACATTTATTAAAAGCTGCATGAACAAGTTTATTAGTTGTGTTAAGTTTATGCAGTTCCGGTGTTACCCTAGGTGATAATATCGGCTGCTTAAAGCAGCACTTTTTAATGCGGTGGCAAATCTCTAGCAAAATAACAATACAAGAAATCAAAATTATGAAAAACTAAGAAATAATATATTATTTTATTTTATTAATATATAACTTAATTAACAATATATAATTTTGTTATTTTTGTCTTTATTTATAATTACGAAGTAAGAGTTTTTCTTTTACACAATTTCGGCAGCAAATTTAATTTTAGTGGTAATTAGGTTGCTGGAAAACACTAGAAAAATAATATTTTTATTGTAAAACTTAATATTAGACCAAATCTAGACTGTATATGAGGGCACATCTGGCGGTAAAGATAATTTAAGATCATAAAATGAATATTGAATCTTTAAATTGTAACAATAATATTGTAAAAAATGTTTTCAGAAATATACAAAATAGAATCTTCCTGTTGATAAATGTATGAAAGAATATGTGAAATTGCGAGAGACACTTAAAAATAAAAATTGTAAGGAAATATTTAATTATTCTCAATATTTGGTATTTAGTGAATCTTTATACTTAGAGTAAATTTGTTTTAGTTTTTGCTTGGTTAATCATGAATTTGCAGGTTCTCGGATTATGTCATTGGTTATTATTTATCCTTTATTATATATATATATGGGTGTGGGTGTGTGGGTGTGGGTGTGGGTGTGGGTGTGTGGGTGTGTATAATTGTTCATTATTCTTGTTACATTTTGTATTGATATAACCAATATTTATTTGTTTAAATGAATTCATCAAGCTCATTTTCACAGTTCTATAAAACTCAAACAACACAAGCTGTAATTAAAAACTCACTGACAATTTGGAAATTTCTGAAAATTAAATCGACGCAAATCGTAATTAGCGGTTGATTTAGGCACCCAAATGAAATTTATTATTAAGGAATAAAAGTTTCTCCAAGAGATTATCTAATGATTTTCGAAGAGATAATTCCGTAAGCAGTGCAAAAATCTTTTTAATGGAAAAAGTTTCATTTTATCCTTTATTGATTTCCACAATTAGCTTACCGATTTCCATTGAAAGAACTTTTAGATAAAATATTTGTCATGCTATCTCATGGGAAAACTTTTGGAAAAACTTTTAACTTGCATTGAAAAACCAATTTAAAATTATTTTAGTTATAGCAAATCTTTATGTAATTACTAAACTGCTGAAATTGTTATTATTATTATTATTATTATTATTCCTATTATTATTATTATTATTATTATAAACTTAAAAATATTTTTTTGTCAATAGCGGAATCATTTATATAAAAATAAATTTAATAAATAACTGTGAAAGCCAATTTCCGCAATGTTTAATCATAAAATATGATATATTTCGATCTTAACAAGATCCTGATCTCCCATAAAAAAAATTCGTCAAGTCTTTCTCTTTCTGTTCCTTCTTTGATTGCCTTTTCTTTTCCACGAATGTTTTTAATAATTGATAAATTTTAAAGAAAATTTTTAAAACAGTTTAAAATTTTATTAGCCAATATTCAAACATGAATTAATCCAAATAAAACATTTTTATAAAGATTTAAACACAATTAAAAATATTTTAAAATCAAAATTTTAATAATTATTTTTGAATAAAATCAGTCATTTAAATTGGTTTTATTGCTGAATTTTCATTTTTTGGAGTTTTTCTTTATCGTGGTAACATGTATGTTTTAGAAACTATAATGTAAGTTATTGAAATGTTTTCAAACTTATCATCCATCAAATTAAAAAAGTAATAAAAAAAGCAATGAATATTCCCTCACATAATGGATTACCTATCAAAATTAAAATAAAGAAAAAACTATTTACCTATTTATTTAAAGAACAAAATTTACAAAATGAAAGGTGCTACAAACAAGTTATATATATATATATATATATATATATATATATATATATATATATATATATATATAGACGAAACAATTAAATATTTAATCCTAAAGTATTGCTTGTGGTGCAAAGGTAACGGAGAGTCAGAGACCTTCAAAACTGGCATGAAAATTTTTGCAGATTTGATTTCAAGTCACAAAACGGTTTAGGCGCAACATAGAATTTAAATGACTAAAAATATTTATTTATCTTTTAATTTGATAAAATTTAAGCAAAAATTGGATACGATAAAATATTTCTATCTGATTGATATCTGCTTCATTACAATATGTCTCACATTTCGGTTTTGCTGCAGCGTTTTTGATTTATTTATGTATTTATCATTATTATTTATTAATTAATATTAATTCAAATTATTGTTATTCATTATTATATTATTTGCTGATTTAAATATTTCAAATATTTTAATAAATTTGTTTAGAATTTCGAAACAAATAATCATAATAGATCAACCCAATATTTATTTATATTAAGATATGTAAACAATTATAATTATAATTATATTTATTATTATTATTATTATTATTATTATTTTTATTATTATTATTTTTATTATTATTACAATTATTTTTATTCTTAACCTGTTTTATTTTTTTTATCTAATTTCATTTATTTTTATTATGACAAAAAATCAAAAATTTAATTCTAATCAACCAAATTTTTCAACTTTTCTTTGTATTATTTAAAGTTTGTGTTAAGTAAAATTAAATTGTTTATCTTTTGTTGAAACGATAATTTTAATTGTTATTGTATATTTTGTTTTAACTTATAGGATTATAATTTTGATTATCCATTTGACTCCCGATTATCCGTGTGTGGATTATCCGGTTAGCGAATTATCCGTGCATGAAATTATTTCAGAAAAAATAATTATTTATTGATTGGTGTGTTTTAGCTTGGTGCGCGAACTATTGCTTCTGGCATTTATACTTATAAGTGGACATGCTCGTATTAAGATGTTTGAAGCGGTGCTATTATTAGATAATGCTCTTTCTCATCCAAATGAAAGCATATTGAAAACGGACGACGGCCTTATGATTGCAATTTCTTTACCATCTAATGTTACATATTTAATTTTTTTACATTTTTAAAAGCCTTTGTAACAAAGATGATGATTTGATTAAATATTGTAAAAAATGATACTGCTGGATGCAATACATGGTGTTATTCAATCTTCGAACAAAATAAAGCCAATAACACTCGATCGATCCTGGATGAAAATTCTAACAAATGTGGAACTTGATTCTTTTGGTTCTATTGAGTCAGGGGCAAGTGAAATACTATCTGAAATATGTGAGCTAATGGCTTATTTACATGGCTTTGAAAATATTCAAAAGTGGTTAGAACATGGAGGTTTTCAAGTAATGAGTGACGCGGATATTATTTCTAATCTCATGCAATTAGAAGAGAGAGAAAATGAAGCTGAAAGTGGATAGGAAGAAGAAATTATCAATCGACTATGTCACAGCATTGCCCTGAATTATGTTGAGACTTTGTTGGAGTACATCGACCAATGTGAATTCGAATATAACGATATAATATCTCTTCTAATAATTCGAACTGATATTAGAAAATCATTAAATGATTCCCACAAGCAAACCAAAATCACAGATTTTAATAATAAATAATGAGTATTAAACATGTTGAAATAATTTTTTGCTTTGTAAATGTGTAATATGTCGTATTTTAGAAATAAATAACTTTATGTCGAATTAACCGTGTTTTTCTTTTGTCCATGCCGCCTCTCCCCACCATCAACCCTGATTATCGAAAGTATATTGTAACTAACAAATTTCAATTATTTTGCGTCTTTTGTAGAAAGAATCCTCAGAAATGTATTAACAAAAAAATATTTTGAAAATTTTAGCTGGAATTGTAAAATTTCCATTTTCTGATGACAGCATTTAACAGCTTATAAGACACGAATATTTTTCTTTTCTTTGGTAAATTGCATTTCATCCTATTTTTCATTCGGCTTCCTTTTATTACGTTAATTTAAAATTATTCTAGTTTTGCTTCATTTGTGATGGTTTTATAAATGTGATTTGTTGTACTATTTATTTTCAAACAAAAATTGTTTACAAATATTTCTCTGAGTAAATTTGTTCAAAATATTTTCTGTGAATATTCTTAAATTAGGCAGCATTTTTGCGGACGCATAAAAGCTGAATTTTAGAATAACGGCGTGAAAATTATTGAATTATTTGTTGCATTAATAATTTCCATTTTCAGAATTTCTGGAGAAATGTAAATATCAATGGTAATTAATGAAGAAAAAAAAATTCAAAATCTTAATCATATTTTGTCATTTCTGAAATGGTCAAATTGATTTTATTTATAAAAAAATATAAAAATAAAAATGAATCATTGAATGAAAATACTAAAAATATTTGTTTATAATGATTAATATTAAAAAAATTTCATAAAAAAATAAATTTCATTATTTAATCCTTTCGCTGCATTTAGTTTTTATGACGTCACGCGTATTGAAAAACACATTTATCTAGCACAGTGTTTCTCAAACTTTCTGGCACCTCAGAACCCTATCAATTTTTTTTCGTTTTCGCTACACCCTTTCAGAAATTTTTAAAGCCAGATGAGTATTTTCCCCATATATTACAATCCTTCTTTCTGACATATTTGTCGATCACAAAGGTTGAATTTATTTTAAGCAATTTTAAAAGGGAAAATTTCATATTGAACTTTGATAGTAATTTATTTGAAAAAACTGCCACAATGAAAATAAAAATAAAGTTTTACGCTAAATTGTTTTTATTTAAGTAAAACCAGCAAAGAAATATTTTATTAAAATTAAATATATATAAGTATTTAATAAAAAAATATTAATCTAAAAACATTTAATTCAAAAAAACCCATTAATTTATGTATCAATGGGAAGAATGAGCTTGCATTGAATTGCATAAATCTTCAATATTTTGTGTAAGATTTGTTAACGATAATCTTACAATCGATGTCAAATTTAATCTATTGCGTTGTTTGGTCTTGGTTAAAATGACTGTTGAAAATCCACTCTCACATAAATAAGTGGAAGGAAATGGGAGAATTTTTTGAAATGCTTTGTCACTTAAAACAGTTTGAAAACACAGTTGGAGAAAAACTGATCTAGAATATAATTTGTTTTATATATTTATTGTTATTGTACTATGCGATGCATCATTAAAACACAACGTAACTCAGGAGCAGTCATGATGAGACATGCTCGTCATACATAATGAAATTATTGCAATATTAATTTTAAATAAATTCATTGAATTTATATAACAGTTGTAATAAATATGTTGTTTAAATAATCAGAAATAATAAGATTTTAAGATACATAATTCAAATAAATTATTTACTTTTTAGTTCTTTTTTAATCTCGAAAACAGTCGATTCTTTTTGATCTTTTGATGTTTTTGATAGCCAAGCATGCATTTTACAAGAGTAAATTACATAATTTATTATTATATGACTATTTACTTTTGTTGTTTTTTACCGATTGTGGGATTACAAGGGTTTTATTTCTGGAATTACGAAATGAATTAATTTTTCATGTGCAATTAAATTGGCCTAAATAAAATATTGTGTTAAAAATAAAAATATTTTTGTATTCAAGTGCATTAGCTTGAAAAAAATCATAAACAAAAAATAAAACATAAAATTAAAACAATCAAATCAAAATTATATTGTGTAAAAGTCGTAGTAAAATATGAAAAATCTACAACTAATCATTTCAAACAATTAATTAGCATATTAAAACAATTTAAGATATACACTAAAAATGTAATCTTACAAATTTATATAAGTTATGGTGATTTTAAGTGATATTTTTTTACTGATTTAATCAGTAAAATTTTTTTTACGGATTTTATAACTAATATTCAAAATATAATTAAATTCGAATTAATTAAATATCAATTTAAAATTACCATGTTAGAAAAATAATTTTACTTATGGCTTTGCATTAGTTATTTTGGATGTCTTATTTTGTTTTAGCCAAATTAAATATCTCCGGTTTGTTTAGATATTAATTTAGACTTAATAATTGGAAAATTGTAATAGAAACAAAAACAAAACCTTTTTTTTTAAATTGTCTTTTCAATCATTTATTATAAACTGTCATGGAAATAGGGAAACCAATTGTTTAAACATGTTTAATTAATTCTCAATTACCAACTCCATTTTTGGGCATATGTTTCAAGGGTGCCCTTGAAATAATTAATTTAATTAAAGCTCATTGAATTAATAAATTTTATTCGCAAACAAAAGTCAATTGTTTATTAGGAAAATTTATTTTTGTCCATTCTTGGCATTTATTTATAAATTGATTTTAATTAAAATTTTGTAAATATTTGTTGATAATAAATATGTTATCTTTATTATTAGTGTTGTTTTATGGAGAACGACTCCGACCGCCTGAGGCCAGGGTACCCTAACTGTAAGTCTACAAATTAAAACGTGTTCAAATATACAAATGTGTAATTTACCAGATTCTAATTTGTCAAATAGAAATTTACCAGATAGAAATTTCCAACTGTCAAATTTTTAATTGTCAAATTTTTCAACTTTCGAATTTCCAAATTAAAATTTAATATTCGGTAGTTGTATGATTTCCTAATGTAAGAAATATTTTTTTCTAAATTACAGCTTTTTCAATCTATGAGATTGTATTTTTTATTTATTAGTTTCGCCGAAAATGCTTAAAAGCACACTGCTTGAATTCAAATCGATAAAAAAATAAATATCTTAAATTTCTTAAATTTTATAATTTTCATAATTTTAAAAATATGATAATTCGAGAAAAATATTTTTGTTATTCTTGTAATAAATATCTTTCAAAAGCTCACAAAGCGAAACATGAAAAAACTAAAATACACCAATAAATGTCTCACACTTCACACTTCTGGGGTAGATTTACAACAATTAAGTTCTAAACTTCCAGAATTTCCATGGGCAAAATATCCAGGAGAACATCATCTTCCAAAATACAATTAGTGTGTTTGCTAAATTCATTATAAATAAAATAATTAAACTAAAAATGGATTTAAAAATTTGTAATAAATGTAATATTGAAAAATCAAATGAATCTTTTAAAATTATTAAGGGAAATGAAAATTCCTATTTTCGTGGTATGTGTAAAGAATGTGAAAGTATATATCATAAGTTATATGAGCAAAAATATAAAGAAAAACGTTTATTAGGAATAAGAAATTTGAAAACTACTTTAACAATAAAAGTATGTACAAAGTGTTATATTGAAAAACATATAAGTGAATTTAGGAGTAGATTAAAGAGGGATTATTATGTTTATAATTCAGAGTGTAAAGAGTATGAACGAAAATATGCATAAAATAATAAGGAAAAAATTAATTAGTGGGCTAAAAAAAGATATAATTAAAATCCCAAAGTTAAATTAACTCATAATTTATATGGTTGTATTAGAAGAAAGAAAGTCGAACATTAATGAAGTATTTAGGATGCTCAATAAATGATTTTTATCAATGGATTGAATTTCAATTTATGATGGAATGACTTGGGAAAATCAAGGTTCTTATTGGCATATAGATCACAAATTACAAGTTTCTAGGTTTAATTTTGAACAAAATAAAAAGATGTTTTAATTGGATAAATTTAAGACCTTTAAAAGCAAAGAAGAATTTATCAAAATCGAATAAAATAATTTTAAAAGAATATTTATTACAAGAAATTAAATCTCATTATTTTATGAATTTAGTAAATGCAACACCTTAAAATTGCGGGAAACTCCTAAAGTCTTTCTACCACTTCATTAGAGAAATTTAATGAAGGAACTCAAGTAATGACCGATCCCAATGGTAAAAACGAAAAATAATAAATGGACAATCCGCAGCACGTCTCCCAAGTTCGTTATGATTACAATATGGAGATTGTTCAGAGACTAAACGTTGGTGGGGATGAAAAGTCTAATCAGCTTAAATGATTCCTTAAGATATAGTACGACTCTCTTGGAAACTTGAGAGATGCTTTGCCAGGAACTCGTTTAGATATAAGACTTGATGAAAATGAAAATAGTAGTGGGATGTGTCACATCCAGCACATATCACATCCAACTCACTACCCCTCCCCCTACCGGTAGAAAATTTTTCTAAGTCCAAAAGTACAAATTGTTCTGAGACAAAGACTATGACTCACTCAAGGTCATTGAAACAAAGACAATGAGTCTTCAAAAAAAATCGAAGGTCATTTAAACAAAGACTATGACTCATTCAAGGTCATTGGACGACTCATCAAATTTTTCAACGTCATTTAAACAAAGACAATGAGTCTTCAAAAAAAATCGAAGGTCATTTAAACAAAGACTATGACTCATTCAAGGTCATTGGACGACTCATCAAATTTTTCAACGTCATTTAAACAAAGACCATGACTCACTCAAGGTCATTGGGTGAGTCATAATAATTTTTCAAGTTCATTCAAAATTTCTCAAGGTCACATTATTTTTAAATTTAAAATTACTACTTATTTTTATAATTAGTGTTTTAATTATAAATATTTTTTAATTTTTATTAATATTATTATTATATTATTATTATTATTATTATTATTATTATTATTATTATTATTATTATTATATTATAATTAATATATAATAAAAACCAATTCATTAACAACAAATAACTTTTATTTTAATGAAATAATTCGATTATACTAATATTGTCGAAGAGCTTTATTCAAAGCCCATTTCACATACTTTTTATAATTAGTGTTTTAATTATTAATATTTTTTTATTTTTATTAATATTATTATTATTATTATTATTATTGTTACAAGTTTTTATTAAATGTTTTTATTTATTATTAATATTATTATTATTATGTTACTATAATTAATATATAATAAAAACAAAGTCATTAACAACTAATAACTTTTATTTAAAAGAAATAATTCGACTTTACTAATATTGTCGAAAAGCTTTATTCAAAGCCCATTCCACATACTTCCTTTATCGGGCAGCGCAGAAATGACATCCATCACCACATGGATATTATGGTTCAATATCTTTTAACATTTTGTTTTGCTTTACGTTCCATAGGAACTCATCGATTACGGAAAATATCCATATAGATAGATATAATTAAAGACTAAGTCTGAAATTATTGATGTTGGCTTATCCTTCAATATTTCATGTATATCTGGATAATAGAAGTCCAGAAGTTCTTTGATAACTTTAAAATAATCATCTAAAAAACAAGTAAAAAATAAAATAATAATAATAAATTACCATAATGTTCAATTTCGTTCATTGATTTAACTGCGCTTGGTACAATAATCATTATAATGATAAAAAATTGAAATAACAATTACTTTTATACTAATTTTAACCAATGAGAAGTTAAACACACAAACTTTTATCTATAAACAATAAATATTAATTTATATAGATTTGAAAATGATTAAAGAAATTTTAATAATAATATTAGTTTTTAGTGTTTTTAAAATTGCTAACTCAGTTGTTGTAACCGTTCAAGGTAAAATTTCAACAAGATGCGTATGTCCTGATACAGCCGTGTTGATGGATATTTTGTACATGATAGATAGGCCTAGATATTTAAAATCTCCAGTCAAAAGATTATCTGAAAGAATGAGTAATTTAGAAATCCGATTTGAATTCACATATGAGACTTTAAAAAGATCTCGGAACGCAATATATGATGAACTTCTATATCTAAATCAGACCATAGGTATTATAAAAAATCAATTAAAAAAATCAATATTCGAATTGAATGAAAATCGAAAACTTAATGAAAAAATGATAAATCAAGTTCAAAATATTTTATAAAAGTTTATTTTAATAAAACAACTGATCAGTTCAATCGTATAATGAAAAAGTTCAACAGCCAATACAACCAGTTAACAGTGGCAACAAATCACCAATATTCACATTTCCATTATACATTTCTACCTATTTTCTTAAATAAAGACATTGCAGCATTCCGATATCCATTCATGATTCTGATTGGTCAAATATAGTATAAATAAGCTTACACTTCCAATTATTTTTATAAATGCCAGAAACTAAATTTTTTATAACTTTGTTGAATGAGCTGGTTGCTAATAATGGAGATGATGATGATATCATTAAAAACATAAAATTCATGGTCAACCGTACCAAAAAAAATAGTATAAGACATCCCATTTGAGCCCATTCTCAATTTACCAACATTGGAGAGAAAGAAAAAATCATTCCAATCAATATTTAGTTATATGTTTGATGAAAATAATAAATGGATGCGAATAATAGTAGGATTAATGTATATGAAACATATGATATTTAAATCTGAATCCGACTATGAAAATTATTTCCAATGATCTACAGAGGTATATTACTATTTATTATTCTTTTATTTTTATCATTATTTAGGTAATAGAAACAAAAATTGATCCATGGGTAGAAGCAAACGGTGGATGGGTAACAATTATTCAAGTTGCTGCAGAAACCAAACGTTCAGATATTTATATTTCAAATTGCAAATTTTTATTAAAACTATTAACTGGAGCATCGGTCGTATTTATCTGTAATAAGGTTTACCATAAATTTTAATAAATGTACTATTCTTTGTTATTTACTAAATTATTAATAAAAAACTACATTTTTAAAGATTTATTGATTATTACATGTACATGCTTTATCACCACAATATTCTTTCATTATATTTTCTATGATATGGTCAACACAAGTCTTAAATTCGTTAGGCTCAACTAAAATTGGGCTTTCTTCATCGTTAATAATTTCAGTATCTTCATTATTAATAATTTCTTCACCATTAACAATTTCTTCATCATCACTCTGACATTCTGAATCACAACATGAATCTTCTTTACCCAATGCTTCAACTAGATTCAACATATCTCTAATTTTTACACCGGTTATTTCTTCGAGTTTATCAAACAAAAAGTTTATTAAATATTCTAAACGAAAATTAATTAATTATTTTATATTTTATATTTTATATTTTACCTTTTTCAGACATCATTTTTAAACAATTTTAAAACTAATTATAATTTTTGTTTATAGAATATGTTTTAAAGAAAACAAAATCTGTTTATATACATTTAATAACATTAAACACTAAAATATACATTAAAATAATTGTGAAAGTCTAGCAGTAACAATTTCCCAGATTGGAGAAAGCACATCATTTTGATCAGCTTTATATCCTTGGATTGTTATTGTTAAACACCAGTTTTCCTGTTCTTTGAAACCTATTTCTGTAAATGCATCATAATATCTGGTATATTGACTGGTGACGAATGAATTTTCATTGCATTTTAAATTCAAATTGATCTTATTGAAACCCGTATCAATATCCTTGATATCTATCATTGAGAGTGTCCCAGCGAGAGATTGAAATTTAGTTCTATTGAGTTTGACTTGATTTACCAATTGAATATTGATAGGCTCCTTTAAAAAATACATTTCATAATTGTGGAAAATCTGAACTGGTTGGACACTGATAGCAGAGCTCACTATTTTCTTGGTGTTTGATTTAATATATTTATAAGGTGGTGACGAGCTTTCATACCATTGCTAGATACTGATTAACCAATCAGAATCATGCATGGATATTGCACGGTTATTTCATTTTATGTGTGCATCGATTATTTCTATATATGTTTTAATGTGCATTATTATTATTACTATATTATTGTAATCACTAATATTATAACTATTTAAAAAATTAATACTATTAAAACTAAACAAATACTAATATTATTACTATTTAAAAGATTTCTACTAATAAAATCAGTCTATTAAAAATATTACTAATAAACCAAAACAACCAAATAAAACATTTATTTCTAAATATTTCAAATTTACAAACATTTAGAACATATTTGACGAGACACCATTCCGCATATCTTTGGTATCTGAAATCGCAACAGCTGCAATCCAGAATACACGGGTATTCGGGTTCCATATCCTTCATTGTTCGATTTAGCTTTACATCCCATAAAGCTTGATGGATTTTATTGAATATCTAGATATTTGTCTCAGTGTATACGAGATCTGGAATCATTGATGCTGGTTGTTCTTTCAGAATTGTTCGCATTTGAGGGTAAAAGAAGAACAAACGCTCTTAAATTACTTCTTGATATTTATCTGTAAACAATGATAATAATAATAAATAATAAATAATTAATTTACCATAATTTTCAATTTTGTTCTTTGATTTTACTGAACTTATCATCGGCGTAGTATTTTCCATTTTAAAAATGAAATAAAATAAATAAGTAAATTGTTTTAATCAATCATTAGCCAATCAGATATTGATCAATCCCATGATTTCATCGTATATGTATGTAACAATATTTTTGTACTCTAGATCTCGCAACCCTAATATGACTATTTTCCCACTGGCAAACACGTTAACACACATTGGTTTGTATTTTAAAAGCCTCAGTGCAGGAAATAATTCTGGCTCAAACATACAAAGACATTTTGTTGACATGTTGTATAAATTGATAGAATTTCCCATATCCATGGTAACCGTAATTGACTGTATTTTAATATCCTTTATTCTATATTGTAATTTATTGATATCTAAAGGTTTCTTGCATCCTATGATTCTGCATTTGCCGGATTTGAAAAATATTACAAGGCATTTTTTACTCCTTTCAACAATTTACTTGGGTTTACCATTCGGAAACGTCATTTTTGACACGTCGAAAGTTCCTTTATAGTCTATATTTGATAACATAATTAAACAATAAAGAAATATTAATCTATATATATAATTTTTAGAAAGAGTTCATTAAATTATATAATATAAACAAAATCCTATAATTATACAAATTAATAATTGAATTAAGAAATGATGCGGTATATCAAATCGTCGGTCCAAGAGGTAGTGGTAAAACTATGTTTCTGTGTAAATTACTGAAATCTAATTTATTTCAAACAAAATTCAGCAAATTTATTGGCATAGGGGTGCAGATGAAAAACATGGATTAACTCAAGATAATTTCTGTAAATTGAAAAACATAAAAATAGTAAAGGGTTTCGATAAAAACTGGTCGAGTAGATTAAGGAAAGGTGATGTCATCATTATCGATGATTTGTTTCAGGAAGCTAATAAAGAAAAGGATTTCAATAATTTATTCACAAAAATCAGTCGACATTTTGGTGTTACTGTGATCTTTATTACTCAAAATCTATTTCATCCGGGTGGCGCACATCGAACAATGAATTTAAATGTTCAATATTAGTTATTTTCAAGAATCCTAGAAATGCAACAGTTATTGATTTTCTTGGTCGAGAAGCATACCCTAATAATCTTAATTTTCTTATCAGTGCATTTCAAGATGCTACAAAATCACCACATGGATATATATTTCTTGATTTCACACAACAATGCAATGATGATTTACGGGTAAAAACAGATATTTTTAATAAAGAAGGTGCCATGGTATATAAACAAGGTTGAAAACATTAACATGTAAAATTTTTTATTAAATCCAGGCCTAAAAATGTCCGAAAACTTAGACAAAGTATTAAAAAGAAAATAAAGACTGAAAAAGTTCCACCAAAGACTAATAACCGAGAATTTTCCCGCAATGAATCTGATTTCGAAAAACCCTATTAAAAGGAGTAATAAAAAGAGTCAAAAAGTTAAAATTTTAAAAATCATAAGAGTTTCCCATATTTTAATGCATTGTTAAAGGCTTCGAGTATGAAAAAAATGTCTATTTTACAATCATTTCCAAATTTTGTTGTCGATGATTTACTCAAAATCCTATTAAAAGTAGTCAGAGGTAAAATTAAAATCAGTAAATCTAAAAAACTAGTATTGAATAAACATTGTAAGCCTTTGTTATCGCTTGTAAATAATAAAAATCGTAATCAAATGATAAAAATCATATATAAAGCACAAGGCGGTTTTATCGGAGCAATGTTACCATTAGAAATATCATTATTAGGTGAATTACAATAAACGATGGGACAATCATTACCTAATGTTAAATTAAAATTTAAACCATCTTGTTGTAATGGAACCTAGAAAACGAAGCAGGTTTCGGTGGAGTGATAAAGTTAAAGAAAAGAGTCCCAAATTCGAAAAAGGAAACGCAAAAGTGGTTGTCAGATCAGCTTGCGTACAGTTTAAACAAACCGGTGCGGAAAAGATTTCCAACGAGAGCTTATAATACATTCGGTATTAATGATTTATGGCAAATGGATTTGATGGAGATGATACCGTATTCGAAGATTAACAAGGGTTATAAATATATTTTAACGTATATTGATGTTTTCAGTCGTTTTGCCCACGGTGTACCAACAAAGAGAAAATCTGCAGAGGAAATATCTAAAGCAATTAATAATATATTTAAAAATAGGCATCCAGACAAATTGCAAACCGATTTAGGTATTATTATTATTATTATTATTATTATAGGCAAGGAGTTTTACAATAGTAAAGTTAAGCAAATCTTGGATCGTCTTAAAATAAATCATTATTCTGTACATTATCAATACAAAGCCGCTCATGTTGAAAGATTTAACCGGACATTGAGGGATAGATTGAAGAAATATTTCGTACATCACGGTAATAAAATATGGATAAATGTATTAACGAAAATACTTGTTAGTTATAATAATTCATCACATCGAGGTCTGAATGGTTTGAGACCCGTAGATATCAGCTCGAAAACACCAGTGATTTCTGAAAAAGTTGTTAAAATTGCAAAACCAAAATATAAAGTTGGTGATTTCGTTAGAATTAGTAAAATATCTGCTTCACCTTTCATCAAAGATTTTGATAGTAATTGGAGTGATGAAGTATTTAGGAGTACTAAAATTAATTCTAAACAGAGTCCTGTAATGTATTTTATTAAAGATAGTGATATTAATGTAATACAAGGGAAATTCTATGAACAGGAATTACAAGTTATTTCCAAACCTACAGTGTTCTGAATGCAGAAAATACTGAAAACTAAAATGGTGGGTAAGGTGGGTAACTCATATGGGTTATGGTAGTGATGACGATAGGAAAAGGTGGATTAAGAGTTCGAAATTATTTACCATGTGCTCATCATTGCAACTCAATTTTATGGATCAACAGAAATATTTACTCCCAGATGTTAATGTACACATTAGATTGAAAATATCAGAGCCTGCATTATCACTAACAAGTGCTACCACATCACCAATTCTTCAATTAGTTGATGCAAAATTATTGGTGAGAAGAGTTCTTGTTGAACCCTCTGTATTAGCCGGTCATTAAATGGGGCTTAATTCTAAGCATGCAATATATCCATTGAAAACAAAGGAAATTGTTCAATTTTCTATTGCTAAAGGTTCAGCTTCTTTCTATAAGGAACAAATATTTGGAAATAGAAGAATGCCCAACTTTATATTTTAAACATTTCAAAGTGAATCTCAATATAATGGATCATACTTAACATCGAGCTCAATTTTCAAAGTTTTGGTGTAACATCGTTAACTTTATCGAAAAATAGTGATTATAGAGAAACATATACTCAAGATTTCGATAATGATAATTATTGTGCTACATATATGTAGAGTATAGTGAGAAATATGGGTTATTTGGAAAAAAACCTTAATTGTGGTATAACTCTTGAGGATTTTAAAGAAATATCCACTCTTTACATTTGTTTTGGCACCCGATTTTGATTTAAATCAGAGTCAATGAGCTCAATATTTCTATTTTAAATTTCTGGAGAAAACGAAAATGTTCAAGAAATATCAAACGAAAACGTTCAAGTGATATCAAATGATGCTGATTTAGTATATACTCCTGAAGAACTGTTGGAATTATAAAAACCAAAAACAATATTTTTGATTCCTGGAACTCCTGAGTATAAAAAATTAATAAATTTATATAAAAAAGCTTTTCAAAAATCAAGTGTTGATGAAAAAGAAGGTTCAGGTTTTGTAGTTGTCCCACCAAATTAATTTAAGAATTTCAACCTAAATGTTTTTATTCTAAAATGGAGAAAAGTTTAGAAAAAATGATTAATATTTTATCTACAGAATATTCAACAGATTTAAGTTTTGATTCTAAAGAATCAGAATTTTCTGCTAATTTTCCAATTCCTTTAGAATTAAATCAAGATTATAATTATGAAGTCGGATTATCATGATTTACAACATTTAATACAATTTTTAATATTACTAAAGATAATAATGAATTTGGTATTAGAAAACCAAATACTATGGGTGTTGCTAATGGATATGGTTTGATAACAATTCCACCTGGAGCATATTAATTAGATGTTTTATTTAAATTAATAATTGAATTGATTAAAAAGAGATATAGTGAAGAAAATATTGTTACTTTTTCAACAGCAAAATTAAGCATGTTGATTAAAAAAGGATACAGTGTTTCATTTATAGATAAAACCTTCGGTAATTTTTTAGGATTCACAGGTAAAACTTTTTGAAGATAATACAACTGATGAATTATTTATTGCTTAAAAGATTGTAGATATTTCAAACATAACCTCAATAAGATTATTATGTGATTTGGTTGACGGAACATATCACAATGGAAGAAGAAAAAATTGTATATATAGTTTTCCATATGGAACTGTTCCTCGTAGATATAGAATTGTACAACAAATATCAACCACAAGGTATTTACCATTGATTAGAAAAACTATTTCAAGTATAAATTTTAAAATTGTTAATCAAAATGATATTTTAATAAATTTTAATAATGAAAATATTTATTTTTGTTTACATCTCCGCCAGGTGTGAGCGCAAGCGATTTACGACAGGTATAATTCTAAATTTATTAATATAAAAATGGATAATTCAAAAATTAAAGATAATTCTAAAATAAAGGATAATTCTAAAATTAAAGATAATTCTAAAATTAAAATCAATATTAAAATAAAGATTAATCTTAAAGACCTCGGATCAAATAAATCTATTGAATCAAATGAAGAAAATGAACAAGTGTCGATTGAATAAAAAACCATCTTTTCATATAACATTTTAATTCTTTAATTCTTTAATTCTTTTCAATTCTTTAATTCTTTTTAATTCTTTTTAATTCTTTTAATTCTTTTAATTCTTTAATTCTTTAAAAAATGACATGTGTTGAATTGAATAAATTTCTAGATAAATATGGTCGATATACTACAACTAATTTTTATCTACGTGATATTTTAAAAGATTTAAATCTTAAATGTAAAATAATAATGAGAGATGAAATTAAAATATATTTAAATTCTGATAGTATTATTATTAATCTTCAAACAACAAAAGAACATAGATCTAATTGGGTTCTTTGTTCTAAAAAATATAAAATTTATTTTGATTCATATGGAATTATTCCAATCCAACACTAGCATTAAATACTAACGCAATTTTGGAACAAGTTGAAAGTAAATTTGTAAATGAAAATGGTAATAGGATGAGAGGAGAATTAAACATGAATTATAATTCAATTTCAAATCTTCCAACTCCAAAAACTGAAAAGGATGCAGTCAATAAAAGATTTGAGGATGATTCAGTTAAAAGATATATCACAATTTTAGAGATGGAATATAATAAACAAATAAATGAAATAAATACAAATATTAGTAGAATAAATTTTGAATTAAGTGAAATGAGTAACCAATCACCCAAGATGAATAGCCGAATGAAGGTAATTGATACTCTCAAGAATGAAATAAGTCATTATAAAATTGAATCTTCACAACTCTTGAATGATTTCGAAACATTCTAAAAAGATGTTGCTAAAAATATACAAACATCAAACCTCAAGGATATAAAAAAAATAATACAGTGTTTGATTATTATGCTATTAAAGAACAGTCATCCTACGCTTTGTGGTGATAAGGATCATACTTTTAATTTATTACTCCACCATGATGATTTCTTTGTTATGTTTGTTTATAATGGTAAAAATATTGAAATTAATAAAATTAGAATAATGGGTTCAAAAGGAACATTTATTAGAGCTATAATTGAAAACAAACGAAAAACTTTACATCTTAGAAACAATTCATTTTTAGTCTCTGAACAAATGTCTAAATTAACTATTCGCGGGAGTGAAATAATTCTAGATCTTTTAATAAATCAAGGTTATAGGGAATTTGAATAAATAGAATTTATGTATAGAAAATTAGCAAGTATGAATTACATAAAATTGCATGATTTATTTTCAACCACAGGATCAAATCCAATACTTCCTGGTAAGAAATTTAAAGATTTAGAAGATTTTATATATAAAAATATAGAAGCGGTCAAAATAGGCAACAAAAATGGAGCGCACGCTACTGCCTTCGGAACAATGAGAGATTAATGAAGAAATAATTTATCCAACTTTTTAAGAAAGAAAGATTTATCATTCTTTGAATGAAAAAAATGTTTTTAAGTAAATAGAAAATCTTTTAATTGAAAAAATAAAAGCTCCTATGAATAAAGATTCTACGAATAATCCTTTGATTAATAAAATAAACGAATTCCTATTAGAAAAGAAAAAGCTAGTTGAAAGATTAACACATTATAAAAAAATAAAATCTCGATGGACTAAAGCTGATACAGGAATTAAAATTGCTTGCCTTCCAATCACTGGAATTCTTACAATGTCAACCAGCATATTTTCTGGTATAAGTTTAATCGGTGTAGCTCCTTTTGTTTCAATTATAATGTCATCAATATTTGGAGGATCAAATGCTTTGTTACTTTTTCTCGGTGAAGGAATTTCAATCGGTTTAACTTCAAAAAAGAAAAAGATTTATCGTGAAGTATGAGTAGAGGGATATGAGGACTATGCCCCGTGGATATTTGGCTTGAAAATTGCCCCGTAAATATTTGGCTTGAAAAAATCCCGAGACCCCCCCCCCCTAAAAAAAATTTTTTTAGGGGGAGGGGGGGGTGTTAAATTTTATTTTAATTATTTGTTTTAATGAATGAAAAAAAAAATTTTTTTTTAATTATTTGTTTTAATGAATGAAAAAAAAAAATTTTTTTTTTTTTAATTATTTGTTTTTAATGATCAAATTTAAAATTTTTAAAAAATTTTAATTCATGATAAAAAACTTTAAGTATTTTTTATCGATTTAAAAGCCTAAAAAATAAAAATTGGCTTAAATCGCCTATGATTGATTGTACTGATGATTATTTTCGAATAAAATTGGTTCAAACCCGAGAACATAAAAATATTATATAAAAGCCTAAGTATTTTTTCATTATCCATCAAAAATGGCTCAATTCGCCTGTCAACTAAAAAGCCTAAATATATTTGCTCGAATAAAAATCATTATTATTTTTATTTACTTTAATTATTTGTTTAAGTCAATAATAATATTTATTTATATTTTAATTATATTAAATTTAATTATTTGTTTAAGTCAATAATAATATTTATTTATATTTTAATTATATTAAATTTAATTATTTGTTTAAGTCAATAATATTATTTATTTATATTTTAATTATATTAAATTTAATTATTTGTTTAAGTCAATAATATTATTAATTTATATTTTAATTAAATTATTATTAAATTTAATTGTTTGTTTTAATTAAGTCAATTATTTATTTTTTAAATAATATATTTTTAAATTAAATTGTTTGTTTTAATGAATGAAAAAAAAAAAAAAAAAAAAACTTTTAATCCATACAAATATTTTTATTGACAAGATTAAAAAAGATTAATTTTTATTTCAAATCAAAAATATCCGAGTAATATGTTTTACGCATTTCGGCCAACAATATATGGATTGTTTGGTCACGTTTGAAATCGTGGCAACATGGACATCCATCTGAACATGATACTCTCATACTATCTTTATAAACAATGCAATTTGCAACACATCGGTCACCAGATCCCTGAACGTTGTCATAGTGAATCTCGAGAAGTTCTTCAATGTTAATCCCTGTGAAATGGTAAATTTTTGTTGCGAGAAACTCTGGTGCACAATAATCCAACGTATTTTTTATTCTTGGATAAAGTTCCTGGAGTTTCTTTAAAATTACTTCAAAGAGATAAACTAAATAATAAAATAAAATACATATTTAAATATACATGATTTACCTTTTGACATTTTTTAATACTTAATAAATTAAACAAATTCAAACAAAATATTTATTAATTTATTAACATATTTATTTCTGATTTAATATTTTCCACATAATCATTATAATCCAAGGATTTTATTCCTAGTATTACTACTTTCCCACTTGAAAATATATTGACACATGATGGATTATATTTTTGAAGACGTAATGCTGGAAATATTTCTGGTTCAAATACACAATTCACCTTTCTTTGTAATTCATATAGATTTATAAATTTCCCAATATCGATTGTTACAGTGATTGATTGAATTTGTAAATCATGTATATTATATTTCAAATCCCCAGTTTTTAGAGGTTGCTTACATCCCATTACCCGACATTTCCCCGATCTGAAAAATATTATCGGATACTTACCTGATCGATCTACAACTTGTTGTGGTTTTCCAAATGGGAATTTCATATCAGGTATAGAATATCTTCCTTTATAATTTATATTACTCAACATTTTCAAATAATTTCAATTCAAGTAATTCTAAAAATTAAAACAAATATAAACAATTAAATAAATAATTATTAATAAAATGGAATTAAGAAATGATGCTGTATATCAAGTAGTTGGACCAAGTGGTTGTGGAAAGACTTTATTTGTATGCAATTTATTACAATCGAACTTGTTTAAATCAAAATTCAACAAAATATATTGGCATAGAGGAGCTGACGAAGAACATGGACTTACTCAAAATCAATTCTGTAAATTGAAAATGACAATAATTAAAGGGTTTGATAAAAATTGGTCATCTAGATTACATCAAGGCGATGTTATTATTATCGATGATCTATACCAGGAAGCTAATAAAGAAAAGGATTTTAATAATTTATTTACAAAAATTGCTCGACATATTGGAGTTACTGTTATTTTCATTACTCAAAACTTGTTTCATCAAGGGGGCAGTCATAGAACTCGTAATTTAAATGTCCAATACTTGGTTATTTTCAAAAACCCTAGAGATGCAACCATTATAGATTTTCTTGCTAGACAAGCTTATCCCAATGATAGAAAATTTTTAATTGATTCGTTTCAAGATGCAACAAAGGTTCCCCACGGATATTTGTTCTTTGACTTTACACAACAATGTCCTGATGAATTACGTATTAGAACTGACATTTTCAATGAGAAAGGTGTTACGATTTATAAACAAAATTGAAATCTGAAAATAATTACTTGAAATGACGTTTAAAAAAGTTATTGTTCAACGTGAAAAATCCACAAAGAAAAAAGTTACAAAGAAAAGGGTTACTAAACGTAAAATAATAAAAACGAGTAAGAAGATTGTTAACGATAAAAAGTGGATTAAAATATAAACAAAACAACTAGATGAAAAATGTATTTAATATGAAAGTTGAACGTAGTCTACCATACTTTAATGCCTTGATGAAGGCTCCTAATAACAAAAGAATGAATATTTTACAGAATTTTCCTTCATTTGTTATAGATGATCTAGTTGAAGTTATTGTTAATGTAGTTCGTGGTAATGTAAACATTACTAAAGTTAAAAAACTTGTATTACAAAAGCATAAAAGATCGCTTTTATCTTTAGTAAACACTAAGAATCGACGTCTGATGCGAAAAATAATATATAAACAAAATGGTGGATTTTTGGGGGCATTAATTCCAATAGTATTATCTGCAATAAGCGCAATTTCAACATTAACTTCTTAATGGGTACCAAGAATTCATTACCGGATAAACATAATTTAGATTTAAATATTTTGACAACTTGTTGTAATAATGAAGGAAACATTAACCAAAAATCGAAACACGGTGAAAAAGCTCGAAAAAGTATGGACAGACCCAAAACATCCCGCTGGTTTTGGTGGTGTAAGGAAACTGGCAAAGGAAGTAGTTAATTCAAAGAAAGAAACTAAGAATTGGTTATCTGGGCAAATGGCATACAGTTTAAATAAACCAATGTTGAAGAAATTCAAAACCCGTAGTTATAAAACAATGGGAGTTGATGATTTATGGCAAATGGATTTGATGGAAATGATACCATTCTCTAAAATTAATAAGGGATACAAATATATTTTGACATGTGTTGATATATTTAGTCGATTCGCTCATGCTATTCCAACAAAAACCAAATCGGCCAATGAAATGGCTGAAGCAATCAAGGAATTATTTATTGATGGCAAACCTCGTAATTTACAAACTGATTTGGGTATGTAATTAAATAAATAAATTAAATTAAATTTATTCTTTAGGTAAAGAGTTTTATAATAGTAAAGTTAGAGAAATTATCAAAGGAATAAATCATTACTCTGTATTTTCTCAATTTAAAGCTGCCCACGTGGAAAGATTTAATCGAACTCTAAGAGATCGTTTGAAAAAATATTTCGTATATAAAGGAAATAAAACCTGGATAAATGTTTTACAGAAAGCAATTTATAGCTACAATTATTCGCCACATAGGGGTTTAAATGGAATGCGACCAATTGATGTTTATTCAACGAATAATATGGATAATTGGATATCACAACACTCTGATTCAATCATTAAAAAGCCTAAATATAAAGTGGGTAATCACGTTAGAATAAGTAAAATCAGTGCTTCTCCATTCATCAAGAATTTCGACAACAATTGGAGTGATGAAGTATTTCAAATCTCAGAAATTGATATGAATCAGAATCCAGTAATGTACTTTATCAAAGATGATGAAAACAATCAAGTTAGTGGAAAATTCTACGAACAGGAACTCCAAGTTATAGAAACCCCTACTGTATTCAGAATTCAAAAGATATTAAAAACCAAGAATGTTGGTAAATATAAACAATACTATGTTAAATGGCATGGATATGAAACTCCAACTTGGATATCTGAAAATCAATTAATTAAATAAATATTATGAAAGAAAACCAGTTTTATATGATTTTACCTAGTAATAGTTGTCCTCTTATTTTTCCTAATAATGAAGCTAGTAATTTTAATGTCGAATTTCAAAATCCTATTTACTTGGATGGTGAGTGGGAAGTTGCTTTGATTGATTTTACTTTTGTGTATAAAACATTTCCGTTTTATAGTAATTCTTACCTAAGTTATGAAACGATGAAGAGTGGTACTGAAGTAAAATATTTGAAAATAAATAATCAAAATGAAACTTATGAATTAATAAATTCTAAACATACCCCTGATGTCGATGTTTTTATTGAAAAATATGAGAACTTGGTTATTGTCTGTCCACATGTTCCATTTAAAGTAACATTCCCTGACATTCAACATGCGTTTAGTTTTGGATTAAAATCTATATCTGTTATTAATGAAGATGATCATTGTCGATTAAAATTACCAAAGTTTACAGATGATGGTGTTATGGAACAATTCGGGATAATTATAAGTTATGAAGAAAAATCAATATTTGAAAAATATTTTGAAGATAATTTACTCATAAACACATTATCTGAATTACAAGGACATTTAATGTCATTTATTCCGTCTCCGTTTAAAGAACTAAAAATTGAAAACAATGAATTGGTTAAAATAAAACTTGCAGATAACATTTCAAAAATATATTTTGACAACAATTTAATCAAAACCTTAGGATTAAATAAACAAACTTTTAGTGAAAAAGACATCGTTGGTAATAAAGTTCCAAGATTATTACATCATCATCAACAAATGTTCATTTATTCGAATATTATTGAACCAATAACTGTTGGAGATGTTAGAGTTCCTCTATTAAAATCTATTTGGGTTAAAAACTATGAACAAGGGGAAATTGTACAATTAGAAATGAAGAATCCAATGTATTTACCAATTTCAACTTCAACTATAAACAACATTGAAATTAATATTCGCGATGATAGTGGAAAATTAATTAAATTTAGTAAAGATACCAAAACACATTTATCAATACATTTTAGAAAAATAAATGAATAAAGAATTTTACATAAATCTACCGAGTAATAGTTGTCTTCTTACACATCCAAATAATAAAGCTGATAAATTTAATGTTGAATTTCAAAATCCTATTTACTTGGAAGGTGAATGGCAAGTTGCTCTGACCGATTTCACTTTTGTATACAATAATTTTCCATTTTATAACAACTCAAATATTAAATATAGTAAGAGTACATTACATACAAGTTATGAATATTTTTACTATAACGATGCAAATAATGAATATACAATTAGTCACGACTCTATATTTTATCTAGTATACATTGATGGAAATACTTTAAATATTAATTGTAAATATTTTCCATTTAAAATTTCATTTGATAGTATTGCAGAAGCTCAAAAATTAGGATTTAATAAAAAAGAACTAAATTTTATTGAAAACTTGAATCAAATTAAAATTCCTTCAAATAATCGTAAAATAAAGTTTGACACAATTCGATTAACTATAAATTATTTTTACGATGTCGAGTATACAGATAAATTTGAAGAAAATTTAATCATTACTAATTTATCACAAATAAATGATCAATTAATGACTTTTTATCCGCATCCATTTAAATCTTGCGAAATTGAACAAGGAAGATTAGTCAAAATTGAATTGGAAGATGATGTCAGTAAAGTTAAATTTAGTAAATTTTTGGCTCAAAGTTTGGGATTAAGTGAAGAATCATATTCAGAAAAAGTTATTGTTGGATTACGTTTACCAGAAATTTTGCAAAGTAATCAACAAATGATGATCTATACAAATATCATTGAACCTATTCTTGTTGGTGATGTTTTGATACCTCTATTGAAATGTGTATGGGTTGAAAAACATAAAAAGGATGATCTAGTTCAAATTATAGAGAAAAACCCAATGTATTTGTCTGTATCATCAACATATATAAACAATATAGAAATCAATATTCGTGATGATAGTGGAAAATATATATTTGGTAAAGAAGATAAAACTTTTCTTACATTACATTTTCGTAAAATAAATGAGTAATCCTGACATTGTAAATTTTTATAGTAGTAGTCAATATGGTGGAGAATTACCATATTTTATAGGTAAACAATATGGAACCGGTTGGTTGAAAACAATAGGTAGATTTGCATTACCTATTCTTAGACGTATAGGCAATTTCGGTATGAAAACGGCAAATGACGTAATAAATAATAATTCTGATTTTTTACCTGCTTTAAAATCAAATGCAATATCTGAATTTAAAGAATCTTTACCTAGTGTTATGCAAACTTTACCTAGTGTTATTAATAAAGTAAGTGATGTATTTAATCATGAAAATGAACAAAAAGGAGGGACACTTAAGCGTAGAAAGATTATGAAGAAACATATAAACAAAAGAATGAGAGGATTCGGAACTATATTTGAAAAATGATTAGTGCAAAATCTGAATTATGTCTTTTTGATAGACCATCCCCTCAAGCCGTGATTGAACATGGTTCATTTGAAGATATTTTCCCAATGAATTCAATAACTGATGCTGGTACCTCTTCGATTCAATTTTACATTAACGGATCACAAACAGAATATTTAGATTTGAACGATACTTTGTTATATATTCAGTTGAAAGTTGTAAATAGCTTAGGTGAAAATATTACACAAGAAGCTGACGTAACAGCAAACAATTTCTTTTTTCAAACTCTTTTTAAAGACGCTGAATTAGTTTTTAATTCTACTAAATTGAAGGAGCAAATGATAGTTTTGCACACAAATCTCTAATTGAAACTATTATAAATTATAATCAAGATACTAAACATACATCTTTAGGGGAATGGGTTACACTGAACATGATCTTATGCGAAAAACATGGATTGCAAAATCAAAAGCATTTTCATTATGTTCACCACTCCAATTTGATTTCTTTGATCAACCCAAATATTTGTTACCAGGTGTTAGTGTCCAAATTAAATTAACAAGAACAAATCCAGAAAAAAGTCTGACATGTACTAAATTTGTACCTAAAATAGTATTGCTAGATGCAAAATTAATGGTTAGAAGAGTTCGTGTTGAACCTTCTGTTTTAGCGGGTCATCAAATAGGTCTTGCTACAAGAAATGCAATTTATCCAATGCGAAGCAAAGAAGTTGTTGAATTTTCTTTACCTATTGGATCTTCTTCATTTTATAAGGAACAAATATTTGGTGATAGGCGATTACCTAATTTTATCCTTGTAACTTTCCAGGGAAATAAAAGATTTAGTGGTTCGTTTTTAGATACATTTACTATGTTTGATCACTTTAACGTTAAGTCAATAACTTTAAGTAAAGGAAGTGATTATCGTGAAAAATATAGTCAAGATTTTGAAAATGATAATTATAGTACAAGTTATATGCAAAGTATTGTTAGGAATATGGGATATCTTAATAAAAATTTGAATTGTGGTATCAGTATGTCAGATTTTAGAAATAAGTATCCATTCTTTACATTCGTATTGGCTCCAGATTTCGATCTTAACCAAAGTCAGTTACCACAAAGTGGAAATTTAAGATTAGATATTAAGTTTGGATCACCCCTAACTGAATCTGTTACGGTAATTGTATATGGGGTTTTTGAAAAGGAGATTCAAA
This sequence comes from Schmidtea mediterranea, assembly GCA_022537955.1. NCBI lineage: Eukaryota > Metazoa > Platyhelminthes > Tricladida > Dugesiidae > Schmidtea > Schmidtea mediterranea. The sequence goes on along the minus strand of CM039680.1, from coordinate 23,299,695 downwards.
TTACTTCCAATCGAACAGTATTAGTTTAAACTATAAACCAGATTGAGATTTTTTAATTGTCAAGTATGAAGTAAGAATTTTTATTAATTATATATTTTTAAATTATTATTAGTTCTATTCAGATTGATTCTATTGGTAGAAAAATATTGGGAAAAGATTTTCTTGGAGTTTTCCCTCTAGATAAAATTCCATATATCGATGTTAACAAAGCTTTGATTGTAAATACTCAATCATCTAATCTCAGTGGCGAACATTGGCTTGCAATTTATGTAAAACCAAATAAAATAAATGTATTTGATCCAATGGGTTTCTATTATCCCCCTATATTAATTAATAAACTAGAATCAATGTTAATGCCAATTGAATACAATCGAATTCGTTATCAAAATCCGATGACAAAAACATGTGGACAGCATTGTTTAGCTTGGTTAAAAACAATGAAAAAATAAATGAATTTATTGAATAAAGTTTCTTTTCAAAATTGTTTTTAATTAAAAATGTAATGAAAGATGCATTTTGTAATATTCCTTTTAAAGGATTAAGTTCAGAGGATTATATGTATTTAAATGTTTTTGATGTTATGTAATTAAGTGTGTTTTATAAACTAAATTTTAATTGGTCCATCATGTAATCACTTACATGTTTGTTAATATATAACTGAATGCATTTTTTAAAAAATTCACTTTTATCAAATACCAAACTTTAGTAAGTTTTTTATCATATATTTAGTTATTTTTATTTTTATTTTTAGAAAATGGAATCTATCAATAATATTATTCAAGAATTAAAATCGTTAATAAAAATTACCAACAAAAATGTTAAAACTCAGAGTCGCAAAAGTAAAAGAGTTAAATGTAAGTACTATTAAATTTTTACTATTATAAAATGATAATTTTTGAATTAAATTTAATATTAACATTTTATTAATTTAAACACAAAAATTAAAAATAATATGATAAAAAACTATGACGAATAAAGTTAAATAAATTTTATTTAAATACATTTGGCTTCAACAATTTTCCAAATTGGTCGAATAGTCTGGTTTCCTTCTTTATATCCTTGAATTCTTATTTTAATCATAAAATGTTCATTTTCTTTTTTATTTTCATAATTACATTCTTTTTCACAATTTATAAAAGTGAATTGTTCATTAAAACTAATATCTTTGTTGATGGCTCGTAATAACTCTGTTATATTTTTTCGATCAATTTCACCAATTTCACCAACTTTCATATTATATAGGCTTTGTTTCAATGTTGTTGGTTCCTATTAAAATTTATTAATAATATTACTTTTAATAAAAATACTTACTCTAAATGAATAGATGATTGGAAATTTTAAATATTCCATTGAATATTGTAAATACATTACTGGTAAATTTCTGCTTAAACTGATAGCATTTATGGAATTTTCCTCAAGAATTAACTTGACAGCTTCTTTTCTAACCGAGGTTTCTATAAAAAACAATTAATGAATAATTACATAATATAAAAACCATTTACTTTTATTCATTTTATGATTTTAAACTATTTTAAACTACTTATATAAGATTTTCAAAATAAAATTAACCAATCAAATTCATTTATTCATTGTGTGTAAAATTAATTTAATGTTTATTGATTTATTTTAACGATTTTTAATGATTTATTTTAATGATTTTATACTTATATATTTAAATTTTTCTTTTATTATAACAGGTAACCTTTACCCAAATTTTTGCAATTCTCCACAACATGATGGAAATTGTGATACGATTATGGAGAATTATTATTCTCATACCTATAATCACATCACCTATTTTATTTGCCCCACGTGTAAAACCACCCATAAAATGAATTATACCGACTTTTATTTAAAGCATAAGGAACATTTAACACAGTTTAACTGTAAGCGAAAATATATTTTTAAATTACCATTGAATGATAATAATAATAATAATAATAATAATAATAATAATAATAATAATAATAATAATATTACAAAAATAAAAGAAAAACAAATAATAATATTAATAATCCACGCTCTTCGAAAGTTCCTAAAGTTATAGAAACTATCATACTTTCAGACTCTGACAAATCAAAGACGGATGATGATGTAATAATCATTTCTGATTCAGATGATGTTTTTCCTGTTGATATTCCTTCTGTTAATCAATATGGTGGCTCGATAGCACCTATTGTTAATTTTGATTTAAATCAATCACATGCCATTGTTAGAATGGATGTTTCGAATTTAAATTTAAAGTTAATTACAGTACCCACACAGTTAATTAATAAATTAAATAATGTTATCAATCAAATGGGATCTGTTAAGATTCAATTTTGTATTGATGTAGAGTTTGAAAAAGATGGAGAATTTCAATCTTTCATCATTTCAAACTCTGCCAGAATAATGAATGATTCATTTTTAGATGAAGGTGCTACTCTTCTTGACGAAAAAATAACATTAATTAATGATAAAGGTAGTAACTGGGTTATAAATAAAATAAAAGAAATTCATTTTGTTCTTACCAAGTTTTCACAAATAAATCGGCTGAGTGGTCATGGATTTATTCCAACACCATTATCATTATTAAATAAACATTGTACTGTAAATGTTGCTAATTCCGATAATTTATGCTTTATTTACAGTATTTTAGCTATTTTAAATCATGAAAATATAGGTAACCATCATAGAAATGAAACCTTTAGCTACAACACATCTGAGCTTGACTTTTCACCTTCGGATTTACCTATGAAACTTTGTGACATTCCAAAATTTGAAGCTAAAAATCAAAATCTTTCAATTAATGTTCTTACGTATGATGAAAATAATTTAATTAATGATTTTTCTAACCCTGAAGTTTTCAAACACCCTTATGTCGAAATAATTCATCGTTCTAAAGTTGTTGGGGGACAACCCATTAATTTAATTTTATTAGAAAGCCTTGATTCCTATCATTATATCGCTGTTACTAAATTAGATAGGCTTTTAAATTATAGGAATCATTCTTTTACTGATACTAGAGTTCAAAGTATATGGTGCCATCGATGTCTAAATGGTTTTCGCAATATAATTTCATTAAATAAACATAAAGGGTTGTGTGATAAAAATCAATTAGGCACAACTCTTTATACTTTACCTTTAAATAAAAACTTGGAATTTAAGAATTGGGCTAAAACTGTTACTCCTCCTTTCGTCCTTTACGCTGATTTTGAGGCTATCTTACCTTCAGATGATATACATTTTCAAATACATATGCCGATTTCAGCCGGTTTACTTTTAATTAACAATTTTACAGGTGAAAAATCATACAAGAGTTTCCTGGGTGATGATTGTGTAGTTAATTTTCTACAAGAAATAAATAATATTTCAATTAATACTGTTTTACCCTTTTATCAAAATAATTATAAAAAGAAAATAATATTAACTGACTCAGACATTCTTTCGTTTTCTTCGGCAACTTGTTGTTATTTGTGTAATAAGATTTTATCAGTACCGGTTAAGGACCATGATCACTTTACTGGAAAATATTTGGGAGCAGCTTGTTCAAAATGTAATATTTCTCGACAAATAAGGTTTGAATTTCCAGTTGTTTTTCATAATTTGAGAGGGTATGATCTTCACCATATCCTCAAGTATGGTATGAGTGATTTTAAAATGTGGGAAATAAGTTGTATTCCTGTAACAAGTGAAAAGTTTCTTTCTTTGTCAGCAAGAATCAGTGGATTAACTGTAAAATTCATTGATTCTTGTCAATTTATTAATAGTTCATTAAGTAATGCAGTTAAAACATTGACAACTCTTCCTTTAACTCGTTCGGAATTTGTAGGTAGTATTATTGATACTAAAGGCATTTTCCCTTATAACTTTGCAACTTCTCAAGAAGTGTTAGAAACTACATATGAACTTCCACCGATTTGGGAAGATGTAACTGAAGCCGAATATAGTAAGGCTCAATCTATTTGGGAAGAAACCAATTGTAACTCTTTACTAGATTATATGATGGTTTACCTCAAACTTGATGTTTTTCTTTTGGCTGACTTCTTTCAGCAATTTCGTTCAAAGTCCTTAGCTCATAACCGATTGGAACCACTTAACTTTTATGGAATTCCCGGTATGTCTTGGGCATCGGCTCTTATGACTCTTGATGAACCAATTGAACTTCTCACTGATATGGAGATGTATAATTTTTTCGAAGGGGGAATCCGTGGAGGATTAACCTTTGTTAATAAACATCACGTAGTATCTGATGACAACACCGAACTGCTTTACATTGACATCAATAATCTCTATGGTTGGGCTTTAAGTCAACCATTACCATATGGAAATTTTGAATGGGTCACTGATACTAATCAATTAAATAATTTAATTAGTTTTTTGAATAAGGATCTTGAATCACTGTCATTTGCTGTCACATTTGAAGTAGATTTAGAAATCCCAACATTTCTTCATGATAAACTTAATGATTTTCCAGTAGCTGCTGAAAAGATGTGCGCTCCGGGTTCTAAGGTTGAGAAGTTAATGCTAACGCATTATCCAAAGAAGAATTATGTTCTTCATTGGAGACTTTTGCAGCTTTTTGTTTCTTTACAAATTAAAATTACACATGTACATAGAGCTATTAAATATAATCAAAAATCAATATTTAAAAAGTATATAGACACTAACACACAACTTAGAGCGCAATCAACCAATGACTTAGATAAAAACTATTATAAACTTTTAAATAATAGCCTCTACGGAAAAACAGTTGAAAATCTTAAAAAACGAATTAATTTAAGATTATGTAATTCTGCAAACAAATTAATTAATTATTGCTCAAAACCAACTTTTCGAAAATCATTTAAAATCGACAATGATTTGGTCTCTGTGTTATTAAATAAGGAATCGGTGTGTTTAGATCGACCGAGTTACATTGGACAAACTGTACTCGATTTATCTAAACTTAGGATGTATCAATTACAATATATAGAGTTAGAAAAATATCGAAACGAATTCACTTGTGAAATTAATATAGTTGCTGGGGACACTGATTCCTTTTTTCTAGAAATTAAGAATTGTAAGTTAGACATTCTTTTATCTGCTATGGTTCGTGATAATCTCCTCGATACTTCTAATTATGACCCAAAACATCCCTTGTATAGTAGGAATCTTGATTCTGTCATTGGAAAGTTCAAAGACGAGAATAAAGGACTTAAATACAAGGAGTGGGTGTTTCTTCGTCCAAAATGTTATAGCCTCTTGTCTGAAGTTGAAAGTATCAAAGCTAAGGGTATAACATTGAAGGGTACTGACTTAAAACATAAATCATACCTAGATTGCTATAACAAAAACTTAATTTTTTCTGTACCACAAACTCGTATTACTAGTAAAAAACATCAATTATTTACAATTAAAAACAGTAAAACTGCATTAACAAATAAGGATGATAAAAGGGTTTGGATGGGGAAAAATATAAGTGTGGCATATGGTCATTATAGAGGAGGTGATGTGGTTTTAGGTAACAGTCCAGAAGAATTTTCAGAGTTTAATGAAGAATATGACGATTATGAAGAATTTTGAATGAATAAATTATTTGAAAATATTCTTTGTTTTTGTATATTTTTGTTGATGTTTATAATTTTTATGTTTTTAAATAAGTATAATTTTTTTTTTTATTAAGTATTAAAAAATGTCAAAAGGTAAATCCATATATTGTTGGCCGAAATGCGTAAAACATATTACTCGGATATTTTTGATTTGAAATAAAAATTAATCTTTTTTAATCTTGTCAATAAAAATATTTGTATGGATTAAAAGTTTTTTTTTTTTTTTTTTTTTTTCATTCATTAAAACAAATAAAATGTTAATAATAATAAAATAATAATATTGATATAAAATAATAATAATAATAATAATATAAAATATATAATTAAATGAAAATAAAAAATAATTATTTAATTCACTTCATTAAAACAAACAATTTAATTTAAAAATATATTATTTAAAAAATAAATAATTGACTTAATTAAAACAAACAATTAAATTTAATAATAATTTAATTAAAATATAAATTAATAATATTATTGACTTAAACAAATAAATTAATTTAATATAATTAAAATATAAATAAATAATATTATTGACTTAAACAAATAATTAAATTTAATATAATTAAAATATAAATAAATATTATTATTGACTTAAACAAATAATTAAATTTAATATAATTAAAATATAAATAAATATTATTATTGACTTAAACAAATAATTAAAGTAAATAAAAATAATAATGATTTTTATTCGAGCAAATATATTTAGGCTTTTTAGTTGACAGGCGAATTGAGCCATTTTTGATGGATAATGAAAAAATACTTAGGCTTTTATATAATATTTTTATGTTCTCGGGTTTGAACCAATTTTATTCGAAAATAATCATCAGTACAATCAATCATAGGCGATTTAAGCCAATTTTTATTTTTTAGGCTTTTAAATCGATAAAAAATACTTAAAGTTTTTTATCATGAATTAAAATTTTTTAAAAATTTTAAATTTGATCATTAAAACAAATAATTAAAAAAAAAAAAATTTTTTTTTTCATTCATTAAAACAAATAATTAAAAAAAATTTTTTTTTTCATTCATTAAAACAAATAATTAAAATAAAATTTAACACCCCCCCCCTCCCCCTAAAAATTTTTTTTTTAGGGGGGGGGTCTCGGGATTTTTTCAAGCCAAATATCCACGGGGCAATTTTCAAGCCAAATATCCACGGGGCATAGTCCTCATATCCCTCTACTAGTATGCGAAGAATTAAATCATGGAGTAAATAAGTTATATTTATATCAAGTTAAAGCTTTGGAAGATGGAATATTATCACCTACTGAAATAGAGGAAAGTAATAAATTATAAAATGAAGATCAAGAATTTATAATTTAAGAATCTGTAATTCAATAATTTGTAATCTTGATATTCTTTATCTTCATTTTATTTTAATTCTTTCAGGTTTCTTATTCTTTAATAATATAACAAAATAAAAAAAAACATTTTTAAAAATTTATTTTATTCATGATGTATGTTTTTATAAATATCTAAATGAACAAACTCCTGACATTTTCAACATTGGATTTTTATATTTTCTAAATTTAAATTATTAAATTTTCTAAATCTAAATCTGTATATTCTTTACTCTTTTCATCAATTCGAGATATTATTTCTATTAAATGATTTCCATATGGAAGTGTTGTAATTCCATCATCTTGAATCCATATCTTGTCATCATAATTATTCAATATTTTATTTTGTTCAACTAAATAAATGTCATGTTTTATACTTCTAATAGCATGAACAATTTCAAATCTTGTCTTGTCTTTTTCAACACAATCTTTATACATTTCGTGTGTCATTAATTTAGTCATACATTTTTGAATTCCTTTATTTATTATATTATCACCACATGGATTTGAGTGAATAAAGAATATTGTTTAGCACGAATAAATATTGCTTCATTTATTATATTATTCGGTCTTTCATCTTTATAAGAAAATAATTTTCCAGAATCATTAAAATATTGACTTAAAATAGGATCATCTTTTATTTCTGGATCAACATCATGGGATTGAAATTTTAAAAAGAAAGAATCTGTATCCATTTGATGTAAAGAAATTCTATCCTGGAAACCTCCACCTGGCAACTCCTTACCGAAATATGGTTGTAATACATCATAATAAGCTTCGTACGCTTGAAGTTTTGATAATTCTAAAATGCTAAAACCTAAATATATTGGTTTGTTGTATACTTTTTCATAATTTCCAATTTCAACAGCTGTAAGATTTTCTGAAAAAATTTGTTCACCTTTAAATGTTGGTTTTGAAATTGTTTTTAAATATGAATTGAGATCATGTTTTGTAAATAATTTTATTGTTCTATACTTTTCTTGATTGTCCATTGTTTTTCCAAAAACTGCATTGTTTAAAAGTTTATAAATTGTATCAAGAAAAGATTATTTATTCTTTTTTGCAATATTTCTATTGGTAATATTTCCATTAATATAAGGTTCCATCCAAGGTTTTTGTTTGAAAGAAATAATACTGTGAATTCTTTTTATTTTCATTCCATGTCGAAGATAAAATTGCAGCATTCTATAATTAACAAGATAGCATTTTTTATCATGTTGATCACATATTAATTTTTCACTTGAATCATCTTGTTGTGGATTTCTTGATTTTGCCATAGTGACAATTCTTCATATTTTATTATTTTCTTGTCTTTATTTTTATTATTTTTTTGTCTTGTCATGAATTTCTTTTGGATATTTTAAATCTAGTTCTATAAAATATCCAATATTTGAATCTTTTGGAGTTGATAATATTTTCTCTAGTAATTCACTTGTTGAGGTCTCCCACTTAAAATTTGAAAATGGTATTGAAAATATTCATTATTCCTGAATACAATGCAGTTGCATCAAAATATTTTATTTGAGTTGGGTTGTTTAATTTTTCAAGTACATCAGATAATTCATCATTTGAAATTTGTAAAAATGGTTCATTACAATCAGGATCTCGAAAATCTTGGAATTTAGAATTAAAAAATTGTTGAAAATTATTAGTTGTAATTTCTCTCGATCCCATGTTTGAAGAAATGCCATTTCGGATGTTTTTCTTTATATTAGAACCATGTCAATATCTGTTAACAATTCTAATTTTTCTTTGGTTTGATGTAATAAAATATTCCAAGCCATTGAAGGAAGAGATACAAAACTAGAAGGTTCCAAAGTTGATATTTTTCGAAATTTTTCAAAACAATTCTAAAATGTATACATCTAATTTGAGATATAAATCTGTATAATCTCCCAAATTTTTACAATTAAATATTTTGAACATTGTTTGTGCTCGATTATATTCTTCATCTGTAATGTTTGATTGATTTAAAATTGAATAAAATTTTTCAATTGGAGGAAGTTTTGTATCTTTATATTTTTCAAATGAATCAACATAATCATATGGATAAATTCCTTTTTGTCTACATGTAAAATAATGTTCTGATTCTATTTTGTTTGAAATTAAAAACTTGGTGCTAGGGATTTTCCAACTTGATCAAGACTCATTCCAAAAAATATTAGAGAATCTATAAATCTAAAACATCCATAATTTAAACTTATATAATTTTCATTTGTTTTTCCAATTATTTCAAATTTATTCTTTGCTTTTTCAGTCAATGATTTGATAAACATGTGAATATCATAACCACTAAGATTATGAAATACAACTAGAATTTTTAATGGTTTTTTACAATTAAGATTGCAAGATTTATGAGCTGCACCACGATAATTATTAAACTCGATGAAATGATCATGATCTCGAATCTTTAAATGTTGATTTTAACTTGAGTTGTTTGAACTATCTGAACTTTCATCACCTGAACTTGATTCATTGGAATCACTTTCATCACTTTCTTGTTTAAACTTTTCTTTACACATCCAACATTTGTCAGCTTGTTTAAATTCTAATTCTTGTTCTTCTGACATGTCTAATTCAAATTCAGTATTTTTTAAAATTTCATGGAATTCATGTTCAAGATTATTTATTGTTTTTCTAAAAAATTTTAAAACATTTTCACCTCGATAAGAATATTCTCGAGATTCAATTATTTCAGGATAATTACTTTTACATAAAGTCTATAAGATGATGGAATTTGAGGTGTAAGATTTATTGTATGTGAAAAATTTATCATGAAATTTTCTTGTTTTAATTTTTCTTCAGTTTGATCAACGACATTCATTGGATCACTTATTGATTCAAAATCTCCATAAATAATTGCTAAAGGTTTTAACAATTTTGACCATTGATAAAATAAGGATTTATTATTTCTAAAATTTGGCATTTTAATCTTTGCTGGTTTGTTTTGAATACAAAGTCTTGCATGTTTAATTTTCATAGCTGGAGTTGTTGTAATATTAAAACATCTTTCATAAACATGAATATTTTTGTTATGAGATTTTGAAAGTTGAGTTTTTATAAATCCTTGAAAATTTTTTATCCAAACATAATGATAAATGTCTTGTTTTTGTAAATTTTTTCCTTTGATTATTAAAAGACTAATAACCTCGGAATTTTTTTGTTCAGAAATATATAATGGATAAATATTTCTAGAATTAGGATTTGGTTGATGATAAATATTTATTCTCAAATTGTTTATTTTTTCAAATTTGTCAACATTTCGATCTAGAAAATAATCTGTAATTTCAAGACATTCGTCATTTGGTTTGTCACTGATGTTCCAAATGTATTCATTTTCAAATTTTCTATATTTTGATACCTTTTCAGCATGAGTTTTTTGAGGATGTTTAGCTGAAAGAATTGCCCATTGAAAACATTTGTTGTTATTATTTTCAACATTTAAAATATCTTTACTTTTAAGAATATCAGGTGTTGGAATATAAACTTCTGGTTGAAATGGAATTGTTTTCCAAAAATGAATTTCAATAAAATCAAATGAAAATAAAGTCATGTCACTTCCAGAAATATAATTTGATTTTATTACAACTTCTTTTTCTAAACTTTTGTAAATTTTATTAATTGTATCATCTCGAGGTTTATTAAATAATTGAAAAAATGGTGACATTGATGCAATGGTTATCATGAATTTGAAGTCTATTATATGAAATGTGTAAATCTACATGAAATTTTACATGTTTAAATTTTTTCATTGCAATATTTATTTCTTGAATAATTTTATCCTTCTGAATCTTGTGGTGTTCCAATTTTGACAGTTGAACGAACAGAAGATATTCTATATTTTTCTATTTCATCCTTGAATATTTCTCGATGTTTTTGTTCTTGATCTTCGAATTCTTTGTTTTTGATTAAAACTTTTTCTCTTTCTCTTCGATCTAAACCTTTGCATGATCTATAATGAGATTCATAACCAGAATTTAAAAATGTTCCACCACCTTTTTTAAATTATTTAAACCATTTACTTTTCTTAAATGTTGTCGACTTTTGTTATGAGATCTTAAACCTTGAATATTTTTAAATGTCTTGTTGCATTCATAACATTTTAGTTTTTCAACAATTATAATATTATAACTTGAAGAATAAGATTCGCTTGAAGAATAAACCATTTTTTTCAGGGTACTCTTAATTTTTAAAACAAAAATTTTTATATAATCATTTTTTTTCTACCCGACAACTCCAGAATTTTCAATTAAAAATTCTGCAAATAAAAAATAATAACTAAACAAACACTAGGAAATCACCAATATATGAATTAAAAATTTAAACGAATTAAAATAACAAGTTGTAATTTAATCGAATTAAAATTAATCGATTAAACCAAGTAGTGTCGTTTTAGAGTGAACCACTCCAACACTTCGAGAATAATCATTGGTTGTTTAACAGTTGAAATTTTCTCGGTTGACAATTAAGAATTTGTCAATTGAAAATTAAGAATTGAGAAATTAAAAATTAAGAATTTGACTGTTGAAAATTTATCAATTTATCAGGGTGGTACAAGTACCCATCTGAAGTTGTTTTTTTTATTTAGTAAGTTAAAAAATTTACTACTACTCACCAGGGTTGTCGGAGTGGTTTACCCTAAAACGACACTATTATTGTTTGGGATCAATTTTATTCTAATAATCAACAGTAGGCGCATGTGAGATCACTGCACGAATGTCCTTATATGTGTATTACATAATTCTACGATAACTAATGGGGATGTAATCAATTTACGCCACTATAAAACCTCTCAGTTTAGGACATGCATAGAAATGTAATCATTATGTCACTCTGTCTTTTAATAGCATACAATTATAGTAGGAAACTTTTTATTTTCATGAGGTTGGTTTCTTTAAGTAATTGAATATCATTTGTTTAAATTAATTATTTTTAAATTTATTATATAATTTTGTAAAAATTTTTGGTGTGAGAGTTTGGAAATATCAAATTGTACAAATTCAATATGACTAATGTACATTGAGGGTGATGTGGAGGTGTATTAGGGCTGTGAGAACAAAATAAAAGATGGTGAGTAAAGTCAAGATATATTAAAACAAGAAAGAGTTAGTTCTCAGTATTAAAGTTGCAGTTTTATATAACTTAGTCATTTTATAACTTAAATTTTTATTAATAATAATACTATTATTTTCTAAAGTTAAATAACTTGATTCAAATTTACCGTTTTCTGATAAAGTTGTCATTTTATTCTGGTAGAAACAAATAATAATTCATATTCATACTGGAAATTGTAATTTTCCAACACAATAGATTTAGTTTGAATTCACATAACCTTTATTCATTTATAAAAGTTAATTTAAATTAAATAAATATTTAATAATTTTATAAATTACTAGCCATATACACATGCTTCACTACGGTTATAATTGTCTAATTAATTAATATTTTAATAAATTACTAAGTTTCATTTTTCACATTTATGGTTACAATACAAAATATAAAAAGAGTTTACCGTTTTTGAGGTTTAATCTTGTGTATCAATACTATTGAAGCTCTTTGTTTGAAACAAAGTCTCGAGTAATATAAGTTAAAGGTATACAAAAACTCAACTGGGTAGCGAATCGTATTCTACCTCATAGACTTCAATGATTCATATGTTGCCATTCTTTTGATGCTAGCTTTATTAATAATAAATGTTTCATAATTACTGCCATGTCATTTGTAAATGTCAGGGCCTTCTTATCATGAAACAATGAAGATTCTTTAATGCTCAAGTTCTTAATTCCGGGTCAATTCTCTAAGTTAAAATATGGATATATTTAACTTCTTAACATAGCTTGTTCGTAAAATTACTTTTTCCGTCCTCTTCTTCAACTTAGCCATCTCCATCTTTAAAACTAAATAATTCAGAAAACTCGTTCACCTCAATATCTGCTTTAATACAGTCCTTCATAACATTTATCCAAGTTAATTTCGTTTTTGTTTATAGTAAAATCGCCTTGAAAATTTACATATATTTTGGGATATAAAATTCAATAATATTCATTTTCCTTTCATTTGAAATTCGTTATTATTTACTTTTACATTTACTTAAAATTGTACTTAACATTGAGCTATCCGAAAAATCACTTTTTAGTATGCAGCTTTGGCATCAGTTAAAATCTCTTCAAAAGTCATATTATAATTTATGCTAAATTTTATTAAAATCAAAAACGTCTACTTAATTCTAAATATTAAAACAAAGTTTTTAATATTCATTATTGGACATCACTGCATCAAAGGTACGTCCATGTTAATTTTCAACTATCTAGATGCAGAGGTTTAGATTATGCGAACAGCGAAAGGTGGCAAATAAACCCACAAACATTTTTAGAGTTTTATATATTAGATTTTATGTAACCTTATTACATTCGAAATGAAAGAGAATTTATAACTATGAAATAGTTCACATTCACTGAAGATTTTGATTAATAAGAAAATATCACATATTATAATTAATTGATATCTTAATACTATCATCAACGTATATCCCCTTTGAGTTTATAGAACATGTATTTTATGTATACATTTATTTTGTCAATTTGTCTAATTTCAAGAAAAAAAGATTATTTATTTATTCGTTATTTGAATTAATTGTTATATTAAAAGTATTATTTTTATCACAGTAAATATGTTTAAGTTAGGAATAACTTACTATTTAAAAAAAACAATAAAGTGGTATTAGATGAAAATTCTAATGGGAAACTAGTTTCAAGCTTATTGTTTTTGATTGGTTGATCTATTTACAAGATCAATGTTCAATCCAGGATGGGATCAAATTTTTGAATGACATTGATGGTTATTCCTGTTTTTAATTTTTGTGTTGAGCGTTTAAATGTGCACTCTAGATTATACATTTTTAACATATGTACTTTGCATTTGTTAAACTAAATCTTTATATTGATTTTTAAGTGCAAAAGTGTGCTTATAGTCTTTGCGTTCAAAAGTTTTGTAAATTTTTGATTTCGTGTTGTAAAGCATAAATTCTGATATTGATTTTTTTTTAAATTGTGCTATAATGTGCAAATGATATTAAAATGTAATAATGTAATAATTTTTGATAAAAAATCAAACCTGACTTACTCTAAACATTTACTAAAACATTTTTATTTTAGATGCCATATAAATATATATATATATATATATATATATATATATATATATATATATATATATATATCAGGATAAATTTCCAATTAACCTTATCTATTTGCAAATTACTCATGCTAATTACAAATTGTAATTAGAAATTAGAAATCTTTTTCCTGGTAAAAAATTAAATTTACAAAATTAAATTCACTCATTCATAAAATATTTAAATGAACATGACCAGAGGTAAACGAGTAAACAATTAAAATCTATAAAAAGAATTCAATAAACTTCTTTTCCAATAATTTTTTTTGTCAAAAATTGTTTTTTAATTATTTTTTTAATATATTTTAGATTAATTTTAATTAAATTAAGAGCTCGTTTAAATTTCTTTTCTGAATTTTATTCTTTAAAACTCGATTCCTGAATAATATGGCTATAATTAAAAATGTATGACTTCCTGTAGATAAGAGTTTTCTGCTTCGCCTTCAAGTATTACATACAATTAAGTACATAAATAAAAATTAGTAGAAAATTGAATATTTGGCTGATTTGTCAGAATGATTTAAAAAAATTTAAATAATTAAAAAATCAAATCAGTTTTCTATTAGTAAAATGTTTAAAATTATAATTAATAATTTTTTGAATTTATTAATGAACTTTCAAAATAGATGTACATAATTAACCTTGATAAAATATTTAAATATTGAATTTCTCAGATAGATTGTTTTGACAATGTTTGGTTCAATGCTTTAATAAATTTTAATAAATTTTTAATAAATTTTTGGAGTATGAGTTCTTTTAATGAAAATGTTTTTCAGGATAATTTAGAAGATGTTTTAGCAACATCTAACACTTCCCATTAAGGGTTTTATTATTAGATGAATATTCACCTATCCCTTGTTTTAAACGGTAGATACGTTCCTGACTAAACCGTGTAATTTGAAAAAATAATTTTTATTTGGAAATACCGTGTAAAACGTAAACGACTATAAATAAGCTTTTCTAGACATCATAAAATATGTCCAATACACTTGATAAAATATAAAAATATCAATTAAATCACAGAAAGCATAAAAATAACTAAATTTATTTGTAAAATGAAAAAAACATAAAAAATATATTTCGTAGAAAAAAAATATATTGTAATTCATATGAAAGAAGATATGAAAAAATAATAACTATAAATAAGAAATCATTTTCTACATCATTTTTTTTAAAACGTTCAAAACGAGTTGCGTGTAAAACGAGGTGTATAACAATTAAACTTTTAAACATAAACAAAGGTTTTAAACGAATCTTGATAAATATATTATTATCCTTTAATTTTACTTTCATAATGTACTACTCCTTTTTGCAAAGAATAAAGTCATCTATAATATATTTTAAGTGCAAATTAACTGTATGAGTCATAATTTGTCAGCAATTATATTTGTTCAAATTATGAATTTGCAAAGTTGTTTTTTTTGAATTTTTTAATAATTTATAACTTAAATCTCTCTTTTTTTAAGTTATTTGTGACATTTTCATTTTATTTAAGCATTGTGAAAAAATTTAATATTTATAAAATAATGGTTTATGATTTTAATATTAACATTTTAATTTTTAAACTAGTAAATTATAAATCTAAATGAAATTTTCGGTATTAATAATAATCGTTTAAAGGTTAATTTGTCTTCAGCATTTTTTATTTTATCTCTTGATTTTCTCTAAACATCTTCTCGTAGTAAGAATGAATTTAGTAGAGATTTTGACATTCAGGTTTAAATTTTATATAGTATTGTTTCTTCAAAAAATAAAAATTCCCTTATTCGGGCAAAAATTTGACATATTGAAAGTTTATTGCATTTTTTTATTGTGTGTTGTGTTTATGTGCTCAATTTTTTTATCACCTCACTTTATGTTTTAAATACTTCAACCGCATTCAACATTAAAAATCAACACTCAGGTAAGTTTGTTTGTTAATGTAATATAAATTTATCATTTTTTTAAAATTATAGATAAAATTATTTCATCCAACCAAATGTATAAATAAAATATAGTTTTATTGTGTCTTTTTATTGACAATTCATTGGGATATAAAAACTTTACAATCTTGTTTTTTGTCGATGGCTGAATCATATATATATATAAATATATAATTTAGCAAAAGTCTAGTTAAATTTTGATTATGTTTGATCGGGACATATTCTAGGTCGAAATATTTCATATTTCATTTTATGAATAAACATTGCGGAAATCGGCTAACATTGTCATTGGGATCTAGTAACCAATATGGTTCATCTTTGAGTTTTAAGATTGATAAACTGCATTCTAATGGTCTTGGTAAGGATATAACCCCGGTTAATGTCTTTTGTAGCATTAATGTTATTGTTTTTCAAAGCACGCTTACAGCATCCCCATCATTATCTTTTCAATTAGATAACACCCATTGTCACTTTGATATCTTCGTTATAAATTGCAAAAATGTGTGTATATCATTATTTCACTAATTATTGAATGTCGGATGACTTATCTATTTTATAAATAAAATTTTTGTTCCCGTTTATGAAGATATATTTTGATTTAATCATATAAAACCTTAAAAAAATATTCATAACAGAAAACAAGCTCTATAAAAATTGTAAAAGCGAGAAGCCAAAATATTGGCAACGCTAAATGTCGTGACCAAGTTTATATTCAAAATAATTTTACAGCAGCATTTTCTAGTAACGGAATATATTTTTTTTAAATATAGTATAATATTAAAAATATTAATAAAATAATATTATTTAAATAATATAATATTAATTAATTAAATTATTTTTCAATTTTATATTGATTTTAATTTCATTAATTTGTTTAATCATTTAAAAATTTAAATAGTGAATTATGGAACTATATATCCATTAAATTTTATAAAATTACAAATATTTTTATGTTCTTAAAAAATTAATTGAAAATTAATTCGACAGTGATTGTAAAATAATTGAATTTTTTGTTTAACTTGATTGAACATATTGTCGAATTATAAGATTTGATTAATGCATTTCTAATTTGATATTATAAATTCTTGTTATATTTCATATTATATATATTTGAAATTTTATTTTTAATTTTTATAAGTAAGGATTGATTATATTTAATTTTAACAATTTCATGACACTTTTCATAAGATATTTGAATTACAATCGACACGAAAATCCTAATCAATCATTTTGAATAAAATTTCTTTTAAGATTGATTTAATGCAGAATTTATATATTTATATAAAGAAATCATAATAATAATAATAATAATAATAATAATAATAATAATAATAATAATAATAATAATAATAATAATAATAATAATAAATATTGTTAAAAGACAATATTTAATTTCGTAACCAGATAAAAGAGAATATTATATAAAAGAACAAAAAAAAACAAAACAGAAAAGAAACCAAAAGGCTGCATTTTGAAAAAAGCATGAATAAGAAGAGGTATAGCTTACCAGCGATTTTTATAATTCAATGTTCAATCAGGCCGCCCAGAAAAGAAAAGTATGAGAACCTTGCTAATCAAGTAGCAATAGTTGCGCAGGAATATAACAATCAGAAAGATAGATTGACGTTTTTACACCGAATTGCCAATTTGTAATAATTTATATAAATTTTATTATACAATTTGCATTATATGATTTATAATGCAATTTACAATATACATATATTTAATTAATAAACCTTTAAAAAATTTTTTCCATATCCTATTTAGTAATTTTCCTGTTCTTGCATTTAATTTTATTAAAATACAATAACAATCAATATTTATTCAAAATAACTTAATCCGGAAAATCTAATTGTAAGACTTTTTATAGTACTTCCAACTGGATAATGTAGAAAAGAGACCATTTCTAGCTTAAGCGATA
This sequence comes from Schmidtea mediterranea, assembly GCA_022537955.1. Classification (NCBI taxonomy): domain Eukaryota; kingdom Metazoa; phylum Platyhelminthes; order Tricladida; family Dugesiidae; genus Schmidtea; species Schmidtea mediterranea. The sequence goes on along the minus strand of CM039680.1, from coordinate 23,281,763 downwards.
TTGTTAATACATATCACATACTTACTTATTTCATTTCAATGTAAAGAAACATTCTTGCATTAGTCATCAAGCATCAAGCTCATTGTAAGCTGATTATAAAATTACTTTAGTATAAATTATTATTTTTTTCACTTACAATAATAATTGTATTAATTATAGTAATTATAATTATAATTATAATTATAATAATAATAAATATAATTATATATTTCATATTAAGATAAAATTATATCACATGAAAAATGTTTATTTGAAATTAGAAATATCATTAGCAAATCATATGAAGAAAAGTTTAAATTAAAATTGACAAATCTCTGTTAGTGGCTTAGATGTCACGAAGAAAGTTCAGTCAAAATAAATAAAATTAAAAATAAAAATAACAATATTGTTGAAATTTTAATATTTCCGGTGAGAAGGAAAATTTTTGCTTGATAAACAAATTATAATTGCTGTTTAATTTTTTGACAATTATAAATGTAATTATAAATTAGCAATAAAAATTTATAAAATAATTCAAATTATTATTATTATTATGATTTTTATTATTATGATTTTTATTATTATTATTATTATTATTATTATTATTATTATTATTTTTATTTTTATTAATATTATTATATAAATTATCAAACAAACAGAAGAATGATTTTTTAAAAGAAAGTTCCAATTAAACAAATGTATTGCTAAATATTTCGATAGATTCACTGTCATTGTTGGGTAAAAAACCAATCAAAAAAATAATATAAATTAAATCCATATTATTTTAGTTGATTTTTTATCTGATGAGAAAAAAAAATATTTAAAAATACAAAATTATATCAAAATAAATATATTTACTATAAAGTAACGTCATGGATGGATCATCTATAAATGGAGTATGTAGAGCAGCCAGGCGCGGACTGGGTCGGCGAGACAACATGAAAATTCCTGGTAGGCCGGTCTGAAAAGTCTAATAAAATACCGGTGCATCCTTCGATACAAATGACCATTTGAAACTTTAATTTTTCTTGAACAAATTTTAATTACAATGAAAATAGAAATACCTAAAAAAATATTTCCTAAACGACTTTATTTTTTTAGGCTGAAAAAAATGAAATTTTTTTGAACTTTTATTTATAGTGCAGAAATGTCTTCTCAGGAATTGAAGTTTCCGTTTTGCTATAAAAAAATGATAATTAATTTGGTCTCTGTGTGTTAAATGTAAAAAATAGACAAATTTTTAAGTTGAAACGGTTTTTTGTTTGTTTTAATCATTCTGTGACTAGATTTTATAAAGTAAAGAAGTTCATAATCACTTCATTTAAAAGTGTCTAGCACTTGTTCCGGTTTTCAAATATTGTGTTATTAGAAATTGAATCAAATATCACTAATTTTTGGTTTCATTATTAATTTATTTTTATTTATTTTTAAAGCCTTTTAAAATAACAAAATTTTAAAAGAAAAAAAGACAAATTCAAAATGAATGGGAAATAGAATTATATATTTCAGGTGAAGGAAAACTCTACATGTTTAATAATATATATGAGTAGTAGGATGTGAGCCCGTCAGATACAACCCCCTTGGCTTGCGTAATATTACATAATATCTTACCTCTGTCTACGCTGTTACTACCTGGAGATTGTCATCTGTCCACTCAGTTGCTACCTAGTGATTGACCTTTGTCCACTGTTGCCAGGTGACCTCTTGATTGTGTCACATGCCCACTGGTCAGTCACTACCGGATTGCCCATCATCGCCTAACACGCCTACAACTACGTCTCCGACTAAATCACTCACTATTACTATTTAAAATTTTATTAATACAACTAGTTCTTGATTCATATGAATTGAAATGATTCTGCTTGGAATCAGCCAATCGAGGAGGTTGATCGATCGAGATAAAATTTTCGGTTTATTATCATTTAATTTTGAGAAATGATTTGTATCAATAAAGTTCCACTCCACGAAATTTCCCTGGCTTTACTGATTTTCATCGGTTGTTTGATCCAGCTTTGCGCTATAAGTCATATTCGAGGGTTTGGCATAAAGAGCAGATTGACAGATATTTTAAATAAAGTCATAATTACTTCAGAGGAGACAATTTGGTATTTGAAAAGATCCATCAATCATTTACAACTCGATTGCTGAAAATCGAAATGTTTCTCCTGCGGATCTAATTGGCTCGAAAGAGCATCATTTGAAATAGTTTTGTTTTTCATTTTATTTTAAATATAATATTTTTAAAACAAAATAAAACTTTTCTATTGTTTTATTTTGAATTTGAAATTATTCATAATAAAACTTTAATTGAATATTATAAAAATACTTTTTAATGAAATTAAAAATCAATTTATTGGCTTTTTAGAACGCCAGTGACATGATAATGTCATTTTCTTGAATAATTTGCAATTGTACTCGTTGCGCATGCTTTTATCAGAGCAGCGACTTTTTCAAAAGGTACTCCCATCTTACCAAGTAGATCATAAGATGCTGGTGGAACAGATCCCATTGAACCGAATATACAAGTAAAGATTTCAACAGTAAAACTAGGTTTGGCAGCCTGTATTTGTTTTTTTAAAGAATCATATTTTGCCAAATTTTCCTTATTCACAGTTTCAAACGTGACCAAAGAATCAAAAGGACATTTAATATCAACCATAAGAATCGTCTTTTTTTCATTATTAGTTATGATCAAATCGACTCGTTCTTCAGAGTTTGATACCAAGGAGCAAGTGTGGTCCACAACAACAATCAGTGAAGGACATTTCAAATGCTGTACTATTTGTTGAAGGCAATCGTTATGACGATTAAGTGCAAGAGTAAGATTAACCTTGCAATTTTGCAAAACATGTGGCAACGTTTCATCTTGGTTATGGCAACGCCTACACAATCTATTCTCACTTTTTATATAGGGTTTTGCAAAATTAGCCAATGTGTTGGTTCGGGCACAATGAACAAATTTCCAATGATCCTCTCGTAATTCTCCTTTAAATATTGCTCTATTAATATTAAGGGACAGATAAAATGTTTATGAATTGCTAATGTTACTGTTTTTCCATTTAGTAAAATATGAATCATAAAGAGCAAGATGAAGAACTTTCAAAACCAAACGACGATCAAACTCAGTCAATATTATTGTTCCTTTCAAAGCTGTTGTCAGGCGAAGAATTGGCTTATCATCCAGTACTTCAAAGGATATTGTAATATTATGGGTTTTTCAAAAAGCCGAATCACTGTTCTAGGTCGAAAGAAACGAGTTTTTTCTCAGAGTGTTTTTGAATTATATCAGCTTTATTAATCCAATTGCAACTGTCTTGGAGTGATGGGTTATTATTCCCAAGCCTAGGTCCAGTGACAAAGTTTAAAGAATCTATATTAATACGTTTTGTAAATTCACAATTAGCAGTAAAAAGTCTTAAAAAGTGGCTTATAGTTTGCGTGTGATATTCATTCAAAAGATCAGTGCAAGATGTGCCTCCATTTTCAATCGAGTTATAAAAGTAACTGATTTCAGAATTGTTAGGTAAACTCATTATTTTTCTCAAATAACTACGAAGTTTTGTAGTATTATTACAAACATATGCAGAAAGAGCACTAACTTTAATTTCTCTCGTTCTAAATGGAAAGGTTAGGCGTGAGTGAAGGAAGGTCTTATAAGCTTTCAACTTAACTTTTGCCAACCGCACAAATCGGAATCCGCTAGCTTTTTTGCATCACTAACAACCTTATTCAAGATCTCATAAGGACTTTGGTTAGGTTGCTCACCTATTGGAACTCCAAGATATTGATAAAATTCTTTACTCAATAATTTCTTTATTTTTATATTATTAATTGAAATTTCACTAATCGTGTCGACATTTGGCAGTTGAATATATGCACACTTTTCAGGTCGATATTAAAATCCAATTTCACGAGCTACAGCAAAAGCAATGTTTAAGATATTTTGCAAATCATGAGTATTATTAGCAATAAGAGCGATATCATCAGCATAAGCAAGAACTTGGATTGAAGATTCACCAATTTTGAAAGGTTTTACTTTAGAAAGAGTAACAGCTTGAAGGGCAGGATTTATTGAAATGGCAAACAAAATCATTGAAAGAGGGCATCCTTGTTTGACACCCTGCTTTATAGGAATATTCGAAGTAACAGTTGGATCACATGTATAGTATGAGCTAGTTTCAGTGTATAGAAGTTTCAAAGTGTTTGTGAATTTTTCACCAACTCCAATGTGTCGTAAAATCTTCCACGTGTAATCATGGGGTACACTGCCAAAAGCGTCTTTGATGTCAAGAAATGCAATTATGATAGGTGTATCTTTACAATATTTCGAGTGCTCAAGACAAGATGAAAGTACATAATTTTGTTCTACACAACCATCATGCACAGAACCCCCTTTTTGCCCGATATGAAGTAGATTGTTTCGATTTACCCACGATGTTAAGCGTCTAGCTAATATTGACTCATATTTTATAAACAACGGATAACAAAGCAATTGGTCGCCAAGAAGAGATCAGATTATATTTATCACCTTTATCAGGTTTAGGAATCATTAGAGTTTTAAAAGATTTCCAAACGTCAGGCATAGTATTTTCTGTGATGATTTTGTTGTAAAGAAGAGTCAATAATTTACCTTCTGGGTCAAGAATAGCAATATCGTTATATTTAATTCCATCAATTCCAGGAGATGTATTATCAGTTCTTTTCAGTTCAAAAATAACCTCTTTATCTATAATTGGTCCAAGTAAAAGAGTATTTTGAGATTTTAGACCAAAGTTTAAAACATTATCACAACTTTTAATTAGCGGATCTAGATGGCTAAAATTACTAATGTGATCTTTTATTGTTGGCTTCTCGTTTACTTCATCGTTAACTAAAATTTTGTATACCGTCGTTTTCATATTTTGATTAAATGATGATTTGAAGTTAGTTTTTGGTCGTGGAACTTTACTGATTTTACTTCCTAAATATGATCTACTGATTTTAGTTACACTTGTTTCTTTACGAATACGTATTTCATTAATAATAAAGTTACTGATTTCGTTTACACTTTCGTTTTGTAGGGTCAACAAATTTATCAAAAGTATGCGTTGATCTAATTTAAGCTTTACATTTGTTTTATTATCAGGTAAATTCTTTATCGAATCCTTTATAATGTCTTGTACAGTCGGTAATAAAGACTTTATGAAATTTCCAATATCATGGAGATTAATATTTTCCAAAGACAAATCTAAAGCATAGTGTTTGATAAATGCACATATGAGAATCCTACTAATAAGACCAGAGCCACGAATATCATGAGGACAGTTACCAAGTAGTTTACAAAGTTCCGGAGTTTCTTTGATTTCATTGATTTGATTCAATAATGAGTTTGCTGTACAAAGATAAAGAAAGTTTGGAAGTAAAGATGAAGGATTAAGTAGATAATGTTCATCAGAGTTGTAGTCGATGATCATCAAAATTTGCCGAGCTTTAGGAGGATCAATAATGGGAAATACAATTTTTGCTTTCATTAAATTTTCAATATTTAAAAATTCATTTAAGTATTGAGTGCAATCATACAGTATTAATGTGGTCATAGTATAATTTTAAAAAAATGAAATTTTCGGATAAGTTCAAATTGATGAAAACGTTTGTTAAAATGTTTTCTGTAATCTTACAATTTATTAAATTCAAATTTACTACAACTTCATCGCACATCTTGGATTGCATATTTACAAGCTTTTCAATTACTTTATCTCTATTGACAACATTTCCAGAAATAAATTCTTCTAAAAATAGTATAAAAGTAGTAGCGTGATGTATAGGGTCATCAGAGAACATTGCAAAGCGAAAGAGAGTATGAGATTTCTTAAATATAATTGTTTTTTCAAGAATAAATTTATTCAAGTAATCTGTTATATTCTCTCCTATTTCTAACAGCCTTCCGTTGATATTTTGAGAAGATCGAACGTCAAAGATGTAACTGAAGCCAAGACAAACTGAACAAAGAAATAGACACCAATAATTATAGTTGTAGATAATACCAATAATTATTTTAATGCCCTTAAATTGTTTAAAAGCAACATGATCGACTATATAAATATTGTTTTGAGCAATCAAGTTAATTGTTAGCTCTGGAGAAAGAACCATTGCCTCAAGATTATTTTCAAACCATTTTTTAAGAGAGTCGAGACACAAGCTTTTTCTTGAGCTATAAATCATATTTCACATTTATTTTGATATTCACAAGCTCATGATAATCATAATATTATATTGTCGAGACAGTTCATGCAAATAAATATTTTTTGCATTTTTTGCATTTTTAGCATATATTCTTGGTTTTAATATTTGTGTAATATCCAATTTTTTACAATTTTTTTCTGAGTACTTACTCTGGGTTTCGTAAAGTAACGTCATGGATGAATCATCTATAAATGGAGTATGTAGAGCAGCCAGGCGTGGACTGGGTCGGCAGGACAACATGAAAATTCCTGGTAGGCCGGTCTAAAAAGTCTAATAAAATACCGGTGCATCCTTCGATACAAATGACCATTTGAAACTTTAATTTTTCTTGAACAAATTTTAATTACAATGAAAATAGAAATACCTAAAAAAATATTTCCTAAACGACTTTATTTTTTTAGGCTGAAAAAAATGAAATTGTTTTGAACTTTTATTTATAGTGCAGAAATGTCTTTTCTGGAATTGAAGTTTCCGTTTTGCTATAAAAAAATGATAATTAATTTGGTCTCTGTGTGTTAAATGTAAAAAATAGACAAATTTTTAAGTTGAAACGGTTTTTTGTTTGTTTTAATCATTCTGTGACTAGATTTTATAAAGTAAAGAAGTTCATAATCACTTCATTTAAAAGTGTCTAGCACTTGTTCCGGTTTTCAAATATTGTGTTATTAGAAATTGAATCAAATATCACTAATTTTTGGTTTCATTATTAATTTATTTTTATTTATTTTTAAAGCTTTTTAAAGAAAACAAAATTTTAAAAGGAAAAACGACAAATTCAAAATGAATGGGAAATAGAATTATATATTTCAGGTGAAGGAAAACTCTACATGTTTAGTAGGATGCGAGCCCGTCAGATACAATAAATTACGTATATTATGTAATTATTCTATCAAAATAATCATAAAACTTTAATAATTTTCATGAAAATTTAAGTTTACAACAATTATAGTATATTGATAGTTTATTTAATTAAAAATAAGTCACTCAAAACTTAAATTTGAACACTGGATTTACAATATTTTAAGAAAATAATTCATAAAGTTTAAAATTTCAACTTAACTAAATGTAAAAATTTAAATTATACAAGATTTACTTTACCAATTTCTATAAAATTTGAAATTTACAGCAAATAAAATATACAGATTTATATTCTATTAAAAAATTTAATTTTGAAAATAAAAAATAATTCGCCTACGATAGGATTTGAACCCTTGACTCTACAAATTATTTCCGACACCATTGATATAAGAATTTTGAAAATAACTCATTCAAACTAGGATTTAAACATTGGATTTATAAAGTTTATGAAAATAACCCATCATAGGATTATTTACATGTAAATACTAGACCAAATTCTATAAATTTATAGCAAATATACTGTTTCTATTAAAAATTCAATATTTTGATAATAATTCACCAGGTTACGATTTGAAAATACTAATTTACAAGTTCATCCGACTCTATAAATTATTAGCGAAACCATCAACTAAATTCGTTGTAACAACTATTTTATATTTAGTGTTTTTATGAAAATAAGTCACTGGGTTTACAAATGAAAGTCACTGGGCTAACTATATAAATTGATAAAGAATAATCGATCAATGACTTTTATATCAATATTTTTGGACATTAAAAATATTAAGAAATTATATTTCAGAATTAGTTAATTTTAGCATTCAATTTGAAAATACTACGTCTTTGGTTATTTAAGAGTTAGTTATCAACTTTTGATTTTCAATTAAATATTTTTTATCGCATACATCGTTAAATGGCTCTATTTATTTGTCTTTTATCAATATGGAAATTGTGTTTAATTAGACTAAAACTTGTAATAAGGTATTGAATAATAGCTAGTATATTAATTTATCATGTATGTCCACTTAGTATAATATAGAGCCTGTTAAATATTTTAGTTTAAATTTAGGATTCTCGATATAGTTTTTATGAGTTTTATATCTAATCGATTGTCAATTGATATATACTAAAGAATTTATTGAGAATTTGATGTAAACTTTTAAGAGAACTGTATCAATTTTAGAGAGAGTATTCCAACGTGTGAATATTTCAGAGTGTTTGATATAATGGAAAGGTTAGATTTATCACTATGGATTGGGATTTTGATCAATTCTAGTATGCTTTCAAGTTGGAATATCGAGTTTAATGTAGTAAATTAATAAGGGAAATATTGAGTGAGAAATTTAATCGATTAATTATGAAGTTATAATAATTTGGATATCAGTGTGAGTAATTTCATATTATACAGAATTAAAAGAAATTAATCAAAGGTTAATATTGAGTAGAAATAATCATTTAATGTTAGATTTTACATGAAAATTATCAGCAATATATCAATTTTAAGGGATAAATTATGGCTAAATATTGAGTATGTGCAGATAAATATAGGGTTTTTAATGAAAATGATCAGTAACATATCAATTTTAAGGGATAAATTATGGCTAAATATTGCGTATGTACAGATAAATGTAGAGTTTTACGTGAAATGATCAGTAATTAACCAAATAAAGGTGAAACGTTTAATAATTTTTTACAATTGAGGAGTCTTAATCAAATATTTGTTGGGATATCAGCGCTCGTCAATCACGGTATTACTATTGCGTGTAAGAGAAATTCATTAAGGATTCTTACTGAATTTTAATAAATCTAGCTATTGCAGGATTTATGTAAACAAATTTCAATGTGGTAATTCATTAAATTACAGTCACTATAACTTTAGGGGTTAAATACAATGTAAAGTATGTGAAGAGAAATAAATAATTTAGCTTTATATGTGGAATTATTGTCAGTAAATTCTAGCTTATTAATGCAATCTTTACTGGTAACATGATAGTAATTATAGTTTTTAGGTGAATCGAAGATGAATCCAAGGATTGAGTAGATTTATCCTTTTTTGTCGATGATTTGTGGTATTTTGATGTTTATTGCTACTATGATAGAAATTCATTAAATTTTTATCTAAGATTTTAAGGTGGTTGGATATCCATTTGGACATTAAAGTATATTAATTTTTATCAATATGCTAACAAATATTGTTTTTCTTATTCTGTTAAATTCATTTTGTATTGAAGAAAAGTATGTGTAGTTCAATAAATTGTAAACTTTTAATAGGGATAATTAGTATATTTTTATAGAAACAAATTCTTATTGTACGGTAACCATAAATTACGACATATATAATCTTCAATTTAACCAATATTTGTTGTACATGAAAATTTTCTAGTCGATCTATTTGATTTTGCTTGAATCTTTATAATTACAACTTTTATATGTAAAAATTTGGAAACATTATTGAAGTAATCTTTATAAGGAAACTTTAGCGTAATGAATTATGGTGATTGTAGCGTTTTACAATGCATATAATTGGATTCGGATAAGTTTTAAATTAAATAAGTTAATTATCGGTAATTAGCAACAAGTTCAACATTATAATAATTTTAAAAGACTTCTGTTTTATTGATTTATTAAAAAAAATTAATGAAATTATGTTCGATTGAATAGAATGATTTCCTATCGACTAATCAATGCGGTACCAATAAGATTTAGAAAATAATTTAAAGTAATAAAGTACTGTTTTCGAACATTAAAATTTGAATTTGAATTAATTTGAGTCGTCGTCATTGGTAATAAATAGAATTAACCCATTAAAATCAAGTATTCTATAATTTCATTTTTAAATTATTATTTTCATGAAAAACTGTAATGATTTTAATTGATAAATTTATTAGTATTTTCAACAACCGGTTTTAGTTAAATAATAAGTTTATTGAAAAATTCAATATGGTTTGTACGTTTTCAAATTATTTTCAAGAAAACTGTAATAATTTTAATATATTGAGACTATTAGACTTTTTAGACCGGCCCACCTGGAATTTTCCAGTTGTTCCGCCGACCCAGTCCGCGCCTGGCTGCTCTACATACTCCATTTATAGATGATCCATACATGACGTTACTTTACGAAACCCAGAGTCGGTACTCAGAAAAAAATTGTAAAAAATTGGATATTACACAAATATTAAAACCAAGAATATATGCTAAAAATGCAAAAAATGCAAAAAATATTTATTTGCATGAACTGTCTCGACAATATAATATTATGATTATCATGAGCTTGTGAATATCAAAATAAATGTGAAATATTATTTATAGTTTTTTATAGTAAATATATTTATTTTGATATAATTTTGTATTTTTAAATAATTTTTTTCTCATCAGATAAAAAATCAACTAAAATAATATGGATTTAATTTATATTATTTTTTTGATTGGTTTTTTACCCAACAATGACAGTGAATCTATCGAAATATTTAGCAATACATTGGTTTAATTGGAACTTTCTTTTAAAAAACCATTCTTCTGTTTTTTTAATAATTTATATAATAATATTAATAAAAATAATAATAATAATAATAATTTGAATTATTTTGCAAATTTTTATTGTTAATTAATAATTACATTTATAATTGTCAAAAAATTAAACAGCAATTACAATTTGTTTATCAAACAAAAATTTTCCTTCTCACCGGAAATATTAAAATTTTAACAATATTGTTATTTTTATTTTTAATTTTATTTATTTTGACTGAATTTTCTTCGTGACATCTAAGCCACGAACAGAAATTTGTCAATTTAATTTAAACTTTTCTTCATATGATTTGCTAATGATATTTCTAATTTTAAATAAACATTTTTCATGTGATATAACTTTATCTTAATATGAAATATATAATTCTAGAAGGTAAGAGTGTGGAAGGTTCTAGAAGGTAGGTGAGTATGTTGGTCCACAAATGCGTGACATGATAACAGTTAGGTAATCGGTGTGTTGGTTCCCAACTACGTGACATAATAATGGTTAGGTTATCGGTGTGTAATAAGTGTGTCTCCGGGTAGTGACTGACCAGTGGGCATGTGACATAATCATGAGGTCATCTGGCAACAGTGGACAAAGGTCAATTACTAGGTAACAACTGAGTGGACAGAGGTCAATCTCGAGGTAGTAACAGCGTGGACTGAAGTCAGATACTATGTAATATTATGTAAGCCAAAGGGGAGGGTTTGTATCTGACGGGCTCACATCCTACTACTTATATGTTTTAATAATATATTTCTATTATTATTTAGCGGGTGTTTATACATTATTTTAGTTATATATTTTTTCGATTTAAAGTAGAATATGTAATAGTGAAAAATGAGGCTGCTTTTAGAATTTGTAGCAACCCCTATAAATAACGATTTCAATTTAATTGTTTGAATTGTCGGTTAGAAGACAATAACAACCAATCTAATCGTAGAACAAAAAGATAAAAATGTGTTACTGAAAAACCAAAGATAGAAATCAGTTGTACCAATCGTACTAAGATATTTCTGCTTGTTTTCCACAGCTCTAAATTAGGTGAAAGATGACACATTTGGTGAGACTCCAAACTTTGGCGCGATCAAATCTTAACCGATTCCCTCGTAAAATTTACTTTCCAATTTTCCGAACAAGACAATTTAATATAAATAATACCTTTTCTTTAACTTATTAATGAACATTATAATTATTATATAACGAAGTTAATTAACAAAGATTTCTTTTATTTCTTTGAATAATTGATGCTGCTTCTTAATATTTTCTTGGAGATCTTCATAATATTTTTTTAAATTAATTTTATATCCCTATAAATATGAAAAGTGCTGATTTCATATTTTAGCCGTCCCTTCGTATTAAATCTGCGCGTCGAATAAATAATAACAGTATTAATAAAAATCACTCATTAAAGATAACTTGTCAAGAAATGGAAATAATTCATCAAGCTGTTTTAGTTGCGATAAAAAATACATGTAAAATGTTTATATGTTAAGTTGGTGCATAATTATTGCGACTTTTTAATTATGAAGTTTTGTATAATTTTTTTATAAAAATCATCCTTGTGGAAAATTATATATATATTTGTCATATGATGAATTAATAGTTAATGATCCAAATCACTTGAAAAAGGCTGTGTCAAAAATTCGTCGAAAAACAACGATATCTTTACTGATTCAAAATCAAATAATTTTTAATAAATATAATCTCAATTGTGTATTTAATATAAAAATTTCATTCAATTGTCACCAATAAATGCTTTTCATTTTCAAATGACATTATTTTTAAAAAATATCTGACTATGAATCAGTAAAGATATCTATGAGTTTTTTTGATATTCACGAATTTTCGGTACCGCCTTTTTAATTCGGTTGTAATCATAAATCTATAAATTTGATATAAAATAAGAAAACATTAATTTTTAAAATTATTGATTTTATTTTAATTTTTTGTTGATTTTATTAGTTGAATTTTGTTTAAATTAATGTTAAAATAACCAGTTCGGTGATTGGTGTCAGTAATATATTTATAATAGTAATATTTGTTTTTATTTATAGAATTTGTAAAAATATTATTTCAATAAGTTACTCAATCAATTATTTGGGTATAATTATGATTTGTGACAACTCATTCATGTTTTAGCAATTAAATTTAAATTTTTGTTACTTTTGGCTTCGATTATATGATTATAACTTTAATTTTTACAAATAAAATAATATTTCTATTTCTCTGATTATAATCAAAAGTATTTTTGTAAAAATAAGTAACTAATAATTATTAGTCCCTTATTTTTACAATAAATACTTTAAAAAAATTTAATCAGCGAATTACTTAGTGATTGTTACTAACAGAAGCATATTCAATGAAAAATAATCCATATATTTGATTTTATTTATAACATAATCCAACTAAAATATAATTAAAAAATACCATTTTACAGTAAATCATAGCTTATAATTTTTAATTATTTAGCATGTTTTTATAAAATCAAGCCGCGCCTAATTTTGAAAATCGCCGCAACAAAAACCAAAATTAGAACTGCCGCCACCGTTTCAGTAGTTTTCGCAACAAAGTGGGTGATATCGCCCATGTTCGAAACCACTGATATAAAATAAATTAAAATCAGACATTTCAAAAACGGGTTCTTATTGGATTCATACGTTTTTGTTTTTCATTTCGTGTTTGAACTAAATTATAAATTATTTAATTAAATTAATTTTTAGAAACAAAAAAATAATTCACGAAAAATTTCTTTTTCATGAAATGCTTTTTTTAATTGTAAATAGATTAAATTAAGATCACACCTACATAAAATATAATATTCAGACTGCAGGAAATATGAAAACCTGACGATTCTTATCCATTATCTTGCCTCTGGTGATTTGGCTTCAAGAATCCTTAATTAAATACCACATAAATTACTCTGAACCCAAATGTAAAAAATATATTTAAAAAAATTAAAATTAACATTGAAATAAATTTTATTTTTTTTTACTTATAATCAATAAATATTCCATAAATTAATCAATAATAATTAAAATATATATCATTTAAATATCATTCGAATCAAACTATTACATACTATTAATTTATATTATCTTCATTTCAAACCATAGATCAATACTTTTTATTTTTTATAAATACTTTGTCTCATAATAGAATAATATATATATTGTTAGAACCAGTGGTGTTGTGCTAATTTTTTTTAACGGAACGCGTATATATAATAATATAGACAGGGCTGATCCTTGGTAGGCGGCCGCTCTGTGTAGTCTCATGTCCCAAATTTAACGATGGGGGGTGATTTTCCATGATAATCCTGGCGGCGACGTTTTTTTAGGTCTCAATGAGACCTAAAAAAACGTAATAATAATACATAAAATTCGTCAAAAATTAGAAAAAAAAATCAGCAATTCTTTTTATTTTTTTTTCAATACGTCAGCCAATTCTCGTTATCAGAAATCATCTTTAGTTCCGGAACGCGTTCCTGTCCAAAAAGGAAGTACCCGAACGACGTTCCGGAGCGTTCCGGCTCGACAACACCACTGGTTAGAACCGTTATTGATCCAACAAAGGTTAAATATTTAATTCTGATTTAAGCCTTTATGAAACGTGGTGGTTTTATTTGGTACAGTAAAACATCAATGTATAAAAACAAATCTGGGCTAATATGTATAGTCAATGCGAAAGCCGGTTATATAAAAATAGATTTTTCGAATTTTTTTGCTAAACATTTGTTGAGATATTATTAAGATATCGGAAGGAATTATCTTTTGATTTGGCTCTTTGAGTTCAATGGCAAATTAATTAAACCGCAACAAAATTTATGACTATAGGTCTAAGATTAATTGTCTTATTTTACTTTTATAATTTCTTTTTCAACTTCGTCAATTAGCAAATATTTTTTTTAAGAGTCGGTATATATACAGATTCAGTTAGTAAGATATGTCATCTTTGCTCTACCAGACTTAGTTGATAATATTTATGGCGAATTTCTTTACCTGGTGTATTTATCACTTAATTTGTCATCTCTGAGATTCTCCAATGATTTGTGTTTTCTTATTAATTAATGTTTTATAGTTCCAGCTCCTACTAGATGCATCCCATCATTTTAAAATTATTCTCTAAGTCTTAAATTTGTCATTTGCCACCCGTTATCAGTACCTCTACCATAAAGTTATTTATTTGTACCTTTTTTTAGTATTTAACTTCTAACAATTTATATTTTTTACATTTATGTGTAACCCCAAGAAAATCAAAAAATATTGGTTTACTCGTATTTATTTATGAAGTCACATTTATATAAATCAACTTAAGTTTGAAAGAAAAGTTTGATTTCACGAAAGATCTCTTTATCGTATTGCTTACATAAGTGACATCGAACCTTTTGGCGCCTTCAATTCACTTTGAAATTACTTATGAAAACATAAGTTCACGGCATGTGTTTTCAATTAAACAGATTGTAGTCCACTTTAATTTTTTTAGAATAAAAAATATAATCTCTGTCAAGACTAAGACTAACAGTTAAGTAATAATAAAATTAACTTATTAATTTAATTTTTGACAAATATTTGTTAAAAACATTTTATAATTTTCAGTATGTTAATTTCTACTTATGAAAAACGGAAAGCAAATTTTATAAATGCAGGTTTTACTCTAATTATCAGGCAACTTGCTAATTAATAGATAATAATCATAAATATATGTTTTTTGAGTTAAATAACTGAATTTTACAAATTTTATTAAAAAATAGTTGACAATCAAATGTTGTTTTAAAAAAAATTTAAGTTTAAAATAACAAGATCTAAAAAGAAAAATTTAATTATTTAATTATTAATTAAATTATTACTTAATTATTTAGTTTTTCAAAATTTTCGTTAAACAAAATCAAAAATCAATAAAATTCATTTTCATAATTCATTTTAAGGTCAGTTTGAATTTGTTTAAATTATATGCTGTTATGCAAACGACAATTGAAATCAGTTATACAATTCAATTTAAAAAATAAAATAAAACATATTAATAGTTAAATTTTAAAGCAGTTGAACAAAAATGTCATTTGAAAACGATTCGGAATATAATTCCATATCAAATTCTACTCATACTATTAATCATTTTTCAGAAAAAAATCATAATTCATTGGCTTATGAAAAAGTTAAACAATCTAATAAACATTCAACGCCATTAACAATTTTCTCTAATTTTTTTTTAGAATGACAGGCTAGATTGGGATAAGATAATTTATAATTTAAAGCTAAATGGCTTCAGTGGGATTACATTGAAATTTGATGAAAACGGTAAATTTGATGCAAATTTCTTTTGTCAGTAATGAAGTATTGATCAACATTTTCAAGATAATTTGTACTTCAACAAAAACGATGCCATCAATTTGCGATATTTGATATTTGATTTATTAAATGAAAACAACAAAAAGCATGACACAATCAAAGATTTATGGTCTTCAAATGACAAATTGAAGTATTCATTATCGTTTGGATTTTCTATTGGGTTATTAATGATAAATGGAAATTTTCAGATCTTTGATGAATGATAATTCATTTTTTATCAACCGCTATGAGGAAATGGTTAAAAATCTTAATGAAAGTTTATTAGAAGCCAAGCAGAAATTAAAGGTAGACTAATTAAAATATTAAAATATTTTTGGAAAGCTGAAAGTTCATTCTATTTCTAGTAGCGATTGTTTTATTTTAGATGGATTCAGTTGTCACTTGCTTTTATAAATTTGGAGGTGAGGCAAAGGGGGGAGGGGGAGGGAAGGGGATTCATGAATTGACTTCATCTATTTCTACAGAAATCATTATAGAAAACATAAAATATGCTTTTAATCTTAGCCAAATGCTTCCAAAACTGAAGTAATTATGTCTCATATCTAGTGCAATAAATTGGGGGGGGGGGGCAGTGACAAACTGAAACGTTTTTACTTCTTTTTTAATTATTTTAATTTATAAACAAATAATTAAAATTAGTTACAATCTATTCGGTTTCTATAACTTGGCTACAACAGTCACACCTGGAAAGGCTTCCCAATCCCACAGAAAATGTATCGCACATTTGCACTATTATGGAGAATATACCGCATATTTGCACTATTAGGGAGAATGTACCACCTATTTGCACTATTATGGAGAATGTACTGCATATTTGCACTTAGGGAGAATATACCGCATATCTGCACTATTAGGGAGAATGTACCACCTATTTGCACTATTATGGAGAATATACCGCATATTTGCACTATTAGGGAGAATATACCGCATATCTGCATAATTAGGGAGAATATACCGCATATCTGCACTATTAGGGAGAATGTACCGCATATCTGCACTATTAGGGAGAATGTACCGCATATCTGCACTATTAGGGAGAATGTACCGCACATCTGCACTATTAGGGAGAATGTACCGCATATCTGCACTATTAGGGAGAATGTACCACCTATTTGCACTATTATGGAGAATGTACTGCATATTTGCACTTAGGGAGAATATACCGCATATTTGCACTATTAGGGAGAATGTACCGCATATTTGCACTATTAGGGAGAATGTACCGCATATCTGCACTATTAGGGAGAATATACCGCATATTTGCACTATTAGGGAGAATATACCGCATATCTGCACTATTAGGGAGAATGTACCACATATTTGCACTATTATGGAGAATATACCGCATATCTGCACTATTAGGGAGAATATACCGCATATTTGCACTATTATGGAGAATATACCGCATATTTGCACTATTAGGGAGAATATACCGCATATTTGCACTATTATGGAGAATGTACCGCATATTTGCACTATTATGGAGAATGTACCGCATATTTGCACTATTAGGGAGAATATACCGCATATTTATATTAAGAATATACCGCATATCTGCACTATTAGGGAGAAATATACCGCATATTTGCACTATTATGGAGAATATACCGCATATTTGCACTATTAGGAGAATGTACCGCATATTTGCACTATTATGGAGAATATACCGCATATTTGCACTATTATGGAGAATGTACCGCATATTTGCACTATTATGGAGAATATACCGCATATTTGCACTATTAGGGAGAATATACCGCATATTTGCACTATTATGGAGAATGTACCGCATATTTGCACTATTATGGAGAATATACCGCATATTTGCACTATTATGGAGAATATACCGCATATTTGCACTATTATGGAGAATGTACCGCATATTTGCACTATTATGGAGAATATACCGCATATTTGCACTATTAGGGAGAATATACCGCATATTTGCACTATTATGGAGAATGTACCGCATATTTGCACTATTATGGAGAATATACCGCATATTTGCACTATTATGGAGAATGTACCGCATATTTGCACTATTATGGAGAATATACCGCATATTTGCACTATTATGGAGAATATACCGCATATTTGCACTATTATGGAGAATATACCGCATATTTGCACTATTATGGAGAATGTACCGCATATTTGCACTATTATGGAGAATGTACCGCATATTTGCACTATTATGGAGAATATACCGCATATTTGCACTATTAGGGAGAATATACCGCATATTTGCACTATTATGGAGAATGTACCGCATATTTGCACTATTATGGAGAATATACCGCATATTTGCACTATTTATGGAGAATATACCGCATATTTGCACTATTATGGAGAATATACCGCATATTTGCACTATTTTGGAGAATATACCGCATATTTGCACTATTATGGAGAATATACCGCATATTTGCACTATTTTGGAGAATATACCGCATATTTGCACTATTAGGGAGAATATACCGCATATCTGCACTATTGTGGAGAAAATACCGCATATTTGCACTATTATGGAGAATGTACCGCATATTTGCACTATTATGGAGAATATACCGCATATTTGCACTATTTTGGAGAATATACCGCATATTTGCACTATTATGGAGAATATACCGCATATTTGCACTATTTTGGAGAATATACCGCATATTTGCACTATTATGGAGAATATACCGCATATTTGCACTATTATGGAGAATATACCGCATATTTGCACTATTATGGAGAATATACCGCATATTTGCACTATTATGGAGAATATACCGCATATTTGCACTATTATGGAGAATGTACCGCATATTTGCACTATTGTGGAGAATATACCGCATATTTGCACTGTTGTGGAGAATATACCGCATATTTGCACTGTTGTGGAGAATATACCGCATATTTGCACTATTATGGAGAATATACCGCATATTTGCACTATTATGGAGAATATACCGCATATTTGCACTATTGTGGAGAATATACCGCATATTTGCACTATTATGGAGAATATACCGCATATTTGCACTATTAGGGAGAATGTACCACATATTTGCACTATTGTGGAGAATTTACCGCATATCTGCACCGAATAATGGCTTATAAATTAATAAATGTAAGTCTAACTGATTTAGCTTGCATTGACTCGAACTTCTCATTTCCGGAATTATTTAACAGGCACAAAATAAAGAAATAAATTATTACGAATAAACATTTCTGTCAATTCAGTACCATATAAAAATAATGCCCTTGATTTTTAAAACAAAAGATGAATTTTAATTAGAAAAACAAAAACAAAATATTTCAAATAAAAACAATAAAAATTGGATTACATTTTGTCAAATAGATGAGATTTACGAGTAAACAGTAAAATATGAATTTAAATGATGGCGTGCGGCTTCTCAGTGTCTTTTATTACGCCACTTGGCAGATCGACGAAGTCGTACCTATAATTTACCTTGAAGTAATGAAATCAAACGTTCTCTAATTCCTTCGTCTTGCAGGATCGCCCACTATCCGTATAAATTGTCAAGCCCTCTTCAGTATTTTCTAAAATAGTCGTTATTAATATGTTTTGCACTTCGATAATCCTGATAGAGTTCCCGGAAAATTAACTCTTCCAGCTTTTTTTCTTCCTCTTGGCTCTCTTCAATTTTGACGATTAGTCCATTGCCTTTAATCTTTAGCCTCGACTCTTGATTTAGATTCTGTTTGTAGATTTCTCTCATTTAATTGTTCCAATCGACTTTAGTATTTTTATTTATGGACGATTCCTTTTTGCAAGACTTTATCGATGTCAGTTTTTTCACCTAGCAATGAAAGAAGCGAACGATCGTCACAAACGGTAAACCACTATTGATGGACAGATTTTCAGTTGTTACTTTAATCTGTTTTCGACACTCAGATTCACAAAAATTATTGAATGGCTGCCCTAAAATAATTTTTTTTAAGTTGTCAACTTGCTCCTATCACTTATTAAAGATTGTATTTTCGTGATGATAAGAAAATCTTTTCGATTCAGTTGATGTCAGCGGAATTGTTGTTATGCATTGAAAAGTCTTCTAAATTATTTTCTAATCCTTTCGACATAGTAACATCCAAATTCTGAGGAAGTGTTAATGAGACGAGATATCTAGTTCTGCCTTAGGAGAAGTTTCAGCCTCATTATCAGTACTCATTATCAATGCTTGAAAACCCAAGGTCTCCTCTAAAAAAAATTTGAGAGGGTGATTAAAAATTTTTATTTTTTTTGTTCAAATTAGATGAATTTTATTTTTTGTTTAAATGTGGTCATTTTTTAAAATTCATAAATTAAAATTATATTTTCAACATTTTGTTAATTTGAAATTAGTATAAAACAATTTTTAAAGCTTTTACAATTAATTTTTAATTCTAACATTTTTTATTATAAATTTATTACTAATAAAATAAAACCTTTCACTGCCGTTACCATAGCGATCATAAAAAATTATTTGTGCTTACAATTTTATCCCGAGACCGCTATAATGTCTATTAGATTAACTTATATAATATGAAATTTATAATTTATAATTCTAAATTCATAAACATGTGTTTTATTCAATTGTTTAAATTTATAATAAAATGATAAAATGAAGTATGTATATAAATTATTATGAAAATTAAATGATAAATTTATTTAACTCGATTTAAAATAACTCTTTTTTATATATTTTTATGATATATTCCCTAAATATTCATTTTAAAAATTTTTATTCACCTACCCAAATAAAAAATTTTAATCATTTTCTACCCAAATAAAAATTTTTATTCAGCTTCTACTCATATTTTAAAGTTTTATTTACCAAATGACAAACAAATTTTCATTTTATCAAAGTATCATATAATTCAATAAAATAAAACAATGGTCAAATTTATAAAATTTAATCGATAAATTTATTTAAATCTATTTTTTTCGCTTTGTTTTAGGCCTTCATTTTGATCTTTTTTCAGTAGGTGCCATAATTGTTGATCTAACGAATATTTTTGACGAAAGATGGTTTATTCTCGTACTATAACAATCTATATATGCACATATAATAAAATAGTTTGATACATAGTTGGTTAATTTGGCATTTACTTCATTAGTAGACCGGCAAAATTGGATACATCTGAAAATTGTTTGCAACTACAGGTTCTATTCCCTAAATTCACAGTGTATTCACCCTGAATAACAAACATATCACTTCTCGATTTAACACATGAAAGCTTGTTAAAATATTTTAATTTTGGTATGTGAATAAAAAATGTTAATTGGGTAGAAAGTGAATAAAAAATGTTAATTGGGTAGAAAGTGAATAAAAAATTTTATTTGCATAGTGAATAAAATGTTTTATTTTGGTTGGTGAATAAAAAATTTTAAAATGTGTAGAAAGTGTAATGCCCCATATTTTTAATACAGTAAATATTAGAAATCTTAAAACTTTTCTTTTCGAAACATATTAAATGTGTGCCGTGAAATTTGGTGATCTTCCCGGATTAATGTTGATTGGAATCCCCTGCCCCAAAATAGCGTTCCGTTGAATTATCGCCTGTAACCTTCCGTTTGAATAAAGCTGAGCTTGTTAAATAAAGTAAAATTTGAACAATTTGAACCCTTTTTTCAAAATGTTATCTTATGGTCCAGTTACGATGATTGAAGCGGATGTTTTCTTTACACTCCAGAATGGAATGTGTTATTATCTGTCATCAATCACTATTACAGTAATACTTTGAAAAACTTTTTCGTTATAAGAAACTTGGTTGTCTGAAGTAGAAATACCATGGACATAATATGAATGTGTACATTTAATGTAAACGAGAATTCTCATTCTGTATGGCCGAGACCAATTGTTGATAGCAGCATGTTACATGTTTAACTTTTTTTTTCACTGTACAGGTATCCACCGAGTTACGCGAATTTCGAATTACACGGAAAAAAATTGCGTTTTTTTTTAATTGTAATCCCATAATTGTAACTCCCTCCCTTTTGTGTATGTTTCTAACTTCAAGTTACACAGTTTCCTGAAAAACATATTGTAGCTTATATTAATCTTGAGTCTCGACTTACGTGGGACCAATCAACCGCGTAGCTCGAAGGATACCTGTATTTGCCTTATTTCTCCTTAAACGCAAGTGAAAGTAAATTATCAGAGGATTATTAAACAAGTTATTACTGTAATTTATGAAAGAGTAGTTATTGGATCAGAATTAACAAAATACGGCAATTTCAAAAAAGTAATTGGTTGGAAGCTACCTTTTCTCTTAAAATTGACTCGATTTTCATTTGCGTATTATATAGTTTATCGAAGGTGATTGGGATTCCCAATTATTCCTTTATGATTTCGGGAGATATTTGATGAAGCCCTTATTTCAAAATTTGAAATGTAAGTAATTCATTTTCTCTATTTCTAAGGAAATGGAAAGTTCGTGTCAATATAATGCCCATTCAACGAACAACACGAACAAGAACTACAACTTGTCTGAATCAGAAATAACAAGCGTGAGTGCAGTAGAGGAATCGAGACAGATAATAGTTAGTAGATATCATAATATGGAAAAAATATGCGATGAACAAAGAGAAGAAATAAATTCATTGCAGTTGAAATTATCAAAGCTAACATCTATAGAAAAGGCAAGAAATAGAAGGCAAAATGAAATTTTTCATCAGTTGCGGAATAAAGCTCCTAACTCGTATAATGCATTAGATAAAAGGTTTTTGGTTTTGTTTTGCATGTATATATATATCATCTTTTTTATTCATAATCATCAATTCATATAGATAGATAGATAGATAGATAGATAGATAGATAGATAGATAGATAGATAGATAGATAGATAGATAGATAGATAGATAGATAGATAGATAGATAGATAGATAGATAGATAGATAGATAGATAGATAGATAGATAGATAGATAGATAGATAGATAGATAGATAGATAGATAGATAGATAGATAGATAGATAGATAGATAGATAGATAGATAGATAGATAGATAGATAGATAGATAGATAGATAGATAGATAGATAGATAGATAGATAGATAGATAGATAGATAGATAGATAGATAGATAGATAGATAGATAGATAGATAGATAGATAGATAGATAGATAGATAGATAGATAGATAGATAGATAGATAGATAGATAGATAGATAGATAGATAGATAGATAGATAGATAGATAGATAGACAGATAGATTTACTTTTTGTGGTAAAAAAGATGGTATTGTTAATGATAAAAATTATTTATGTGGAGATGTCTATAAAAACTATTCCGCGTCATAAACGAGTATGTATAATTTGGCGAATAAATATAATTGGTCGACCTTGTACGATTCGATTATGTCTGACACCGGAACGTACTTTAAGTGGTTAAAACATTAAAACCAGCTAGAAATGTATCAACTTTGTGTCTTATTTCAAATATAAAATAACTTAATCCTAACTTTATTATTTATATTCGAGTCTGAGGACCTTTTAGTCTCACCATGTATGATTTGTCATTTTGACATTTTATTAATCATTCAGGCTTCTGGATGTGATAGAGAGTTATGAAAGTAAAGTTTTGCAGTTAGAGAGTCATTTAACATTTTTCTCTAATCTCGGGTTTTCATTACCGAATGATGATGCCCCATTAAGCATGGCCGATAATACTAACAACAATAATGCATCGACCTATCAGTCGCACAAATCGGAATTATCACATGAATATAAAATATTAATTCAGGTACTTATATTGTTAATTATTATATTTATACTATAGGGTAGATTGGGTAATAATGACTGTTAGGATATAGAGAGGGTTTCTTGCATTGATAAATTTGTCTCGGGCTTGGTCAAAAGGTTTCAAGTAATTTTAACAGCGTTGTTAGGCCAATGTGGTGACGACGACGTGAAAGGGTATTTGAGTGACATTAGCGAGGTGAAATATAAAGGCATTATTCACTACGTTATTATACAAATGTCAGTATAGGCTCATCTGAGTGACCTTTAACTTACATGATCATTTTGTTGAAAATATCTTAGATACTAAAATCTAATTTTGCATTCGACCTCTGAAAGACTTAATAAAGTTTTTATCTTGCGCTCGACTAAAGCTTAATCCGTCACTGGGTAGGAGTGATTTTGGTAACATTCCCAAACAAATACTAGTTGCAACTAAGGAATCCAATACCGCACGAAAAATCAACACCGGTATTTCGGTATTAAAGAATTATAATACCGGTATATCGGTATTAAAACCGGTATTCAAAGAAATTAATTGAATCACACGTTTTTTAAAAGTTATTCATATTTTTATTAGTAATGTGTAAAAATTTACTTTTATTTATTTTGCAATATAAATTAATAAAAAAAATCTGGTTGAGCAAATCGTTAAAAGAAGTTTGTAAACCTGTTGGAAATATTTCTCCGCACACCTTCATCCTCGAACAGACTCATTTCTTTTTTTTGGAATTTGGTTGGATTCTATGTGCGTTCTGGTAATTTTCCGGCTTTAATTTTTTTAGTTTCAAAATGGCTGCGTCAATAAATTTTCAGACTTTTCTGTTGTTTCAGAAATCTCAACCTCACCGACCTCTGAATCTATAATTTTCATGTAATCTAAAACTTGAGAACGGAAATGACGGGCAGTCATTGCAATGTATATGGTATTACACCCATGACATATAAATTGAAAACGAAGATCCGAAAAAAATCTAAGTAGGACTTGAAATCCACTCTTGCCCGTCAATTCCGCTCTCAAGTTTTCGATACCATTTGACTGATGGAATTAATTTGATATTAGTAAGCGCAATTTTTTGATGCAAGATGAAAGTTATATTTAAATTTTGTTTAAATCTTGGTTTTGTAAAATTTTAGAAAAATAATTTTTTTAAATTTCGGTTTTGTAAAATTTTAGAAAATTAATTTTTTTTTAATTTTGTCGAATTTGTGATTTATAAAAGCAAAATTTTTATTTTTTGATAAAATAATTCGAGAATTTAAAAGCAGAAATATGTTTAAATAAAAATGGTTTATTCTAAATAGTTTAAAGTTCAAGACTACCTGATGAAAGCAGAAATTCTGTCGAAATATATTGTAGCTGAATATATATTTAGGATTGGTGATTTTCTTTAAAAAAATTAAAGATTGAAATACCGAAAACCGGTATTTATTACCGTAAAAATTGACCGCTATCCTATTATCCCTGTATTGGATTCACTAGTTGCAACTTTACTTTATCTTGCCACTTTTTGAAATATAGTAGTCTGAAAGGTGATTTATTTAATATATTATTACTATTATTAAGATATTATTTCATTTTTTCACTGTCATTAATTTATATCAGTGGTTCCCAAACTTGGTGGTACTGTCCCTCAATGTGCCCAGAAACTTTTTAGGCTTGTGGTAGTTGATTAATAAACATTTTGGGGCTTTCAATAGGTCTTTTGTTGTCGGTGGCCGCCAAGAAGAAATTAATAACAAAAACTTTAAAATGAATAATTTTTGTGATTCTGCAATCGAAATCATTCGAAATTTAAATTCTGAATTATAATTCATCTTATTACATTTGCACAGCAGATAAATCTAAACAACTAGGTATGTTGGACAACTGTTACACAATTTATTGGGTCAAACCCGTTTTTGATATATTTACAATCATTTTTGCAGTTTTGAGTAATGTATCACAACTTGCTATTTATGTTGAAAATATGAGATGGTTTGAACGAGGAAAACTGTTATAATGAGGGGACGTTAAAAGAATTTTGTCTTCCAAAGTGAGTGTAATCCAAAAAGGTTTGGGAATCACTGAAAATAAATGAAGCATATTTATTTTCAGCAATTTTTCCTCTAATCTATATTGCTAATATAATATATAGTAAGTAAAATATCTCGATTTGATGAAATATTAGTCCAGGTATTCAAAGCGTTCTGAAAACTTGTAACACTTCCTTTTTGATTAGTGGATTAAAAATCATATAGCAAATTATTTTCATAAATAGAAATCTACTACAATTTTGAATTTAAATATGTCTAGAAATTACAAGAAGAAATCGAAAAGGTACAGAAAGAAAAAGAGAAACTAAAGGAGAAATATGAAATACTTAAGTTGGAATTCGAAAGCAAGTAAATGGAAAATATCTCGTCTGAGACAAATTGATTATCAAATATTGCAGGCCTTCTCTAGTGGAAATGAAAGAGGTATTGAATAAATTAAAAGAATACAAACGGCTTCTGGAAATCCACAACATAAGGTAAGAGTGCCGCTAGAGCGTGTATTGTTATAAATGTGCTGAATTATGGATGCATCAATCATCTGCCATAATGCGCGTATTGCACTGCCTGCACTGCACCGCACTGCCTGCTATCCAAATGTGCCTCATTCATGCCCTTAAACTATTTTTTCACCGCCACTGAAAACCAAATATATTTCATAAAATAAAAATACTATCGAATGCAATTTAGACATTTTCAATGACAATTTCTCATATATCCCATTATTGCTGATTTCAATTATTGCAATAAATGGAAATTGGATTAATTAAATATCAAACATTCCTTTCGAGTTATAAAATTACATTTCATTTCATTATTGGAATTTTTTCAATTTATATTTCTTTCTGTGTTTGATTTTGGTTTCCATTCATGTCGTATGAATTACGGCTAATTGACCAATGGGATATTTCCTGTTTATCTTGTTTTAATAAATTAGATTTTTCTTTTTAATTGGTTATTAATTATGAAAATTACTTGAAAACGTTGATAATAATTAAGTTTTTAATTATTTATGCATGGAAAATCAAATTTTATTTCAATGTGTTTTTTTATTGTTTATTTATTTTTTTTAAAAATTTTTATTTTATTTCCAAATATTTTATTCTTTATTTTGTTAAAAATTTTTGTTAACAAAAAATTTTAATGGATAAAAATCTGTTAATTACAACGCTAATTAATCATCATTATTATAGTAATTATTATCATTATAATTACTGTCATTACCTGTGAATGAAAGTTTGCACCATACGTTGCTTTGGGTGCTCTGGGCATTCACATTGAAAATAGCACTATATTATTGACTAATTTAATTTTAGAAATTTACTAATATACATAATGATTTTCATTTTTTAAAAGCACTTCATATATCAATGCGTTTATGTTTTGTAAATATTTTGTCACAATTTTTATTTGTGCATTTTTAAAATTCTGTTTTATTTGTGACTTATTTGTAAATTTTTCATCATCAAAACCTAGATAGTTTGGATATCTGTTAAATGAAACAGTAGATGGGTTATTGCGGTAGGGCATGTTTAATCTTGTAATTGTGATAGTAAAATGAACTCCTCTTGCTCCCTTTATTAGTCATGCGCATGAATTGCATCTGCATTGCATCGTTAAATCATTAATTTTTAAAGTGAGAAAACATTGTTAATTATGAAAACCATGAATATTATTGAAAGTTGGATATATTTTATGTTCATTTTCTAAGTAATTAAGATAAAATATAATTTGGTATGAAGAGCAAAGTTAAATATGTTCAGCGATGTTCTCAATACCAGCACCGTTCTTTAATTTTAAAGGAACTATGAACAAAACCAACAAAAAAAAATTTTAATTTGTGGAATTTTTTTTCTAAAGGAGAAGTTTTTGTAGTTTATATAATATATGTTGTGGCCCCTCAAACATAGGGGCCCAGTGCGCTTTCCCTTGTAGTACATGCGATGGTACAGTGCTGCTCAACAATTCAATAAGTGAGGCATTTAAAAAAATATGAATAAAGAATGTTATGTAAATTTTAAACCAAAAACGTTGTTGGAATAGTTTAAATGAAAAATTTCAACAGAAAAAATTACTTGGAACCCATATTTTGGCATGATAAATATCAAAATCTATGAATGAATAAGAAAACTGATGAAAAATGTCGAGATCCAATTAATGTGATATTCAAAGTTTTCTTGGTGAACTGAATTAGAACTTTGAGACTTCAAATTAGACGATAAAATCCAACTAAAAAATAAAGTAACATTGGATGTTATGACTAAAACAGAAAGCCCTCAGAATTAAGTGTTTATATTCTTAACTCTAATACTTTACTATAGTTTCTTTTGATTTTCACCTCTGATTTCTTTTCATTTTTTAATGGCATTAAAAAATTTTTTACTGTTAATCAGTAAAGATATCGATGCTTTTTTTATTTTCACTAATGAAATGTCGCAAATTAATCGCAAGCAGTCTAAAACGTATGATAATTAGACGAAAACGGATATTAAACAATCTGACAATTAGTTTACTAGCTGAAACGTGATCTTATACACAATTATGTGTTAAATTTCACGTGAATATGACTAGCAGATTATCTGCTTAGAGGAGATTCAACGGGATCTTGAACTCGGAAAGCTTCAATTATTTTATTGGGGTAAATTTGGCTGATATTATGTCATAGTTTGTGTGTCGCACTTGCTCATATTTGGAAATGGTAAATATTACCAAAATAAAAATATTAAAAATCTCAACAATGAAAAATACATATATTTGTACGAGACCCCCAGTGATGAGTGCAAATGAGTTCTGAAAGGCAGGTTTATCTCACGGGTTTCTTTAATTGGAACTTGTTTCTTGAAAATAACACATTTCAAATTGAAATATTTTCGACATTTAATTTTATGTTTTCATTATTTCAATTTCTTTTAAATTGAATTTTCTTAGGGATTTTCAGTTGTTATATGTTTTTTGTATTTATGTAATCTTTTAAATTTTATAATTGGATACGCTTCAACCTGATTTGTAGGAAACATTTTCAATGATCTGTTTATGTTTGGAAAATATTTTTTTCGTCGGTCCATTAAATGCTTGGCTGCGTACTTCCTGGACTTGGTTTTCCTAAATACTTTCTTATCCAAAATCAGGACTCTTCTATGAATATATTTTGATTCCAGGTCGCTAATGTATTTTCTTTCATCGAATATTTCGGTTCTTGTTGAGAGGCTTCTTCTTGTTTTGGTTACATTATCATATTAAAATATCTTACATTCAGATCTCTGTTTTATACATTTTTCAATCAAACAATTCAAAACTTAATCCAGAAACGGAATGAGAATTGAATATATCGCAATATTTAAAGGAAAGCTCCATTCTTAGACTAGTTTTGAGGTTGTACTTAGGACAGTCACCAAGAGCATTATAAATGATTAAGAATGATAATAATTTTTATTTTAAAGATTATTGGCCTTTTACTTGTTATGAAAATCTTATGTCTAAGATAGGAATATAATTGTCTGAATCAGTATAAGCTCTGGAACATCTAACTCTAGCATCCTCAAATCGGTAAAAATCCTCAAACCTAAGTCATAACGTCTGTTCAAGCCCACACCGCCAGCATACTATAAATAACCATTCTATATGACTTTATAATGTATTTCAAGAAACCTAAGATCCCGTAATTGTCTTGTAAGCACCAGCAGCCAGTGAAGTCGCCATCATTATTGCTGGAAATGAATTCGCTGATGGATTATATTCATTGTTTTCACTGTACAAGCACAAACCAAAAATGTTCATAAGGTCAAATGTTGAAATAATCTCACGTTAAATAAATAATTTGTAAAAACTTGATAATGAAGTAATATATAATAAATCAACTCCTGGGAGAAGACGATTAGCAAAGCTTGTTTAATTAGATTTCATTAGGGAGGTTTTGGAAAAGGTTATGAAGTTTACTGGTGCACTTGATTTTCAGCTATTCACAGAAAGCTTTCTGAAAGACCAAAATTACATATCTGATAAATACTGTGTCATTTTGCGTTCTTTATTATCAATTTCATAGCAATTTCATAACAATTTCTTTCTAAGTTAAGAATTTCTACTGGTAGCGGCGTGAAGGCGTTGCATAAAGTTAATAGTTAGGGTATAGTTAGGGTATAGTTAATGGCTTAGTGCACATGAAATATCTGATTGTATACGGACGAATTAAATTCAGAATTCTTACACAGACTTTATTAATGAAAATAATTTCCGTTTACATTTATACGCCTTTGCCAACGATGTACATGAATATAAATGCTTTTTTGAAATCTGGTTTACTCAGGTCAATAATGTTTTTTACAGCTGTTTTAATTTCTTCCTTTTCTTGTATTGCCTCGATATATTTTTTAATTCTTTTCTGGTGTTATGCCTTCACTGCGAGTTAGGAATGAATAACCATTTGCACCGTGTACTTCACCAAACTATTAACAGTGTCTTCTTTGCATGCAGTGAAAGTTTTGGATGATCATTCCTATCTTACTATTAAGCTGATCTGTTACGATTATCGTACAATATCCATTTGCGGCGTACGTTACTATTCTCTTCATAAATGGTCCATGGAAGTTGTCTTACTTGCCTCTGTCAGAGAATTCATGAAGCACACACTTAATCATCTTTTGACTTTACCCATGGCTTGGAGATGTTGTATTATTGTTGTATGATCAACTTGAATTATACATGCAAGTTCTCCAGAGGTTTGATGTAGATCATCTTTTACCGAGATCTTCAAAACTTTGTTATCAATTTTAGTTTGAGATATTCCACGAGGCTCATTTTCGATTGATCCATCTCTATCACATAATGTTTTAAACCAACTCTGTACTGTTCTTTCTGTTATAGAAGTATCACTATACACATTTTTGATATTACCAGTTGCTTCAGCTGCACTGTGTCCCATCTCTAACTCATAACGAAATAAGATATCTATCTCATTAATTAGCATTTTCCAAGTAAAAATTATTATTAAATGTGGCGTTTCAAAAAAATGTAATACCGATAAGTAAAACAAACACGAATGTATTTATTTATTTGTATCAACAATTAGTATCAACATAAATTGAGTAAAAAAGATTCCGACATTTAATATGTACTGACCTAATATTTATCCTTTTTAAACAAAAAAAAGATTAAAAAAATTAATGAAATTCAATCGCAGAATTTCCTCTATTTTTTATTATTATAAAAAGATATTTTGATTTCTTAAATCATTTTGTACTTCATTTCCTTAATACGATTTCTTATACGTGGTTCGCCCAAAAAGTCCGTCCAATATGTAGGAATGAAATATTATTTTGTCATCCAATAAAATTTTTATTGTAGCTATATTATTATAGTTTTAATTTCTGTAGTTTGTTTTAAATTATCATTACAGTTTATATTGAAATTTCGTAGATTTTGAAATTTAGTACAAGTCATGATTGATGCAGTAGAATATCGCAGCGTTATTAAGTTTCTGGTATTACGCCATGATTTAAATAACCAAATTTATTCCCAACTGCAGAAGACATATGGCAAGGACTCTACATCACACAGAGCAATGTACAAGTAGATTGCACTGTTTAAACATGGGGACAGTCAGTTTTTGATGACCAAAAGAATGGACACCCATGTGAAATTTCTGACAAAATTAAAGAAAAGTGTAAATCTTTACTATGAGAAGGCTGTCGGAACACAATGTAGGCACTGGCTGATGCTGTGAATGTGAACAAAGGAACCATACAAACAATTCTGCATGAATTTGGAGTGAAAAAGCTGGTGTCCAGAAATGTTCCCCGCTCTCTTTCATCACAGATGTTTGAGAAGCGACTGGAGTGCTCTCAAGCTAAACTCCTTCTTTTCCAACAGCATGGTAAGGCGTTCCTGCGTAATATCATCACGCAAGATGAAACACATCTCAGTTTGTATCTTATCTTTAACACCATTGATATTATTTTCAATTTCCTTTATTTTCATTTCCTTTTTATAATATCGAATAATATGAATATTCGGCATTGTATTTTTTAAGAATTTGTAAATTATAAAAACTTTAAAATTATAAAGAAAATTATAAGAATTATAAAACACAATATCAATCAATAATCTAAAAAAGAAATTTAAATAAAAAATATTTATATTTCGATGTTTATAAAATCTATTTATAAGATCACAATAGAAATATTAATATTTTCCCGTTTTAAACAAAAAATATATTAAGAGAATTACTGAAATTTAAAATGATATTTTATTTGTCGTTTTTGTTGTTTCAATTTGTTAATTGTGGTGTTTTGATTTATCAGTGGGATTATGTAGAAATAATTCCAAAATATAATTATCCCTATTTCCTGCATTATTTGTGTCTCTTGAGAATAATCGATATTAAAATTGAAAATAAATTATTTTACTTTTTTATAATTTTTTCTTTTTACTTTTATAAAACTCCAACTTATATAAAATATACGTCAAAAGGCGGGAATGATATTGATATTGTAATTTTATGTTATCATATATCCATATATTGTACATTATTAAATGAAAAAAATAGTGAAACGCTATTTACTAGAAGCGTCTCAAAAGGAGTGCGAACGCATATGTCATAAAAAATGTATGTGTTTATTCCTCGTTTTGCACGTTTTCGATCTTAGACGGTTTTTAAAATCAATATTTAAAAAAAGAATTATGTAGAAAATGACTAATTTTGACTGCACGCGAATTTATTTCAATTTAATTATAAATCTAGTAACATTTCAGACATATACATGCTCTAATTTCATAAACGCATACAATGTTAGATTCCGTCAACCATATAGGAATGTCAAACAATCAACGATCCATGCGTGTTGGACAGCAGTATGGCCTGATATATTTAAAGGTGATAATTATATAATATCTTTGAGCAAGAGTATTCTCAGATAATTGTATAATTACAAATATACTGAATTTCTTTTTTACTCCTTCCATTTATTCTCAACGTACTCTTTATGTATTCCGAATCATCTTTATTTTCAAAATAATATATTTTTATTTGATATGTATTCATCGCGTGGATCATAATTTAAATTCAGCTATAAATTGTGTAATGAAAAAAGTATAAAACAAAACATTTTTTGTCTAAAGGATATTGAAATATTATTAACAATAAATAATTTGTTTGAATACATAAATTAAAATCCATGTTATTTTTTTATTTGTTTTTTTATCTAATGATGAGTGAATCTGTCAAAATATATCGAAGAACGTCTGTTTGAATTGCGCTTTCTTGTGATTAAATCATTTCCATGTTTTTTTATTACTTTTTTTAATATTTAAGAAACAAATTTTTTAGAAAGAAGTATGAATAAGTTATACTTGCTGTAAAAAATGACCGGAGAGTTGACTCTAAAACCTCTCCTGAGGAAGTCGGTTATCTTGTCGGACATCCAAAATCTGATGCTTTGTTATTATATTTCATAAATATTAAAAATTTTAGATTAAAAAAAACTTTTTAAACGTTTTTTTACTTTGCTTTTTTATTTTTTTCCAGGCCAGAAAGAGAGAAATCTCTCCGTAAATCGAATCAGACATTTAAACGATATGAATATCCCAATTCGATCCCAGATATTGAATTCCTTCCGATGAAAACCTGTCAAAAGTATCTCATTGATTTTTGTGTGCACCTGAATTCCAAATCGATAACCGAAGCATTTAAAACCCTCTCAGATTTATTGAAAATGAATGTTTTGTACCCGACATATTTTGGGATTTGTTCTCGTTTGTTGCAGTTGATTGAAACGCCGGGTTTGCCCATATTGGTGGATTTTACAGACAGAACTGACACGGAAAAGCATTCCGATGAATCTCGATATACAAGTTAGTTGTTTCCGAATTTTTATTCATTTTTTATTTGAATTTAATAAAATTGAATCTGAATTATATTGCTTTAAAAAATTATATCTCAAATTCCTCGAGAGCAGATGTGGTATATATGGAGTGCTTTCGAATAAATGATTCCAATATTTATTGTGATTATTTTGAGTATTTTCACGACTGTCAGTAGTTTATTGAATGTCAAATTTATATCTAAACATTATTTATGCTTTCATAAATTATCCACAGAAATGACAAACATTATGAGCAAATAATAAGTTAAAAGTTGTATTTTTCATTAAATTTTAATTTTTTAAAGGTTTTATCTTTTAATGTTAATATTTTTATTTGATTGTGGATTTTAGGTCGTTTATGCTTATTTTTTAAAAATGTGAGATTTATTACATTTTTATTTAAATATAAATTTTTAAATTTCCTAAAACCCAATATTTTTGAGGAGATTTTCTTCGCTGTAAAATATTGATATTTTTAAAAGGACATATTTCATTCTTCATGCATTGCATACACATTAACAGACTAAATTTATTATTTTAAATTTATAAAACATTCAACGTTATACATTTAATATGTTAATTTATAAATATTATTTTAATAATATTTTACATAAATAATATTTACAGTTATTATTTAATTTTTTAAATATATAAGTAGATAGATGTGTGGTCTTCAGCCCAACCCAATCCTCCACCTTTTTTGTGATAGCCATTCCACATAACTTTTTTTTTACATTTTGATTGTGTAACTTTCAATTTTTTAAACATCTATTACTTCACTATTATGTAACTATTGTATAACTATGTTTTACAGAAAGGGCTAGTTTATTTTAAGGGACAATTATGTGATACCAAATTAACTTAAATCGATTATTAAATAAATTTAAATCGTTGATTGCATCACCAATTTTGACATTCATCAAGAATTGTTGATCTCTATAGTCCTGAATTTTGATCCTTGTTTTAATGGTCTGGTTATGTAATCTCCACCTTGAAAAATCAAAAATTTCGCACTATTTTCTGAGCTTATCACATAGTCATTTTTTCACTTAAACGATCTATAGACAGATTTTAATTCTTTACAAAGTCACATCTTTATTTCTTTCACACTCATTTATTTAACCACTATATCTTATTTTTTCTCCATAATTTTAGTTTCTGGGAAAAACTACGTACCACACTAATCGACAGCATTATTATCTTATTTTTACCTTGCAGTTTTAAATTTGGTTCTTTTAACTTCGCAATTATGTCTGTCAAAAGCCCGGATAGGTTTCGGATAATATTGCTGAATTCTTCATACGTTTGATTATTTTCTTTCAAAAATTTTATTATTTGTGGTAATAATTCAATAAAGCGCTATAAAACTTTACTTTTATTTAACCATCGTGCTTCTGTATACCAAAGGTGCGCAAACTAGGGGCAGGCTCCCGGATTGGGGCGCAGAAAATTTTAAAATTGTTAGTTTTACTAACGAAGTATGGTTTTTTCGTTGAATATTTATTATTGTTTTTTTGCTAAAGCATTAGAACTGTTATTTTCATAATATTTAATTTGTTCAATTTACAAGAAATAGAAAAATACACTTTGTTTATTTTAAAGATGTTTATTTTATTTACGTCTTTTTTATTTTGGGGTTATGATTTTTTATTAAGTTGGGGACGCCAAAAATAAATATGTTGAAAATGCGGGCGCAACTTAAAAAATTTGCGGAAGTCTGCTGTATACAACAGTAAATAACTTTATTGGCACCCGAATAGAATTAATTATTTTCACGAGTTTCATCATTGAGTTTATATTTAAAAACTCCCACAGCGTTCTTGTGGATGAATTATACAATGATAACTGATAAAATTAGGGAATTCAATGTCTTTTTGAAATAGACCTATAAAGCTATTATTAACACCATCGAATACTGGAGCTCAGTCGGTGGTGATGCCAACCAATTGTAGTAAAGGAATTTCTTTCTCATTCATAGATGTTTTGAAAAAATTATAAATATCTGCGCTCCTTGCATAGCCTTCAAGTGTTAATAATTTTAACAGTTCTTCCTTCGCAGTAAAATCATCAAAAACCATACGTACAAAAATGGCTTGCTGAGCATTATCAATTTATTTGTCCAACACCATTGAAAGATTTCAGCACCAATTTTTAGAATGGAAAACGCCAATATAAATTAGGAAAATGAAAATTTTCTATTTTGACCAATAGAGCGTTGAAGATTGACCAGTCTATCGCGACCAATGGTTGGCCGAATATTGTTATATACTATAATATATTATTAATATAAAAGTTTAGGAGGAATAGCGTAACCACAAGTAGCTTGAGGGTCACAGTTTCGTAACTCCTGTTATATAGTATATAGTTTTCAGTGCTCATGAAACCGTAATGATTTTCTGAATTAGAGGGTTAACATGATTACGGAACATCAAAATATAGTGAAAAAACTTTTATGTAAACTTTTTTAACATGGTGTTATCCGAACCTAAAATTAACACATTCTATTCAAGAAAAAGCCAAGTCATTATTATTGTCTAAGTAAGCCCTCTTATTGACAGGCATAAACAAATAATAGTGATTTAAAACTATTACAATTGTAAATGTTGCTTAATCTTTTGAATGTATGGAGAATATTTATATATTTCTAAGATCCAATGAATGATTGTAAAGTTTAATGAATAGGGGGATGGGGTAAACACCAATAAACGCGAGTCAAAAAATAGAGTAATTTATAATTAATTAAGTATTTTGATACCGAAAAGCCATATAATGACTGTGGAAGAATATATGAATTATCCAGTAATATTTGCTTTTATGAACGAGCCCCGTTTTTCATGAGCCTTTATTGAGTTTAACCATAAATAAGTTATGGCGGATTATTCAAAATTTGAAAACTTTATTTCCAACAATTTATAATGTTGGTTGAATAATATTTTTCAGCTCGATTTTTAAAAGTCGTGTTCTAATTCTAAAATAATTTTCAAAGGAATCTCTTATTTTATATTTGATTAGCATCTTTCTTGTTCGAAAGTCTAGAGACATCTTTTACACCCACGAAAATTATGTGCCATGTATATTTTAAATTCAAAATTACTTCAATTTATACTGACATATGTGGTTTGATTGAATTGTTCTTTGAATTTTGTGTAAAAATTTATTTTTATTTATTTATTTTTTTGTGAAAAATATTTGTAAAAAATCATCTGTCCTTTTGCAACAGTTTCTGTTGGCGGCCTTCGTCATGGGACCCAGACTGGCTGCAACAGAGTCAGAGATGTATATAAAATCAAATTGTATTCCAAAACGCAAATAATGCGATATAGGAAATAGACTAAAATAAGCAATATTTTTCTTTAGAAATTTACAACAGATGCAAAAATTTTAATGTTTGGATTTTCAAATTGGGAACGCATGCAAAGTATTAAAAATAAGTAATAATATTTCACCATTCAAAAACACTTGTTGTATTGCATCTTAATAAATGTCTAATTCTGATGTTGTGTACAGCAAATAGAAAACGAAAATAGAGATTTCAGGAATAAATCTCATAATTATATATATATCATATAATATCATATTTTTAGTGCCAATAGTAATTTTAGTTATAAATTGATAGGAAAACCACAAATGTCAGTTTTTTAATTTTCCTAGAATAAGTGCCCGATTCATTTTTTGGATTTTTATCTATTTTAATTAAAATTTTCTACCATGCATCTCATTAAATGATATTTCAATACAGAGATAGGTCATTATTTATTTTTATTTATTTTCTAATATTTCTATATTTTTTTCACCAGATGGCTTTTCAATTATTCATATATATTCTGCAATTTCAATTTTCACATAGTTATTTTTGAAAAAAAAGTTAATTAAATTGCGAAAATTTATTGCTGTTATTCTTGACCATGATAATAAATTATATAATTTGTTGGATCGCGTTTGTTTTGATTGAAAATTCAAAAGTCGCAATAATTTAATTATGAAAATATTTTAGTTTTCGGATGAATAACTTTTTAGAATAAAGTTTTTAATGTGATTTTCAATGCGATTTCTAATGGTAAACTAGTTTTGATGCGATATTTTAATGTGATTACAAAGCCAATTGGGTTCGATTCCAGGTGGGCTCACATTTCTGCATGGTAAAGACGAGATATAAATAAAATAATTTTTTTTTGCTATTAAAAATTGCATAACATTTATGAGATGTGTTGATAAAATTATCAGTTATACTATATACAATTGTATGGGGCTTTAATCGAGTTTTAATAATGAGACATCACAATAATAATTTTATACAAAAAATATCAAATCTTAAAATTTTCATACAGGTTCATTTCTAATTTTAGTTTAAATGTCACCAGAAAAAAATTCTAATGTGACAGTT
This sequence comes from Schmidtea mediterranea, assembly GCA_022537955.1. NCBI lineage: Eukaryota > Metazoa > Platyhelminthes > Tricladida > Dugesiidae > Schmidtea > Schmidtea mediterranea. Next base: position 23,243,850 of record CM039680.1, on the reverse strand, counting down.
ATAACAATTCTGTCGAAATATTTCACAATAGTTTGTATTGAAAATTTAGCTTTTAGTACTTTTCATTTGCAAATTAGGACATTCTCTCTGAAACAAAACATTTTTCATTTACTTGCGGTTTTTGATTTTAAAACGCGTTTACTGTCAACTAGTGATGGATACAATGGATAAGGAGAATGCATCCACCCCTGCGGCTTCATAAAATTTATTATGGGGGATGAGAGTTACTTAGATAGGTTTTAGGTTATGTGTTCAATATTTGTAATCATTTAGAAAATAACCGAAATTCGATTCTTGATTGAATAAAATAAAATGACTTTTTAAAAATGCTTTACATTTCGATTGAAAAACTTTTTTCTAAATTCTGATAATTGTTTTAGTTGAATTACTGATAACTTCAAGGTCACTCCAAAGCTGTGATCAAAACATTTGATGACTCAGTATTTATTGATATCTGAATAAGTTCCAACAGTTTGTATTTTGAAATGAATTGGTTTAGTTTCAATCTGACTTGGATGTGGGAACAAGCATTAACCAAAATAGTAATTTCACCGATTGAGAAATTATTGACGAATTGTTGAAGATATTCATGGGTTGTTTGTAGAAATTTAAGTTAAATAAAATGTCGATCGTTAAATGTGCCGAAATTCAAACAAAAATATAATGTTGCAGGTACTACAGATTGGAAAAGATGTTTTATTTTTCATAAATTATACATATATTAACATAAAGTATTAGAAAAAGTCAAATATAAAAGTAACTGCACAAAAATAAAGAACAAGAAAATATACTAAAAACTGTTATTTGGATTGTAATTCTACTTTTGAGTGTTTAAAATATGAAATCTTAAGTTGACTATTCCATATTTTCAAATATTTTTCTATAATAATATAACTAATAAAAAAATTAACTGTAATAAGCTTATTATTTGATCACTTCAAATCGATTTAAATACAAAAATTCAATTAAATAAATATATTTATTAGAACAAAATAGATACTTTTCATTTAATTATTAAAATAATATATTTTAGAAATTAATCAACTCAGCTATCCAACATTAGTAGTAAACTGACTTTCTATTCTTAAATATAAAACTTTGTTAAACACAGATAAACTATAAAGTTAACTTTAATAATTTTAATAATTTTTTAATAACTTTCATTAGCACTATCGAAATTAAAGTCTTCGGAAATTTGTTTATGAAATATACCCATCCCTCACTTAACACGGAAGATTTATCTAAAGGGAGGATAAGTTCTCTTTTTAATAGTTTAATGAAATAATTATGTACATATAACATTTAAAATCTTTTTTTGTGCATGTGGCGGAATTATTTATATAAATTGAATTTAAATAAATAACAAGGTTATCCATTTTCCGCAATGTTTATTCATAAAATATGAAATATTTCGACTGATAAAAAGTCATGATCACTCATAACCAAAATTTAACTAAACTTTCGCTTTCTCTTCTTCTCTGATTGATATTTTCTTTCACCCAAATATATCCAACAAATAAATTTATTTAAACAAATTTTCAATTTAGATTTATCAATATTATAAATTCAATAGATCCGAATAAAAATTTTAAATTTTATAAAATCAGAAATTATTCATTCAGATCTAAAAAAAGTATTTTAAACATTTAAAATCGAATTTGCACTTCAAAAAAATGCAAATCTGCCGAAATATTTCATATTTTATGAATAAACATTGCGGAAAATGGCTAACCTTGTTATTTGTTTAAATTCAATTTATAATTATGTACATACTTATTACTTTTCAAAATTTATTGAAGTCTATTTCGAAACATTAAGTGTCGTGTTATACTTGGACTTATTTATTTAACAGATTTCAAAATGAAATTTAATGCAATTCTATTGCAACTAACACATTTTGCTAAAGCAAAATTAAAGGAAATTTGCACATACATTACGTATTTTTTATCTCAAAATAATTTCCTTTATTGCACATATCGAATTGTACCGTGTTTATTTTATGTATCCAGGCCCATAAATAGGATATGCTTATAAAAACGCTTTCAAAACCTATATAACCTAATGATTTTTCGGTCTTTCTCAATTTAAAACAACCAACCCTTTTTAACTACTATCTGTTTACCGTTACCTGCGTACCTTTTATCTAAGATATCTACGCGAGTCGTTGTTTAATCACTCAGTAACTTCCCAATCATCAGTGCTTTGCAGAGTGCATGCAATGTTATGTGCCAGAATTTAATGATAAATAGTATTCAATTTACCTATGTATATAATTTGTGTTTTTATTTGTAGACAAATTTTCAAGTTGGTCTTTTCTCGATTATTCAAGTTTGTCATTGCAAATTATTATTTGTATCCATTTGAATATTGAAATATTTATAACTATATTTTGATTTCGATTTTTCTATCCCATGCGTCCTTGCATAGTACTAATTGTGCAATAACACTGAGGTTCCGTAAAAATCTGTATCACAACTAAGGCACAACAAACAACTCTTTGTTATTGTTGGTCGACAGTGAGTTCCGGGCCGAAAGACCAGAACTGATTGTAATGGCACGATGGGAATTATTCACAAACCAAAGTTTGTGACTCTGAGGTTTTTGGCGGGATGCAAGCAGGAATATGAGTTTTTTCCCTAAATATTTCTCCTTTAATATTTTTTTTTGGTTTTGTTTTTCATTAATCAAAAAAAATTTTGGTCATAGCTTTTATTTGTAACTAAATAAATTACATTAATTATGTTGTTTATTTGTAATTAATTATATTTTGTTAATAGAAATCATTGATGTTGCGGAATCCTGGGTTCATCAGTTGTGTTCCATAAGTGAACTGGGAAACTCCGTTGAACAATTAAATTCCATTTTACTTCCTTGGAATTCATCTACGAAAAATAACAGATGTGGAATATTTGGTGCAATAGGTTTGATATTTTTGATTATTTCTCTTTTATATTTTATTATATTTATATATTTTTTATTAAAAAACGGTTATTTTTCTATAAATATTATTATATTTAAAATCAACGATTTTCATAAATGCAGCTGTCATTATTACATATGAAATGAAACGCAACATTTGTCGTGTAAAATTTATATTATATATACATACAGGGTGTTCGGGATAAATTTGACATATTTATAATTGATTATGTTTATAATATTAATTGATTATTATTAACCCACACTACTCATCATTTAAAAGTTTGCACCCTTCATCATTCATATACAAGATGTCAGAGAGGAAGGATGACTGGAACCCACCTGAATCATGGAAGAGAATAACTTGCATCATGATGATTCGTGCCGGCCATCAAAATAAGTATATTATCACTGCTGTCCAATGCTCCCTGAACACAGTAAAAACAATCAGGCATGAACTAGAGACTTGCAATGGTGGCAATGAGGCTAGAACAAGAAAAAAGATCCATAGCAGACGCTATGATTGCGTTTGTACAGCAGAATTCCTCAAAGATCTGCAGGAAAATATGTTGAAGAACCCTGGCATTGGAATTCAGGATTTGTTAAGTGAAAGGAATCTTTCATTCTCTACTATGATGCTTGCACTCAATGAAGACTTTCGATCTACTTATACAAGCGCTGCAAAGGTCACCTGCTCACAGAAAAGGTCCGTGAAAATCGTTTGATAAACGCGAAGAAACTTTTGAGCAAAGTGAAACATCGTGCTGAACCACAAACAGTTCAAAGGGCATTCCTCTTGTAATGCAGACTAAATTTCCCCAAACTCGATGCTAATGGTGGTTGTTTTGAGTGAAACTAGTTGATAGTATTGTAATTTCTGTGCCTGTTAATTTTTTTTCAATTTATTAAATTTATTAGTTACAAAGAAGAATTTTCTAGAAGAGTTCGAAAAGCTAAATTTTAAATTTTCATCTAGCAAAGAAAAAATACCGTGGATATTTGTAAATTTGGTTCAGAGATATCTAAATTATTCAAATTTATAAAAATTCAAAAATTTTCAAAAGTAGGTTTTACTATTTTGAAAAATAGTCAGGTTCACTTAGATTTTCTATGATTTTTTTCTACCCATTTATGATTGATAGTTGTTCTATCAAACAATTTACATTTCATGAAATTTTTCTTTCAACTTCAATGTTTTATTTCACTTTGAAAAGGTCTAATTTTAAAATTGTAACTCAATTATCTGACGATCAGAATAGGATAAAAATTTATTTTATATCTCAAAATGTTCGTTATTATGAGCTCTAAATAAAACATTTGATTTGTTCCTTGTACTTTCGGGGAAATTTGCTATGGACTCATAGGTCACGCCGGTTTCCAAAGGGTTAATAATGAATATTTTTCATCAATTATCATTATATTCATTATCTAATAAATTTTCATATTTCTTCATTTTATTTCAATGAAATTATTTTTCACGTGAAATGAAAATTGTTTTTTAATAAATAATTCTAGACTTGGTCAATGAAATTATTGACTACTGTGAAGCAGGCAGTGAAAACACAAATCAGATCTCATTGACACTTGGTCAAGCCAAAGGTCTAGTGGAACATTTTCAGAAACTGTTCGAATGCCCAAATATCATCGGTGTATATTCCCGGATGAATGTCCTCTACTCTCGATACGCAGAGATGAAAAATGTCATAGAGTCTTTGAAGAAAATTTTGAATATTGGTAAGTTGAAATTTACATTTTTATATTTTATAATAATAATAATAATAATAATAATAATAATAATAATAAAAATTAAAAATAATATTATATGGACTTTTTTTTATTTTCACCTTTCTTTTTTTTATTTCTTTTTTTCGTTTATAAATGACATTATATTTTCTAAAAAATTTGACTATGAATCAGATTTATATATGGTATTCATTGTCAAACTTTTTAGAAAATATAATAATAATAATAATAATAATATTTAAATAAATTTGGCAACGATTTAATTAAAAGATAACGCCAATAAAAAACTTTTCGTACGATATATTTCGATAGCACAGCTATCATCTTCAGGTACTCAAAACCAACTAAAAATATTATGAATTAACATTTAATTTAAACTAATTATTTTTTATTAATTTAATTTTGTAATAAATAAATATTTATAAAATATATTCAAATCACTTTTAATTAATTTAAAATTTCATTTATATTATAACTTTTTTAAAAAATTAATGTAATTTAAAATTTCAATTATTTTAATAAAATTAAAAAAAAGTTTTTTTTTAAAAAACAATACATAAACATGATTTAAAACATACGTAAACTATTTAAAAACATTCAATACATTCGTAGTCACAGCACTTTGCACATTAATCTTTGGATTCAATGACCTTATCAGCAATGCTTCACATATCACGCGTTCCCAATAACTATTAAAACTTCTCAACAAAATTCTAAAATCAGACATTCCTATATCACTTTTACAGTTTCTATTGTGCTCACTAATATTGGTCAAACGCTTCAATCTATTTTATTATTATTATTATTATTATTATTATTATTATTATTATTATTATTATTATTATTATTATTATTATTATTATTATTATTATTATTATTATTATTATATTATTATTATTATTATTATATTATTATTATTATTATTATTATTATTATTATTATTATTATTATTATTATTATTATTATTATTAATTTTATTATTATTATTATTATTATTATTATTATTATTATTATTATTATTATTATTATTATTAATTTTATTATTATTATTATTATTATTTTATTATTATTATTATTATTATTATTATTATTATTAATATTTTTATTATTATTATTATTATTATTAATAATTTTATTATTATTATTATTATTATTATTATTATTATTATTATTATTGTTATTATTATTATTATTATTATTATTATTATTATTATTATTATTATTATTAATTTATTAGAAGATGTACGTGGATTAGCGTGTCTTGTGGCAGAGGTTGATGCTCTAGATCAAATGGTAAATTCTAAATGCCAAAAAGAAATGGAACATTTTGGATTTTCTGATGACATCAAGATTCTGGTTGAAAGATTAGAAAAATATGAAACTTTTATTCCTGAATTTGAAAATCTAATAGATGAAATATTACATACATTAGGTAATTATTTCCTTTATTATTATTATTATTATTATTATTATTATTATTATTATTATTATTATTAATATTATTATTATTATTATTATTATTATTATTATTATTATTATTATTATTATTATTATTATTATTATTATTATTATTATTATTATAAATATTATCATTATTATTATTATTATAATTATTTTTAATTTTATTAATATTAATATTAATATAATAAATTAATTAATAAAATTATAATAAATTAAGACAAATTATTCTAATTTGTGATTCCAGCCTTCTAATAAAGGAAATAGTTTTCCTCCACAATTTAACACATTGACACTGCTGTGAAAGTTATTGAGGCGTTTACATGGCGATGGCGTTTAACCTGTTATCTAGAATTATTATTTAATAATAACTTATGTAGTCGCAATATTTAATCAAAAGCATTCAACATTTGCACATATTGCCATGGTTTAATACGTTAGGCGAATTTGAGACGTTGATTGTTGGTAAAACGCCTTCGATGCTTGGTGTATATTATAGCGTCTGAAATTGTAAGGAAAGTTACCTTATGACATTGAATAATGTATAAGTGAAAACGATTTATTATATAACCGTAATATATTCAATTGAGATCATTCTTCAATCACCTATATGTCATATATAACTTATTTATTAAAGCCCATTTTAAAGCACTCATTTCTTACACTTATACATTTTTTCAATAAACTTTTCTTTTCACTCTTTCAATAATAGTGAAAAACCCCAAATTCTTAGATGAAATATATTTTCGGTTATATTTTTTAATTTTGAAATATTAATTTAATTTTTTAAAATTATATGTAATGAAATAAATATTGCTATAAAATTTCTAAACATCGACATGTTCAAGGCAAATAAGAAAATAAAAATTCTGGTTTTGAAATAAAGAAAACAAAAATTTGGACCGTATTGTAAATGTAATGTTCTTAATGATCTTCTCTTTCATGGGGTTTTACTTCACGATAAGGTATATTTTATACTAAATTGAAAGACTCAAACTTTTCATAAATCCAACTGAAATTATATTTTGTATACGAAAATACTTGCAAATTTGATAGCTAATTTTTTACTTAAGTTCTCAACTAATTTCGCAATTTGCTTGATACATTTTATTTTTGACCACACGGTAGATTGAGTTTTTCTTTGAAAGTTGTGATTAACATTAAGCAGAATTAAATTGCAATCATACAATCCTTGCAATACTATTACACCTGATATACTCGATGAATTTTTGTTCCCTACTAAAATGATTTGATATCAACAAAACGTTTTATATAATTAATTTGCATTTACCTAATAAAATTGCCTGGAGGATCCCATCGATTTAAAATTATTATATTTCTTTATTTTTTGATATATTGATTTTTCAAATTTTAAGTTAACTTTTGAGCTTAACATTTAAATGTGAGTATAAATGAATTAAAACAAGAAAAAAATAAGAAAATTTCAAAATCATTTTATTTGCATTTATTAACATAACGCCAGCAGAAATGTCAATTTATATGTCAAAAGCAAAAATATAAAATGTTACTAATACTACCTCTATCCGAAAATATGCATAGGGTGTAAGTGCTAGGTTCAAATTACTGTGATGAAGTTCCTAAAACTATTAGGGGTTTTGTTCATTAGTAAAAAAGAAAGCTGTACCAATTGTCTTATGTGATGACAATGCACATTATCATATTAATTTTTGTCACAATACCTTTCGATGTAAAGCACTGTTTTTTTATAATCAACCAGTGAAATAAAAGCTGATAAAAAACATTATTAATTAACATAAAAGGAATGTCCGCATGTTTTAAAACATCAATCAGCCGTTTTATACAATTTATGGAACGATAAAAATAACCTGATCCATATTTAGTTATATTAATTTTGTTGTTTTTTTAAATTTTTTTAAAAACTGCTCAAAATTGAAAATCATTTAAAGAATCATTAAAACAAAAATTATGGTATTTTTGGCAAGCAAGAATAAATTTTATAAATTCGGGAACAAAATCGACCAATTTAATTTCAGCGAAAAATCTCCCGAATATCAAAATCACCGAACTTCATAAGTATATTTTTCTTATTTGTCACTTATATTTTCGGACAGAGTAGAATTTATTATTATTAAGTTTGGCCATAATCACTAATATTAAAGCAATTATAAAATTAAAATTTATTTTTAATCGATAACATAATGTTTTTATTTCAATATTTCCAAAAAATTGATTCCTCTCAATCGAATCAATTTTATTTTATCCCATTTGCCCAACCTATTTAAAAATTCTAATTTCGTTAAATTTTACAAATAAATTTGTTTAAATAATTCATTTTTGTGTATTTAATTGAAGAAATTAAATTAAATTGCGAAAATATTTTAATGTTTTCATTTAACATTAAATGATAATTAATAATTAATTTTTACTTTTTCGTCATCTGACGAGTTAGTGGCTAAATCTACAATATTTCAATCGATAAATTCCCATATATAATTAATAGCAATGTTTACTAATTGTTTATGTAAAATGAAATCTTTCTGAAATTAGCTACTCAAGTTAGAAAGTAAATAAATTATTGAAATCTATAAAAACTTTAATTTTCTTTATTAATCCAAATTATTTTGTATAAAATAAACTATTAGCTACTTTAAATTAGTAAATAAATTTAAAAATGAAATTAATAACATTAAATTTTCAGGCCTCTCGTCAATTGATGAAGTTTTACCAAGAATCAAATCTCTCTTGGAATGTTCTCGGATCAATCAATGATATTTTCTGTTGCATTTTTAAATAAATTCTCCTGAAAATTTGTTATTGTTGTTCGTAAATAAATAAAATTTGAATATTATTTTTCAACTAAGTAAAACTAAATATTTTAAATAAAATATGAAATCAATTAATGGCCAGATAGAAAGAAAAATGTTAATTAATGATTTCCTTTCACTTAAAGTAAACGAGAAAATGTCCTTCCCTTACTTAAAAAAAATTGAAACAATCTATGATTAGTCATTAAAACCATTTTAGAGTAGAAGCAGATACCTTGTTCGTGTGACACAGATAATTAACATCATAAAGTTGCGCATACACTCACTGGTGTTGATTTGTACTTGTATTTCAATAATCACGGGTAACAAAAGGGATAGAGTTTAATGGCTTGTGTAGAAAAATACACACAAGAGTTTGTGTGCGGTTTAGTGTGCGTATTTGGTATTCTGAACGTCCACATGCCCTTAAATGTAGAATGTGTATCTTATATTCAGCTCAGCGTTAGTTATATTACACAAGCTATAGCTAACAGTGTCTAGCTCTAAATCATAATCCTTATCTAGCTACATATACAGAACACAGCAATTGCCTATATGTTAGCTAAGTTAATATAGGTTATATTAAAGAGTCACAGTTTTATGCTATGCCTTTAGTTTTGCAAAGCCGGGACATATTTGTTATTTGAAATAATATTTAGCTTTTCGTTTATAAAGTAAGAATTTATATTTAATGTTTTTTAATTTTCAAATATTTTAATATCAGTTTATTAATGAACTATTTATAGAAACATTAGTTAAAAGTTATATAGTTTCTTTGATTGGTCAGTCGCCATTAATATTGAAATATTCGATTTAAACAATTAATAATTTTTTTAGATGTCTGTTCAAGATAAAGATAAACCTAGACCAAAGGGTGCCATGTCAGCTTATGCTTATTTCGTGCAAGTTATCCGAGAGGAACATAAGCGAAAGCATCCAGGAGAACAAGTAGTTTTCAGTGAATTTTCAAAGAAATGTGCAGAGAAATGGAAAGTTAGGGATTAATGTATTATTTATTTTTATATCATTAATTTCAGTTGATGACTCCTAAAGAAAAGAAAAGATTTGAAGAAATGGCGGCTAGTGACAAAGATCGATTTAATAGAGAAATGAATAACTATCAGCCTACCGGGGAAGGTGGACGTCGACGAAGAAAAAGAAGGCGAATTAAAGAACCGGGACAACCAAAGCGAGCTTGGTCTGCATTTTTCTTTTTCTGTGACGAATATAGACCTAAAGTAAGAGAAGCCCATCCTGATTGGAGAGTTGGAAATATAGCGAAAGAATTGGGTCGATTATGGGAATCATGTACAGATAAAGAGAAATATGAAAAAAAATCAGAAGCGGATAAACAAAGATATGAAGAGGTATATTAATTTTAAATTCTCCATTTATTATTATTTTTCTAGCAAATGTCTCAGTTCAGAGCTGGTCAATATGTTCCACCCGTCAAGCGCCCGAGAGCAGATTCCAATGGTAGTGCTTTAATAGCTGGTAGTTCAAGCACTGAGGATCCTACCGCGGTTTCAACTGGTGCTCCAGTTATAGATGAAGAAGATCTAGAAGATGATGAAGAATATGATGAAGAAGCGGGTGAAGTAGATGATGAAGTAATTAAGGATGATGATAGAAAAGAAACACAGGTTAAAGGCGATCCTGCTGAGGGTGAAAACATTTATTTAAAATCAGCTTCTGGTGAAAATCATGCTACCAAAACCCCTCAAATAAATTGCGACAGTTCAATTAAATCCGATGAAATAAATTTAAATTCTAATGTTTCAGCCAAGGAATCAGTCATTGGATAATTTATGTACATTTATAAAATCATGTTTCATGTACTTAACGTTGTAGTAAAATATCGCTATTACATTTCTATTTTAATTAAATATAGTCCATTAGTCCGTAATTTTGATTTACAAAACTTATGGTTAAGTTACACTGTTAAATTCTAACTTTAATTTTGCTATTTCATTTATATGTGACAAATTTTCATCTATTGATTTAGATTTTTAATAAAATTTATTATACTCAGATTTTTAACTTCTGTTTTATAACTTATTTTATTTAAGCTATATTTAAGTAAAAAAAAAAAAGGAAGTTAATTACATTAAATTATTATGCTAATTATGTTTAAATTATTCAAGTTAATATTTAAAACAGCAAAATTTTCAAAAGGACTAAATACTATTTATTAAGTTAATTTTAGTAAGATTTATTATTCACATTAAAAATTGTAATATTATGCTTGTTAAAGCATAAAATTTTATGATAAAATTAGTATTCTGATGTAATAAAGTGTAATTTATTAAATTCAATAAACAAGCAGCGACATTAAAATGTTTCAACTTTAGTTATTTTATACAATAACTATCGAATTTTGATAAAAAAAAGCTTTTGGAAAATGTTCACAAATTTAAGTTCTAATTTTGTTACATGCAATATTTATTATAGTTTATTAACGCTAGAGATTGCACAGTTTCACGTTTATATTGCGTATTCCTTCCTCTATCATTCTCAAAAATCTTCATGACTAGATGGGTTCGATCAAAGGATAGTAAACGTTTTACATAGAAAAAACTTTGTAATATAGTACTAAAGTCCTGAAGATTATTATTATGCTACCGAAAATTATAAGATTGTTGAGAACATTTAAAAATTAAAAGATTTTCCCCACACTAATCAAGTCAGTTTTAACTAAATTATAGGATGTCACTATATTAATTTCTTGAGCATAACTAGCAGATATGTTATAAATAAAAGCTATTAATGTCAACAATAAATTATTGCTTAATAGTTACTTCCAAAAATTGATTGGTTAAATTTAAAAAAAAATAAATTCATATATAATTGAAAATAAGTGTTTACAAATAATTTAATATACTGTTGTAAATCATCAAAATGCAAGTATTTACTTTCCGAAAGTTAAAATATTTTTTGTTTAAATTGATCAATTACAAAATAATAAGAAACGATAACTAATAAATATAACTTGTTTATTTTTATTCAGCACACTAACTGGGACAATTAGTAAAGGGGAGGAAAATTTTGCATGACAAATTGAATGCACGTGTTTTTCTGAAAATAAAATTCCTAATCTCTATGGAAATGTTTATTTGGATTTTAGTTTGAAAAATAGCTTAAGTTTTTGATATTTTATTTATGTATTTTTTCAAGGTAATGCAAATAATGCATTCAAACAAGGTTAATATTAAATAATTATTTTATGAAAATTAAAATTTTAAATAATTTTTCTCCAATTGTTAGATAATACATATCATTTTTCTTTAGACAGTTAAATATTTATTTTGAATTAATAAGGAAAAATTAAAAGTCACTATGTAGTTTTTCATCCATTTATCTTATGAGTTAGCACTCATCATCTGTCCTTTTTCCTATAAATTTATGGCAGCTTGCTTTTAGTTTCTAAAAGATGTGAAATTATATTGAAATATCCCAATGGGAACAATTGTATTCTCCTATAATTTTGATAAGTTTAAGTTTAAAAATGTCTAAGTTTTATTTTAACTTGAATTGCATATATTGATAAGAATTGGTACTTAAATTGTCAAACTGTTGGGCCAAGACAAGATATTGTTTAAGTGAATCGGAAATAACATGCAAACACAGCAAGGCATATTCAAAATCAAACCTATACTAACCAACTAAACATCCTAAAATATGAGAAAAAATATAATTAAATATAAAATCAATGGACATAAAAGTAAATTAAAATATAAACAAATTGCACAAAGATTCGCACGAAATTTACATAAATATAACATTATGTGGGGTTAATAGGTTTCGTGACCTTAACCCATTACATACAAAATATTTCAACGCCCGCCAATGGTTACCCGTTGCTAAGCAACTTTGGAATTGCAACCATTGGTCACAGGACCTCCAAAGGTGAGTTCCGATGTCAGAACTGCTAAGGTTTAGTCCTATGTCGGGTTTAGCGGACTGCCGTTAGAAGCCCTATGTCCATCTTCTCTTTCAGGTCCCTTAATTATTCCTCTTTTGTTTTACTCGTGCGTATTACTCGTTATAAAGAAACAAATTAATAAAAACAATTTTATTTTATTTGGATTTCAATTTGTAAATCATTTCGTTTGGAGTTCAGTTCGATAACATTTGTTTTTCACCTTGGGCCCGTCGTCGTAGGCGTTCTGTACGACCTGGTCTAGCATGCGGATGGGATTGCTTGTTGGAAGGTTTCGACTTCTCTTGATCGCGGTAAGCCAGCTGTGCCGGTGCGTAGACTAGGGGTATGTCACGGCACTACCCTCCTGGCACGCTGACAAGGCGACTTCCAACCCCTTGATCTGAGTTCTTTGGGCTTGATTCAATGACTTTCCATCCTTGCTGGGCCGCAGTAAGGCGCTGGTACACAGTCTGCATCTTTCCGGTTCCGTCCATGTAGCTTTTATTCTTTGGATTTCGCGACTTTGTTGGAGAAGTTGGCGATGGAGGTGCGCGTTCTCGCATCTGAGTTCTTTCAATTCTCGACTGAGGATCCGGGTCGCTTCCATTTCTAAATTAAAAATATTTGAAAAAATAATTATTGTCGTCGCTGCTTCCAATACGCAAATTAATCTCCTAGGCCCGTGTCTCATGTATTTTAATGAACATCATCGTTTCCATCGAACTAATTCTCGGTGAATTTCGTTACAAATTATTTATTTAATTTAATTTATAGTTAGCCAGTTGAACTAAGAAAATCCCCTTCCTCGTAATAACCAAATACTAAGTTAAGAAAACAATTTTTTAATAAAGTCGTTAAAGTCATCGTACTGATCGCCCTGTTGGGATTTATTCCGTTTATAAGAGAAAAAGAAAATGCAAATAATCAAGTTGATTTAACAACATTTATTTCAAGACATCAATTTATTCAAATCTAGTATTTATCCTTGTCTTTGGAATCCGAATCGCGGCGATTACGACTAGAGAACATCCACCTGGGGTGTCGGTGAGCATACGCATGCTCGCCTTGTTGCCTTGGTCCAAGTCTGTCACGAATCGCTGGCTGAATCAATCTTTCAGGCAGAATCAGTGTTGTTGGAGTAGTCATTTGCAAGAGGGTTGGGTCGTCAAGCTCGAATGAGACCCCATAATCAGGTGGAGATTCTTCGGTACTAAGGATGATTCCACTAGCAATGTCTCTATTTACCTGCGCCAATCTCTGCCTGGCCATCATCGCCTTTCGGTGATATTTCCGCTCCATTTCCTCCATTTTCATCGCGACATATTCAGATCTCTGGCGGGCTTCTCGTGCTATATTTCTACTGGGTTCGCGCTTAATGGCGATACTCGGCAGTTCAATCTCATCTCCTCTATCATTGGGCCGTCGAGGCCAATTGGGTCTACCATATGTCGCCAAAGCGTACCCTTGGTCCCATAGCGCTTGCCTATAACGAGCGGCAGAAGCGTTTGACACCCGGAGTGTTACGCGGGAGTCATCACTCCAGCCTCCATGCGTATTTCCAAAATCTAAAATAATCATCATAATTATCGTTTAAAAGGAAGATTAGATATTGTTGAGTCTAAATGTTACTTATGAATAACTTAACATGAACTTAAAGCTACTAGTTGGTTGGGTGATATTAATTTACGGTCAATTATTACACGGAAAAATCTAAACTCTTAAAATGAAATAGTACCTGGTCGCGATTCATCCCCGTCGACCCGTGTTATGTGTAGATACTCGGTCTCGTTGTCCATCACTTATTCATTCCTGTATATTCTGTTTGTTTGAAACGGGCACTTGTCGTTGATTTGACATGATGTAAGATGTTGATTGCTAGTTGATATTCGGTATTTATATTAGAACCCTAGATTGATATGTCGCTTGACCAGTGAGTTTATTGTAATTATTCTCAACGCAAAAATTAATTAGCGTGAGAAATAACTTAATATTTTCAGGGAGTTCAAAAAAAATGTTTATGAATATTATTTATTCAGTATTTTGATCTTATCACATTCATTCGGTTGGCTAGCGAAATTGACAACTGAGTGGTATTAATTCACGGAAAACTAACAGTTGGCTAGTGTTTTATTATAAGCAGCATTCCGGGTGAGTAAATTAGTTGCTGCTTATTTCATTATCTAATATTATTTCTCAGCTGAGCGGCATTCAGAAATTTACCATATTAATCCGGTGATTTTTATTTCTCCCTACTCGGTTACATTTCAGAGGAATTGGGTATCGCCTATTTAGTCTCAATATTCCATCTCGGTGGTTATCAGTACCGGATGCCTATTCGTCTCTATATGCGTGGATTTCAACTAACTCTATGCAGACTTATTCTCGTTATTCATTGCATCCCTGCGTGGATGTATAGCCGGTCTCTTTTCGAGTTCGTCAAGCCCTCAATGGTGCTTCGGTCAACAACATTTTCTGCGATGGTTCCTTCTCCTATGGATCACTCGTGAATGCTCCAATGCATATCCGATTTCAGTGGAACGAACAGTTAAATATTTATTGTGATTATGTATTCGTGTTAATGGAATCTCGTGTGTTCTATATTAATACATGATTATTTTCACAGATGAGCGTTATTTCTGCTCCGTTAGTAACATGTTAATGCATTTTCTAATTTATTTCGGTGATTATATTGATCTATTTATTTTAATTATAGGCAATTAATAGCCACAGATGGTTTCTTTTAGGTTTCTCTAGATATCTAGTTTGCGGTCTCGTGACATTCATTTACCTAAATAAACAATTACCTATTGAATTCCTTCACCAGTTTTAACATTTTTCTCTTTACCGTCGCCCTCTCCTCTTTACGTTTAGCAAATTATAATCACGGTACATTTTTTAGTTATTTTCCTTAATTATACTCAGTTATAGTCATTTTCGTCTATCTTAGGTAAATTTTGTCATGCAGTTACTTCTATTAAGTTCTAATGGTTCACCTCACTTTAAATGATTTATGGCTATTTCTATCATTTTAGTAATTTACAACTATTATGCATTATACTCAATTATTATCGGTACATCTAATCACTTGCAATTCCTTGGTTAACTTTAATAAGTAAAGATTACTTTTGTCAGTTTTTACACCTTTAATCATTCTCAACAATTTTAGTACTGTTAGTTATTTCGTCAGCTTATCATCTTTCATTGTTCTCTGTAGGGTTATATAACTCATTATTCACATTAATTTAATATTTTTAATTACTATCCACCGTTTCAGTACGATTTATTATCTTCATTGATTCACTATTTAGATATTCTTCACGGTTTTAATACAAATAATTAGTTTCCTCAAATTAATTCCTTTAATCGTTTCTTATAGTTTTAATTACTTATTTTCGTCAGTTTAACATGCTTGAACATTTTCATCAATTTTAACACCTTTAATTATCCTCATTAATTTCAACCCATTTAATTATTTATTCTTATCAATCATAACACGTTTAATTATTTTCATCAATTTTAATACAGTTAATTATTTTCATTAATTTCAACCCATTTACTTATTTATTCTTATCAATCCTAATACATTTAATTATTTTCATCAATTTTAATACATTTAATTATTTTTGTCATATCGATTTCGAGTTTCCGCCTCCCGTACCCTTCAATTTGATCTTAAGGAAATTGTGTTTATGTTAGAGTTTACGAGTGCCCACTGGACTACTCGGTGTAATCATTTTAGCTGATGTTTAGAATTGAATTTAGGTCGAATTTTCGGGAGAAGGGGAAAGAGAGCCAGCCAAAAGACTAGTCCTTGATCTTCCCACCACTCCGATAATGAACAGAATATTTACGTTCGAGGCCGTCGTTACGCACGACGAAACTCTCACGGGCACACACTATAGGCGGAGAAACCGCACTTACACAGTGTGACTAGTTATGTTTCAGTTTACTGACTTGCATGTTGTGTGGCTGTGGGCCAGAAAAATTTCGACATATTAATCAAATTCGCTTTTTGAATACATATATTTTTAAATACAATTAGA
Source organism: Schmidtea mediterranea (assembly GCA_022537955.1). Lineage (NCBI taxonomy): Eukaryota > Metazoa > Platyhelminthes > Tricladida > Dugesiidae > Schmidtea > Schmidtea mediterranea. The sequence goes on along the minus strand of CM039680.1, from coordinate 23,226,979 downwards.
TCATAGTTTGTCCATTAGCTCAACTCAGGCATTCAAAAACATACGACAAAGGATTCCCACACACACGAGCAAGTAGAGCTTACCTATAAGTTACTTGCGTTCGCGATGTGGAAATAACTGCCGAGAGTTGTTTCTGTCAATTATAAACTTCTGGTAAAGAGTAATTTGTTCACTGAGTTAAAAAGCATTCAAATTCTGTTAAAATGGATTGGTATATATACCTATTCTGTGACCCTAACCTTGCGTGTTAATTTTTATGCGATAAAGCAAAATTTGACCTTGATATTACTTGTCTAATTTGTTTCTAATTTTTATTATTTTCTTGATTTATTTGACAATTTATTCATTAACTTTTAATTTTAATCATTTCTGACTAAAATTATTTTACTTTTATTCAATTTATTCATGAACTCTTTTTTTTTCCGTAAGTTGTCAATTTTCGGTCAAATATTTTGTTATTATGCTATTTTTATGTCGATTCGTGCAGATCTTGGTGCATTTGTTAATATTTTAATTTACTTTTATGTTTTCTCATTTTATATTTTAAATTATGTGTTTTCTCGTATTTTGAGGTGGTTATTTGATGTTTAAATTTTGCGTGTTGTGTTTGTGTGCTGTTTCCAATCGATTCAAACAAAACCTTGTACTGGCCCAATAATTATAACATAAAATTTGGCCGAAAAATGGACAATTTATAAAAAATAAAGAGTTATTGAATAAAATAGTGGAAAATGGGATATTTTTTAGTAGAAAATATATTTAATTAAAAAATTATAAAAATATACTGTCCATTTAATCTAAGAAAAATAATAAAATTAGTTTTAGATAATACAGATACCCCCCAAGGTCAAATTTTATTTTAACTTATCAAAATTTTCAAGCAAGGTTAGGGTCACAGAATAGGTATATACCGATTCATTTTTATAGAATTTTAACCACTTTTGTGAGCGATCACTTTTTCCTTACAAAAAGCTTAAACAGTTTTCTTGCCAGCAAAAATAACTCTGAAAAGTACTATTTCTGAGAGGATACTAATTCTTTAGAAGAAATTCTGGGAAGAGCTACGATTAAATTTTGCCTGAAGCTATCGATTGACATTACCAAGTGTGGGTAATTCTAAATGATGAGTGCTGCAGTGATGACTAATGTATTTATGGTGTAAACCTAATTATATGTATCAAAGACTATGAAATATCTTTATGAAGTCGAATTTTTTCTGGCCGACAGCCAAACACACCGCAAGATAGTAAAATCTACATACTAGTCGAGACGTATAAGAGCAGTTATATCCCCAACATCTCGTGTCCGTGAAGGCATAGTCGTGCGTAACGACGGGCCCAAAAATTAACTTCAGAACCTATAAGGAAAATGGGAAGAGGGGAAATTAGTTTTTTGACTGATTCTTCTTCACCCAAATTCCGAAAAATCGATCTAAAATCACTTTGACATATGGGCTAAAATCTCTTACGCCGAGTAGTAAGACCAACCACCCCACACCCCAAAAGAAAATTAAAAAAATTTCAATTTTTGCATCATGGCATTTTTTCAATTTTGCCAAAATGGCATTTTTGAAAATATTAAATTTTCCACCAAGACAATTAGGGAAGTGAGTAGATAGATATGTCACCGCTAGACCATGTCACCGCTAGACCACATACCCCCTCCCCCCCACCCACCCGGGAAAAAAATTTTTCGCGCTAAGTCCCAAAGTACAAATTTTTTAAAAGTACAAAAAATTTTTAAACAAAGACAATGACTCATTCAAGGTCATTGAAACAAAGACCATGACTCATCAGGTTTTTAAAACAAAGACCATGACTCATTCAAGGTCATTGGATGACTCATAATATATTTTCAAGGTCATTGGATGACTCATCATATTTTTCAAGGTCATAGGGTGACTCATCAAAATTTTAAAACAAAGACCATGACTCATTCAAGGTCATTGGATGACTCATCATATTTTTTCAAGGTCATTAAAACAAAGACAATGACTCACACAACTTTTTTCCAAAAATTTTTCTGTTTAAAAGTACACGATTTCCTATGTCACCGCTGGACCAAAAAAAGATAGAATATTTTTCGAAATTTTTTCAAAATTTTTTCTATGTTGAAAAGTACAAATTTTTTCAAGGTCATTTAAAAGTAGGTCAAGGTCATTCAAAAAAAATTTTTTTTTTTTTCAAAATTTTTTCTATGTTGAAAAGTACACGATTTCCTATGTCACCGCTAGACCAAAAAAGAATATTTTTCGAAATTTTTTCAAAAATTTTTCTATGTTGAAAAGTACATATATTTTCAAGGTCATTCAAAAATTTTTCTATGTTGAAAAGTACACGATTTCCTATGTCACCGCTAGACCAAAAAAGATAGAATATTTTTCGAAATTTTTTCAAAAATTTTTCTATGTTTAAAAGTACAAATTTTTTCAAGGTCACGGATTTTTTAATCATTTTTTAATTATAATATATCTACTTACTTTTATAAGTAGTATATATTTTGTAAATTTAATTTTATTATTATTTTATAAAATATTATTATTTTTAAAAATATTGTTATTTTTATTATTGTACTACTTACTTTTATAAGTAGTATATATATATATATATATATTTTTAATTATTATTTTTATTATTATTATTACTATTATTACAATGATTATTTTTATTATTGTACTACTTACTTTTATAAGTAGTATATATATATTTTTTAATTATTATTTTTATTATTATTATTATTACTATTATTATTATTATTTTTATTATTATTATTACTATTATTACAATGATTATTTTTATTATTGTACTACTTACTTTTATGAGTAGTATATATATATATTTTTTAATTATTATTTTTATTATTATTATTATTATTACTATTTTATTATTATTATTATTATTACTATTTTATTATTATTATTATTATTACTATTTTTATTATTATTTTATAAAAGATTATTATTATTATTATTATTTTTATTATTATTATTATTATTATTATTTTTATTATTAATATTATTACTATAATTAATAAAAACTATATACAAATAAAACACATTATTATTTTTATTACTATTATTACTCTTATTAATAAAAAACAAATAAAACACATTATTATTAATATTATTATTATTAATATTATTACTATTGTTAATAAAAAACAAATAAAACAAATTATTACCAAAATAAAACTAACAACAAAATAAAACTATTATTACCAACACTAACAAAACACATTATTACTAAATTAATACTAATAAAATTATTATTAACAATAAAAACAAATAAAACAAATAAAACATATTATTATCAACAAACAAAGACCAAATTGTTAATATTATTATCAATAAATCAAGTTTTCTCGATGCATTTTTCTCTCTCGATTTTTTCATAAAATAAAAATTATTAATTATAAAATAAATAAAAATTCTAAATAAATTATTATCAACATCATGTTTTTCTAGACCCAATTTTCATAAAAACTCTAAATAAATTATTATCAACACAAATTAATAACTAATAAATCGTAAAATACATTTTATTTGAAAAAATTAATCAGATAAAAGTATATCATCAATGTCTCGACTGAAATATGAGCAGGAGCTGACATAGCTTGGACTGTGAGTTCCTTGATAGCTTGGAGATACTTGATCAATGACATCAAATCCTAAATAGTGCCCAAATGCGAGATTGGTATTTTTCCCCACCCAATTACGCTTATCGTCGTTATTGGTAAGCGCAATTTTATTATTTTTAAATGTGAATAATTGGTGGTTCCGCGTCCCTATCCTAGTTTGAGGCACCGTAAATATAGTGTCATTTTCAAAACAGTCTAAATATGACTGGTGATCAATCTCTGTCCCCAACAACTTCACCCCCTTAGCTCTCATCGAATATTTTGTACCTAAAAGACTATAGCACTTGGGTCTTAAGAAAACCCACTCCTTATACCCGAGACCTTTACTTTCATCTTTAAATTTTCCGATAACGGAATCTAATTTCCTCGAGTATAAGGGATGTGCTGGGTCGTAATTCGATGTATCTAGAAGGCTGTCTCTTATCATTGCCGGCAAAAGAGTGTCAAGCTTACAGTGCTTAACCTCAAGAAAAAACGAATCAGTGTCACCAGCAACGATATTTATTTCACAATTAAATTCATCGCGATATTTCGCTAGCTCTTTATATTGTAGTTCGTACATTCTAAGTTTAGACAGGTCTAGAACTGTTTGTCCGATATAACTAGGCCTGTCTAAACATATCGAATCCTTATTCAGATGAGTAGCAATCAGATTATCATCAATTATGATAGATTTTCTGAAAGTCGGTTTTGAGGCATATACAATCATCTTTTCATCAGAATTGCATAGCCTCAAATTCATCCGTTTTTTAAGGTTTTCGACTGACTTTCCGTACAAACTATTATTATAAGGTTTAAACAAGTCCCTATATAGCTCGCTAGTACTTTGAGCTCTTAATTTTGTGTTTTTGTCTATGTATGCATGAAATATAGGTACTTGCTTGAATTTAATTGCGCGATGAACTTTAACAACCTTCACACCGAGAGAAAGATAAAGCCTGAGAAGTCGCCAATGAAGAACATGGTTCTTTTTTTGCCAATGCGTGAGCATCAACTTCTCAACTTTAGAACTCGGTGGACACATCTTTTCCGGCCCAATCGGAAAATCATTCAAAAAATTATGTAAATAATCAGGGATATCAATATCAACTTCCATAGTATATCCATATGGAAGGATTTCAATATCCGCAACATTCATACACTCATTCAATACATCATCCAAACCATCATACACCCAAACAAAATCAGCATACGGAAGATATTGGCTAAGTGCCCAACCATACAAATTATTTATATCTATATACAAGAGTTCTGTATCCTCAGAACTTGCGACATAATGTTTGTTAACAAATGTTAACCCACCCCGTATTCCTCCCTCATAGAAATTAAACATTTCCATGTCCTGCAAAAGTTCTATGGGTTCCTGTAATGTCATGAGAGCTGACGCCCATGACATACCAGGAATTCCATAAAAATTAAGAGGTTCTAGAGTATTATAAGCAATTGCTTTTGCGCGAAATTGCTGAAAATAATCTGCAAGAAGGAATACGTCTAATTTTAAGTAGGTTAGCATATAATCTAGCATTGTCTCGCAATTTTGCTGTGTCCAAATTTGTTAGGCTGTAGCATATTCATCAGCAGATACAGAACCCCAAATAGGAGGCAATTCAGTAGTCGATTCAAGAACCTCAAGAGATTTCACAAAGTCATTAGGGAAAATAGCCTTGGCTCTAACAATTGCACCATCAAAAACAGAATCAGTTAAAGGCAAATCAGTAAGTGTCTTAACCGCTTTTGCTAAAGATGAATTAATAAATTGCATGCTGTCTATAAAACGAACAGGCAATTTATTAATGTATGCAATGAGGGAGATAAATTTTTCGGTAGTGGTCGGAATAATATTTAATTCCCAAGAAGAAAAATTATTTAGACCATACTTTAAAATATGTTGGAGATCATATCCCCTCAAATTATGGAAAACCACAGGTAATTGTTTCTGGATTCGTCGAGAAACATTACATTCATACAAGCAGCCCCTAAATACTTACCTGAGAAATGACAATGATCCTTAACTTTATCCCTAATAAACTTTTTACACAGATAACATGTGCGACAATCCTTGAACTCTCGGTCCTCCTTGAAAGATAGTGGTCCTATAGGTTTTTGACAATGAACCTCATAATATGGCAAGACAATCGAAAGAGCGATTTCATCAATCTTTTTTAAAAACGCCAAAACGCAATCATCGCCAATAAAATTAAAATATTGTTTTGTGTTTATGTAGTTGTTAATTAATAATAAACCTGCTGCTATCGGCATATGTATTTGATGATGCCTTATATCCAGTGGTAAAATTGACTCAAAATCCGCATAAATTACGAATGGCGGGGTAATGGATTTTGCGAAATTTGTAAATTTTAAATATTTATTTTTAGGCAAAGTATAAAGGGTAGTGCCTGTTTGATTTTTACTGCACAAGGCAACGTGGGCGTCAAATGCAGGTTTTAATCTAAAGCCGTTAAGACAATGGGGACACCAATGAACAGAGATTTGCACATTGCAAGATGTAGTCGCATGGCAGTTCATTAATTTATTTAAATCAAAAACAGCTGTATAGTGATAATTATCACCGTCCTCTAAAAGAAGTAAATAAATAGGTGTACCGTCAGTAACCTTGGACCGGTAAATTATATCTAAATGCGGATGATGGGGGATATAGTTTATATCATCTAGAGTTTTAGACGGTTTTTCGTTTAAAGTCAAAACATTTATAGCCAGATTTAAGTCCTTGTTCTTTCTTTCGAACTTGGGAATATTACAGAGTCTCATAGGACAATCGTCAATGGGGTCAAAATTTAATTCGTCCAAATAATTCTCATAAGAAGAAACTCTGTTTCTATGGGTGCGAACTACACTTCGTTTTAAAAGGGCTAATATACTATATATAAAACAGTGATGGTCAGTGTTTTGAACGTTAACTATAGCTTTTTTGCCAGATAAAGATTTCGGTGTTGGGATATAACTATGGCCAGCTAGTCTATTTATAGGGAAATACTTTGTTAATATAAAATCAATTTCTTTGATTTTAACAATCCGCCATCCGCTCCCTAAATATGTGAATCTTTCTATTTTATTATTTAATTTAGTAATACCATCAAGCAGAAAATTATCCGAGAAAAGTTCTGCCTTATTACTAAAGAAGTTGTCTTTTATTTCACCATCTTTTTCAAATTGTATAAGAATGGTGAATTGTATTTTAACCGACCCCATTTGGTTAATTTCATATTTTAATCTATTAACTATTTTATTTGTTAATGAGATTTGTATTAGATTCTGACGTTCTACTTCAAATCTAATACTTTTATGAGTCCCATTTAAATCTGACCTTATTTCGGGTTCATTATCGATATTGATCGAACCTCCTATTTGATTATCGTTAATGATGATTTCTTCATCATCACTAATGATAATTTCTTCATCATCGCTAATGATGATTTCAACCCTTTTAATTTTAGAGGGAACACACTGGATATTTGCAGCAGGTCGTTTATTATGTTTCGACGTATTATTGTTGTTATTACGTCTCGACATATTATTATTATTATTATTATTATTATTATTATTTTTATTGTGTTTCGACGTATTATTGTTGTTATTACGTCTCGACATATTATTATTATTGTCATTATTGTCATTATTTTTACTATTTTTATTATTTTTTCTGTTATTATTTTTTCTTTTCATTATTTTCCGTAGAAGAGCCTTTTTATTTAAAGTGAATTGATTTAAGTGGGAAGAGTGATCCTGATAAAAAACTAAATATTTTACATCCTGGGCAGTCTCGCATTTAGGGCATATAAAAAACTTGATGCCATAAAATTTTTGTCCATAGTATCGCTTCATTTCAGCATGGCATTCTAAAGAATGACACGCTGAAGAGATGCAGTACTTTGGATATAATTTGCCTGTTAAAAATAATAAATTTAAATATATGTTTTCAATATAATTTTTCAATAAAAGTTTTCAATAAAGTATTCAATAATTTTTCAATATAATTTTTCAATAAAAGTTTTCAATAAAGTATTCAATAATTTTTCAATAAAAGTATTCAATAAAAGTTTTCAATAAAAGTATTCAATAAAAGTTTTCAATAAAGTATTCAATATATTTTTCAATAAAAGTATTCAATAAAAGTATTCAATATATTTTTCAATAAAAGTATTCAATAAAAGTTTTCAATATATTTTTCAATAAAAGTATTCAATAAAAGTATTCAATATATTTTTCAATAAAAGTATTCAATATATTTTTCAATAAAAGTATTCAATAAAAGTTTTCAATAAAGTATTCAATATATTTTTCAATAAAAGTATTCAATATATTTTTCAATAAAAGTTTTTAATAAAAGTTTACAATAAAGTATTCAATATATTTTTCAATAAAATTTTCAATAAAAGTATTCAATATAATTTTTCAATAAAAGTTTTTAATAAAAGTTTACAATAAAAGTTTTTTATCAATTATTAACATTTATTATTATTTAATCCAAATGGATTAAATAAAAACAAATGTTAATAATAATAGCATTATATTAAAAATAAATAAAAATAAATAAAAAACTCACATTTATCAGTATCATCATCTGTAGAGCTATCTTCCCCAGAAACGGGGGCATCGATATCTTCCCCAGAAACGGGGGCATAATTGTGGGTATCCATATCTTCCCCAGAAACGGGGGCATAATTGTGGGTATCCATATCTTCCCCAGAAACGGGGGCATAATTGTGGGCATTTTCATCTCCATCCAAATCTACTAAAATGGTTTTAAAAATAATAAAATAAAATAAAAAATTTACCATGATCGATTTCGTCTTCGCTATCACTGATAACAATGATTTCCGTCGGTGTTACAATAACTTCTAAAACAATAATAATAATAAATTAATAATTTAATAAATAAATTTACCACTATCCTCGATTATAATAACTTCGTTATCTTTTTCGGTGACATCATACCAATTAAATGTACCTTAATAATAAATAAATAAAAGAAATAATAAAATAAAAAACTTACCGTTTCCCTCCGCTAATAATTGTTTAAGAATACTTGTTTTCTCCATTTTGAATATTTTGTTAATTTGAAATTTTTGAATTAATTGTGACAACTTTGGATATTGTCAATGTTTATAAAGGGAATCAAATTTTCAGGATTTAGCCAATCACATTTAAGCAATACACACATATAGGTGAGAGATTTTTATGCATGCAACCTATAGTGTGTAGGTGTGTTTTCTTTGTAAAACACATACAGTCTACACTGTGACCGCATGCGTTCTTTGTAATTCACATACATACTTTTGTTTGTATGTGTTTTCTTTGTAAATCACATACATACATTGAGTTTGCATGTGTTTTCTTTATTCAATTTTGTGTATGCATGCAATTATCATGTGATGATCATGCACTTATAATGCACTGTCTTTGTGATCACGCACTTATCATGCACTTAACATGTGATGATCACGCACTGTCTTTGTGACCATTAATTAATTAATAATAATAATAATAATAATAATAATAATAATAAAAAATAACAATAAAACATTTATTATACATCAAATCGCTTGGATAATAACCAAGCTAAACAATGTTGACCACATGTTAATGTCCATGGTTTTTGATACATAGTTTTATTATAGACAATAGGTTTACCCATTGTTTGAAGTTTCGAAACCATTAAAGCCGGATAATAGAAACCCATAGGATCAAATACAAATATCTTGCTAGGTTTCATATATATTGCCAACCAATGTTCTCAACCAAGATGAGACGATTGAGTATTGACGATTATGGCTTGATTATTAAGTAAATATGGAATTTTATCAAGAGGAAATACCCCTAAAAATTCATGTCCTAGTATTTGTTTTCCAATTCGATAGACCTGAACAGAACTACATTAATAATATTAATAATACATGAAAAACTTACTCCATGACAAATTATCCTATATTATCTATACATTTATACCATTCAAACCAAGAATGTTCGTTCAAACCAACAATGTTCGTTCAAACCAACACTGTTCTGTTTGCAGTTATTTGAACCTCGTTTTCAAATACGCCATATATTAAAACATGTACCGGTTCAGATGTAGCTTTAGCAAACTTTATATCTAATCGTAAATTTCCATTTTGAGGTAATTGACTCTGATTTAAATCGAAATCGGGTGCCAAAACAAATGTGAAGAATGGATATTTGTTTTTAAAACCATCAAGAGTTATACCACAATTAAGGTTTTTATCCAAATAACCCATATTTCTCACTATACTCTGCATATATGTAGCACAATAATTATCATTTTCGAAATCTTGAGTATATGTTTCTTTATAATCACTATTTTTCGATAAAGTTAGCGATGTTACACCAAAGTTTTTGAAAATTGAGCACGATGTTAAGTATGATCCATTATATTGAGATTCACTTTGAAATGTTACCAATATAAAGTTGGGCATTCTTCTATCTCCAAATATTTGTTCCTTATAGAAAGAAGCTGAACCCTTAGCAATTGCAAATTGAACAATTTCCTTTGTTTTCAATGGATATATTGCATGCTTAGAATTAAGCCCCAGTTGATGACCAGCTAATACAGAGGGCTCAACACGAACTCTTCTTACCAATAATTTAGCATCAACTAATTGAAGAATTGGTGATGTGGTAGCACTTGTTAGTGATAATGCCGAATCAGATCTTTTCAATCTAATGTGTACATTAACACCTGGGAGTAAATATTTTGGTTGATCCATAAAATCGAGTTGTAATGATGAGCACATGGTAAATAATTTCGAACCTTTAATCCACTTTTTCCTATCGTCATCACTACCATAACCCATAGGAGTTAAACATGTATTTTTAGTATCACTATTGTAATTTATAATAGTTTCTATTAGAGCTTTGTGAATATATGTACTGTTACCACCCTCAATCTTGATATTATTAAATCCGAGAACTGCATCTTTAAAAAGTGTATGAAACAAGAAATTGTTTGGTATAACATCACTAGGTTCACCCAACGGTTTTCTATCTTTATCTACAACTTTGACCTGAACAGTTAACAATGTATCGTTCAAATCTAGATATTCAGTTTGGGAACCATTAATATAAAATTCAATATCAGTTCTACTATCCATAATAGAATTCATCGGGAATACATCTTCAAAGGCCCCAATTTCAATTACCGCCTGGGGAGATGGTCTATCAAATAAGCACAATTCAGATTTACCACAAATTATTTTTGAAATATAGTTCCATGGCCTTTCATTCGTTTGTTTATATGTTTATGATGTCTTTTACGTTTTTGAGCCGGTGCTTCCTGTTTATCAAACATACCTGCAACTTTCCCTAACTCTGATAATGCATTTGATTTCAGAGATGGTAATATTTTCTGCTCATTCATTATCACATCTTTAGCAGTTTTCATACCAAAACGACCAAGGCGTTTAAGAATAGGAAGTGCAAATCTACCAATTGTTCTCAACCAACCTGATCCATACTGTTTACCAATAAAATATGGTAATTCGCCACCACTTTGGCTACCACTATACATACTAATAATATCGTTATTGGCCATCTAATTTACGAAAATGTAATGTCAAATGAGTTTTTGTATCTTTACTAAATTCAATAAATTTACCACTATCATCACGAATATTTATTTCTATATTGTTTATACATGATGTTGATACCGGTAAGGACATGGGATTATCGATATTTATATTGACAACTTCATCCTGGTCATGTTTATCAACCCAAACAGATTTCAATAGAGGAACCAAAGAATCACCAACAATTATAGGATCGATGATGTTAGTATATATGAACATTTGCCTATGAAGTTTTATTATTTTTGGTTTGCGTACACCAAAAGCACTTGCCCTATATGTTTGCTTATCTAATCCCAATGTATTAGCCAAATTCTTATCAAATGTAACTTCACAAATGTTATTATTCAGACTGAATTTACATATTCCATCTTTAAGAAATTCAATAGTTTTAAAAATGTGTAAACAATTTAATGAAATATATTTATGTAATTCTTCAAGTGTTTCAATATATAATTCATTAGTAAATGTAAATGTATCTTCCACCTCATTAATATATGATACAGTTATTTTGATGTTTTCATTCACAGGACCGACATCGATAAATGTTTTAAAACGTATTTGGTATTCAGTACCAGGAACAACGATGTTAATCTTATCACTACCCATTCGCTTGGCATCCTCAATACTTTCAAACTTTATTGTAAATGGGCTAAAATCACAACTAACATTCAATCCATCTTTAAAAAACATGCCACTATTTTTATCTAAAATCTGATTCGGAATATGACAATATCGTTCAATATTATTGATTGTGAAAATACCACTACATGTTTTGGGATCACGTTTCTTGTAACCGATTTTACAATGACTATAAAATGGGAATGTATTGTACACAAATGTAAAGTCTTGCAAAGCAACTTCCCAATTTCCATGTAAATACATAGGATTTTGAAGATCAACCATAAATTTACTCGCTTGATTTTCCGGATGAATTAGTGGGCAACTATTGCTAGGTAAAATTGTATAGAAACTCATTTTACTAGGTCTTTTGATGATATCCACGAGGGTTTTTGATATCCATGCCATTTGACATAGTATTGTTTATCCTTACCCACCTTTTTAGTTTTCAATATTTTCTGAATTCCGAACACTGTAGGTTTGGAAATAACTTGTAATTCCTGTTCATAGAATTTCCCTTGTATTATATTGTTATCACTATCTTTAATAACATACATTACAGGACTCTGTTTAGTATTAATTTTAGTAATTTGAAATACCTCATCACTCCAATTACTATCGAAATTTTTGATGAAAGGTGAAGCAGATATTTTACTAATTCTAACGTGATCACCAACTTTATATTTTGGTTTTGTAATAGCAACTGTTTTAGACTGTACTCGTTTTTTCGAGCTGATATCAACGGGTCTCAAACCATTCAGACCTCGATGTGATGAATTATTATAACTAACAAGTATTTTCGGTAATACATTTATCCATATTTTATTACCTTGATGCACGAAATATTTCTTCAATCTATCCCTCAATGTCCGGTTAAATCTTTCAACATGTGCGGCTTTGTATTGAGAATGTACAGAATAATGATTTATTTTGAGCCGATCCAGGATTTGCTTAACTTTACTATTGTAAAACTCCTTGCCTATAATAATAATAATAATAATAATAATAATAATAATAATAATAATAATAATAATAATAATAATAATAATAATAATAATAATAATAATAATAATAATAATAATAATAATAATAATAATAATAATAATAATAATAATAATAATAATAATAATAATAATAATAATACCTAAATCGGTTTGCAAATTGTCTGGATGTCCATTTTTAAACATTGAGTTAATTGCTTTAGATATTTCCTCTGCAGATTTTGTCTTTGTTGGTAGACCGCGGGCAAAACGACTGAAAACATCGATACACGTTAAAATATATTTATAACCCTTGTTAATTTTCGAATACGGTATCATCTCCATCAAATCCATTTGCCATAAATCATTAATACCGAATGTCTTATAAGCTCTCGTTGGAAATCTTTTCCGCATCGGTTTGTTTAAACTGTACGCAAGCTGATCTGACAACCACTTTTGCGTTTCCTTTTTCGACTTTGGGACTCTTTTCTTTAACTTTGCCACTCCACCGAAACCTGCCTCGTCTTCTGGGTTCGTCCAAATCTTCTCCATTACAACAAGATGATTTAAATTTTAATTTAACATTAGGTAATGATTGCCCCATCGTTTATTGTGATAATAATGATAATGCTAATGGTAACATTGCTCCGATAAAACCACCTTGTTGTTTATATATGATTTTTCTCATTTGCTTACGATTTTTATTATTTACTAGTGATAACAAAGGCTTACGATGTTTATTCAATACTAGTTTTTTAGAATTACTGATTTTAATTTTACCTCTGACTACTTTTAATAGAATTTTGAGTAAATCATCGACAACAAAAGTTGGAAATGATTGTAAAATAGACATTCTTTTCATACTCGAAGCCTTTAACAATGCATTAAAATATGGGAAACTCCTATGATTTTTAACAATTTTAACTTTTTTCTTACTCTTTTTAATAATGTTTTTCGAAATAAGATTCATTGCAGGGTAATTCTCGGTTATTAGTTTTTTAGATGGTGTATAACTAGTTTATGGTGGAACACGTTTCTTTTTAATATTATGTCTAAGTTTTCGGATATTTTTATGCCTGGATTTCATAAACATTTTTACATGTTAAAGTTTTCAACTTTGTTTATATACAATGGCACCTTCTTTATTGAAAATATCGGTTTTTACCCGTAAATCATTATTGCATTGTTGTGTGAAATCAAGAAATATATATCCATGTGGTGATTTTGTAGCATCTTGAAATGCACTGATGAGAAAATTACGATTATTAGGGTATGCTTCTCGACCAAGAAAATCAATAACTGTTGCATCTCTAGGATTCTTGAAAATAACTAAATATTGAACATTTAAATTCCTTGTTCGATGTGCACCACCCTGGTGAAATAGATTTTGAGTAATAAAGATCACAGTAACACCAACATGTCTACTGATTTTTGTGAATAAATTATTAAAATCCTTTTCTTTATTAGCTTCCTGATACAAATCATCAATAATGATGACATCACCTTTCCTTAAACGACTTGACCAGTTTTTATCGAAACCCTTTACTATTTTCATGTTTCTCAATTTACAGAAATTATCCTGAGTTAATCCATGTTCTTCATCTGCACCCCTATGCCAATAAATCTTGTTGAATTTGGTTTGAAATAAATTAGATTTCAGTAATTTACATACAAACATAGTTTTACCACTACCACTTGGGCCGACGATTTGATATACAGCATCATTTCTTAATTCCATTATTAATTTGTATAATTATAGGTTTTTGTTTATATTATATGATTTAATGAACTCTTCCTAAAAACTCATATATATAGCTTAATATTTCATTATTGTTTAATTATGTTATCAAATATAAATTATAAAGGAACTTTCGATGTATCAAAAATGACGTTTCCAAATGGTAAACCCCAGCAAATTGTAGATAGGAGTGGAAAATACCCTATAATATTTTTCAAATCAGGCAAATGCAAAATCATGGGATGTAAGAAACCTTTAGATGTCAATAAATTACAATATAGAATAAAGGATCTTAAAATACAGTCAATTACAGTTACCATGGATATAGGACAATCTATCAATCTATACAACATGTCAACAAAATGTCTTTGTATGTTCGAACCAGAATTATTTCCTGCACTGAGGCTTTTAAAATACAACCCAATGTGTGTTAACGTGTTTGCTAGTAGCAAAATAGTCATATTAGGGGTGCGAAATCTAGAGTACAAAAATATTGTTTGTGACATACAAAATGAAATCACCGGATTGGTCGATATCTGATTGGCTAATGATTGATTAAAAGAAATTGCTTATTCATTTTATTTCATTTTTAAAATGGAAAATATTATGATGACGAGTACAAAATTAAGCAAAAAAGAGATCGAAAATTATGGTAAATTTATTATTTATTATTTATTAATATTAATATCTTTGTTTCCAGATAAATATCAGGCCGTATTACTGGAAAGGTTATTCTTCTTCTATCCTCAACTCAGAGCAATAGTCAAAGACCAGCCTGAATCAGTAATTCCAGATTTGGTCTATACAACCACCAACATATGGATTTTTAACATAATTGATCAAGCTCTATGGGATATTAAGCTTGACAGAAGACCAAAGGAGATGGAACCCGAATACCCTTGTATTCTGGGGTGTAGCTGCTGCGATTTTCGATACCAGCGCTATGTGGAATGGTGCCTGGCAAAATCAGTTAGAAATTCTTCGAAATACCAACTTTTTCGAAAATAAATGTATTTTATTTTGATTGTTTTGGTAGTTTTATTGTTGGTAATAAATGTTTCTGTATTTTATTTTTGTTTTGTTTTGTTAGTGTTGGTAATAATAGTTTTATTTTTATTGTTTTGGTAATAATATTAATAATAGTAATAGTTTTATTTTTGTTAGTTTTGGTAATAATAATAATAATAGTAATAATAGTAATTTTATTAGTATAGTAATAATAATAGTAATAGTAATAATATTAATAATAAAAATAATAATAATAATAATAATAATAATAGTAATAATAATAGTAATAATAATAGTAATAATAATAAAAATAATAATAAATTTTATATAGATGATATGTGTAAAATCATAAAACTCAACTGGTTAATTTACATACAGTCACGCACTTAACATGCAATTATCATGCACTTATCATGCATGATTCTGATTGGTTAATCAGTATCTGTCAAGGGTATAAATGTGCGTCACCACCTTATAAAAATCATAAATCAAATATGACCAAGAAAATAAGCGTCCAACCAGTTCAGATGTTCCACAATTATAAAATGTATTTTTTAAAGGAGCCTATTAATATGCAATTGGCAAATCCGGTCAAACTCAATAAGACTCAATTTCAATCTCTAGCTGGCACTCTCTCAATGTTAGATATCAAGGATATTGATAATACGTTCAAAAAGATCAATTCCAATTTAAAATGCAATGAAAATGCTTTCTTCACGAGTCAATATACCAAATATTATGATGCATTTACAGAAATAGGTTTCAAAGAACAGGAAAACTGGTATTTAACAATAACAATCCAAGGATATAAAGCTGATCAAAATGATGTGCTTTCTCCAATCTGGAAAATTGTTACTGCTAGACTTTCACAGTTATTTTAGTGTTTAGTGTTTAATAAATGTATTAATGTTTCTTTGTTATTCTATAAACAAAATTATAAGTAGTTTTAAAATAGTGTTAAAATGATGTCTGAAAAAGGTAAAATATAAAATATAAATAATTAATTAATTTCGTTTAGAATATTTAAAAAACTTTGTGTTTGATAAACTTGAAGAAATAACCGGTGTAAAAATTAGAGATATGTTGACTCTAGTTGAAGCATTGAGTAAAGAATCGGATTGCGACTCTGAATGTCCGAGTGATTCTGGATGTCAGAGTGATGAAATTGTTAATGATGGAGATACTGAAATTATTAATGATTCTGAAGAAATTATTATTGTTGAAGAAGCTACCGAAAAAGATGAGCCTACCGAATTTAAGAATTGTATTGATCATGTTATAGAAAATATTATGATAGAATCTTGTGGTGATGAACAATGTACATGTAATAATCAATAAATCTTTAAAATATAGTTTTTTATTAATAAAAATAACAAAGAAATATTTATTAAAATCTATTATAAACCTTGTTACATAAATATAAAACAGATACTCCAGTGATTAGTTTTAATAAAAATTTGCAATTCTCGATATAAATATCAGAGCGTTTAGCTTCTGCGGCAACTTGAATAATAGAGGTCCATCCACCGTTTGATTCTACCCACGGATCAATTTTTGTTTCTATCACTTAAATAATAATAAACTAATAACAATATAAAGTAATATACCTCAATAGACCATTGGAAATAATTTTCATAGTCGGATCCAGATTTTAATATCATGTGTTTCATGTACATTAATCCTACTATTATTCGCATCCATTTATTATTTTCATCAAACATGTAACTAAATATTGATTGGAATGCCTTCTTTCTCTCCAATGGTGGCAAATTGAGAATTTTTTATAATCAAATGGCATGTCTTCAACGATTTTCTCGGTACGGTTTACCATAAATTTCATGTTTTTAATGATTTCATCTTCTTCTCTATTATTAGAGACCAGCTCATTCAACAAAGTTATAAAAAATTTAGTTTCTGGCATTTTATAAAAATATTTGAAATTGTAAGCTTATTTATACTATATTCGACCAATCAGAATCATGTAATACTAAGAAAATATGTAAAAATATATAATGGAAATTGCAATGATGATTTGTTGGCACTGTTAACTTCTTTCAAGTTGTTGCCACCACTGTTAACCGGTTGTTGTTGTAATTTTATTATACGATTGAACTGATCAGTTGTTTTATTAGAATAAAATTTTATACTATATTGAACTTGATTCATCATTTTTTCATTAAGTTTACGATTTTCTTTCAATTCTAATACTGATTTTCTTAATTCATTTTTGATAGTACCAATGGTCTTATTTAGATATATAATATCATCATATAATTCGTTTTTAGCTCTTTTTAAAGTCTCATATGTATGTTCAAATCGGAATTCTAAATTACTCATTCTTTCAGATAATCTTTTGACTGGAGTTTTCAAATATCTAGGCCTATCTATCATATACAAAATATCCATCAATACAGCGGTATCAGGACATACACATCTTGTTGAATTTTTACCTTGAACGGTTACAACAATTGAGTTGGCCATATTAAAAACTAATAATATTATTAAAATTTCTTTAATCATTTTCAAATCTATATAAATTAATATTTATTGTTTATAGCTAAAGATTTGTGTGTGTGTCTCTAATTTAGTATAAAAGTAATTGTTATTTCATTTTTTATCATTAAAATGGTTGTACCGAGCGCAGTTCAAGCTATGAATGAAATTAAACATTACGGTAATTTATTATTAATATTATTATTATTACTTGCTTTTAGATGATTATTTTAAAGTTATTAAAGAACGTCTGCAATTCTATTATCCAGAAATACATGGAATCATGGATAAGCCGGCATCAATAATTCCAGACTTGATATTCAATTATACATCAATATGGATATTTACTGTAATAGATGAGTTCCTATGGGATATCGAACAAAAAAATTTGTCAAAAGATATGGAACCCGAATACCCTTGTGGTGATGGATGTCATTGCTGCGCCGCCCGATATCGGAAGTATGTGGAATGGGCTTTGAATAAAGCTCTTAGACAATACTACTATAGTAGAATTGTCTCTTTATAATAAATTTGTTGTATATGTCTCGGTTTTCAATATATAATAATAATAATATTTATGAAAATAATAATAAAAATAATAATATTTATAAAAAATAATAATAAAATTAAATTTACAAAATATATACTACTTATAAAAGTAAGTAGATATATTATAATTTTAAAATGTTTAAAAATTCCGTGACCTTGAAAAATTTTTGAATGACCTTGACCTACTTTTGAATGACCTTGACCTACTTTTAAATGACCTTGAAAAATTTGTACTTTTAAACAGAATATTTTTCGAAATTTTTTCAAAATTTTTTCAAAATTTTTTCTATCTTTTTTGGTCTAGCGGTGACATAGGAAATCGTGTACTTTTCAACATAGAAAAATTTTTGAAAAAAATTTTAATATGTGGTCCAGCGGTGACATGGTCTAGCGGTGACATATCTATCTACTGAAGTGTTCTGGTTTTCTCACTATTAACACTACATGAAGAATTGTTTTTTTAATTATTTAAAATTTATTAAATTCTGCTTTTCCGATTTTCAATTTTCTGTTTTTGTGAAAATTAAAAAATAAAAAAAGGTTGGGGGACTCGTATTTTTTGAACTAGTTGCCATTTTTAATAATTTTTTTATATAATATATTATTATTTTTATTTAAGATTGTAATCAATCTTTTCAAACTCAAGCAGCATTAAAATCTCATCAAAAAAGTAAAAGAAATTTATAAAATATAAATGGTTTAAATGATTTAAAATCAAAACAATGTGACAAATATGATGGTATATATTTAATATCTGGTTTTAATTCACATTATAGATCATGTAGAGGTTCAAGTTATCGAATTTTTAAAGAACAAGGAAAAGAAAAGGTTTAAAAAAAAACTGATGGAGCCCATTTCTTGTTTAACTAGCACGATAACGCCTGTGTGTTTTTGAGCAAAAAACTTAAATTTAGATAAAAATGGAAAATTTTAAGAAAAATAAAATAAATAAAAATTTAATAAAAATTTTGATACATAAAAATGTAAAAATTTAAATTTAAATCGAAAAGAATAAAATTTTTTATAATTTTGGAATATTCTAGAAATTCCTTGTTTTAATGCATCAAAGCACACACACGAACAATCGTGATATATAAGCCGATGCTGGTTGAGCAAAAAACACTCTCTCACTCTTTTATTATTACTCTCATAATTGTACTCATTATTACATTCATTATTTTTACTAAATTCCAAAACTCTATTTGATTGAAGTGAGTACTGATTTGTTTCCAATTTTTATTAATGTATATTTATTTACTGTCAACCTTTTATCATGAACCATACTTATATTTATTTGATATCGTAGGGAATGAAAATTATTCACGAATTTTCTTATTTTATTGGCATTTTTTTTGTTGTTTTATTATTGTTACCGTAATGATTAATCCTATTCATCACCTTTATCATGGAACCTCCATCATGAAGAATTAAATTTAAATCATTTTATCTAAGTTTTGTCCTGTGCAGATACACACTATAAATCACCCGCACGCAAGAAAGCAAAATTTGAAATTTTTTTTTCGGTACCCCGGATTGAACCGGTTGTTAGTGGGGGAAGCCGCAGAAAAGGCAGTAGCCAGGTCCGTTCAGTATTCTCCCCTTCCTAAATCCTATCGCCCAACCCTCGAAAGAGTAGTGTTGAGGTCCTGGGAAAGGTTAAATATAAAGTTTGAAAAATTACAATGAAAAATAAATGTAGACTAATATCTGGAAGAATCAACAAGAAATTTCATGACAAGCCATATTTCGATATAAAAAGTTATCATCTAGCTTATATAAAAGTGTATTTCAATGATAATCCAAAATTCGGGAAATTTGACACATCAACCATAAAGAACTACGTTTGACAAAAGATCGGCTTAATTCGGAATCGATATTGACTTAAACTTTACAATAGAATTTCATAAAGTCGTCAAGTGTATCTCAGTAATATTTTTACTTTAACCACTTGCGCTATGATTTAATTTTCGGTAGCTGGGCCGCGCTCTACTATATACGTAAAGTATCGTAAGGCATTGACGTCTCACCGCGTCAGGAGCTCAGGGGTTTGACCAGTGCTTAGCGCGAGGGTAGGGTCTTACATAAAAGATTTACACGAATATAAATAATTATTCACAACAACAATAAATTTTATTAATCAATAGTCTACTTTTGTATGATAATTTTCAAAACAAATGGGAATATGTAATGCCACAAGGCATTTCTTGCACTCCCAAGTAGTCTCTCTTCGTTTTTTATGTTTGGCGCAGACTTTACACCGTCTTTGGGGATTTTTTTAGCATTATAATAAAATAAAAACTGCTAACTGCAAACCACAAGCATTTCTTTGTAAAAAATCAGTACAACATACCTTATCGATTCAGAAATATTCCTTATATCGATAACTCTACGAGATGTGAACTAACTTTATAATTGCAGTTCGAATGATGACGTTACGTCTGTCAGCCGACGTTGCACACACGTCGTTTTTGTTTTTGCGACAAATGCTACCGACGTGGTATACACGTCACTTGCGGTTTTGAAAAAAATCATCAAGGCGTGCCTGGCACGTCAATGTAGCGCAAGTGGTTAAAGAACGAAATTTGATTCTAAACTCGAAATTCCACGTTGGCCCAACAACTTAAATCATATTATTTTAGTAATGACACGATACTATGCATTTTATAAAAAATTAATTTCATGACCCCTCAGATCGTGAAACGACTATCTTTATAACTGTCAGCATTAATATTGCGCTTCTAAAATTATTATTATCATTATAAAAAATAATATTATTATTATTAAATTATTATTATTATTATCACGAATATTATTATTACTATTATTATTATTAATCTAATCTCATTATTATTATTACCATTATTATTATGATTATTTTTATACTGATACTGTTATCATCATCAATAATTACATTATTATTATTGTTAATATTATTATTATTATTATTAACGCTGATTTAATATTATTATTGTTGCTAACTCATTAAGATCCGTATTATTATCATTATTATTAATTTCACATTATGATTATTATTGTTAATCCATTATCATTATTATTCTTGGTGTTATTATTAATTTCATATTACGATTATTATTATTGCTATTCTTATTCTTATTATCATTATTATTATTACTATCATTATTACCACTCTAAAATTATTATTCTTAATACAAATTTATTATTATTATCATTATCATTATTACTATCATTATTACCACTCTAAAATTATTATTCTTAATACAAATTTATTATTATTATCATTATTATTATTACTATCATTATTACCACTCTAAAATTATTATTCTTTATACAAATTTATTATTATTATTATTATTATTATTATTACCCTATCATTATTATAGTAAATCTAATATTATTGTTATCATTATGATTGCTAATGTCACTATTATTGTTAGTGTAACTTGCGATCGTTAGGAACTTATTGTTGTTGTTATTATTATAATTATTATTATTACTGTTAAGATATTATTATTATTAAGGAATTAATATTATTATTGTTGTTATTATTTTCATTTGTGCTATTGTTCTTGTTACTATTAATATGATTATTGTTAATAATAGGATTAAAATTATACTATTTACTATTATTTAACAAAAAAAAATTTAAAGTTATGAAATCATAGAAAAAAAAATAAAATCACAAAACTTTATTCAATTAAAAAATGCAACATAAAGATTGTCACCTTTACAAAAAGAAAAATTCCCAGTGAATAAAATCCGATGTGGGGATTTCCTTTGCAGACTGTTTCTGGGCGTCCGGTAACTTAATAGCGACTAAAATAAGTAATAAATTGAAGAACATACTTGATAGCACATGTTGATGCTAGAAATTGCCACTTGAGAGGATCTGGCTTGTGTGGGGAATCTAAAATCAATAAAAATATTAGTTAAAAGTAGCTAAAATTTTATAGTATAGAACTTACCAATTGTTTAACCCGTTGCCATGGTAATAAGCGGCAAGCAGGTTAAAACATATATAAAAAAGGGCCATATAGTTAAGTTTCTCCTAAACCCTTGAGTTTTGAAGATCGAAACGGTCGCCGGTAATACCAAATAATATATTTTATCTTATAGCAAAATTAATCTTATTTTTACAATAAAATTTATATAAATTATATTATAGTAATTTAAGTTAAAATTTTTATTTTTAAATTTAGTAAATTAAGATTTTTTTTTGGTGATTCAAATTAGATTTCTAAATAGAAAATTCGAAATAAAATCTCTTTTTAAATTTGTGAAATAACCATTTTAATATCATTATATTATTAATAATGTAATTACAATGGATCTGAACCTAATTATTATAGTCATTAATGTTAATGTTATTGTTATTAATATTTATTATAATTGGGACGCATGGACACGAATTTAGATCCAAGGTTTTGATAACCTGTTGATGCTGTTGGGCCAGCACACCAATAGCCTTGAGAATTGTTTAAATGCATCAGTAATACAGCATGAAAACCCAGCACCAAGATAACTTAAAATACAACATACAACACCAATTAAACACTTTAAAATCTGAGAGAATATAAATAAATATAAAATCAAAAACATAAAAATAAAATTAAAATAATAACAAAATGCACCAAGATTCGCACGATACCTACACAAATATAACAAGAAAACACAACAAATTCGACGAAATTGAAAAAATTAATAAAAGTTCATTAAAATGAAATCTAAATCGAAAATTTGAATTAGTAATAATTCAATAAAAATCTTAAATAAAAAATTATAAAAATAAATCAAAAAAATAATAAAATTAACGAATAGAATTTACTAGAAAATAACAAGGTCGAATTTTGTTTTACTGCATCAAATTTCACACGCGAGAAAAATAGGTATAAATACTGATGTGTTTTCACAAATTTTCAGTCTTATTTTTCAGAGAAAAATTTCATTACAAATTTTAACTGGTTGTATGGCTGGTTGAGAGCCGTGCATTCAGGCAATTAACACGGGTGAGTGTTTTGCCTGAACACGATCACTCTCAACTGGTGCAATATTATTAGTTGATTTTTTCGAAGAGAATTGATGGGTAATTTTTCAATTGAATTTATGTATGACTTTTCAGATCGAATTGATGAATGATTTTTGTTTTTCAAATTGAAGTTATGGATAATTTTGTTTTTCCAATTGAATTTATGGATGATTTTTCAGATTAAATTTATGGATAATTTTGTTGTTCTAATTGAATTTATAGATGATTTATCGAATTAAATTTATGGGATTTTCGAAGTAAATTTTATGGAATGGATACAATGAATTTCAAATGTATGTAGCCGATGTAATATGCTGAATAAATATTTTATATCTACAGCCTTAGTGCATCGAAACTTTTATTCCAAATGCTATGGTAAACTATTATTTGTTATTCCTTTTCCGGCCCACAGCCAACACACAACGCAAGAAAGCAAAATCTACATAGTACAGATTCGTGTAAGTGCGTGGAAGATCGCCAATGATATGTACCCGTGAAGACTCAGCGTGCGGAACGCAGGAGTTGGAACGTCAATATTATCCGTACATAGGGGAAATTGGAGGGTAAATGAGTAGTTTATTGGCTGCTCCTTCACCATCCGTTTCCTGTAAAATTGACATAAATTTTTAACAACAATCGGCTCAAAATCTC
Source organism: Schmidtea mediterranea (assembly GCA_022537955.1). Lineage (NCBI taxonomy): Eukaryota > Metazoa > Platyhelminthes > Tricladida > Dugesiidae > Schmidtea > Schmidtea mediterranea. The sequence goes on along the minus strand of CM039680.1, from coordinate 23,202,700 downwards.
TAACACCGAGTAGTCCAGTGGGCACTCATTAACTATAATATGAACATAAATAGATCTTAAGGACAAAAAGAGGGAATGGGTAGCGGGGAAGATTGCGAAATCGTTGCAACAGTTAAAATGAATAGCCATCGGAAAAAGATTAATCCGAACGACCAAAATCATGAAAAAATAATGTTTTTAATAAGAATTAAATAAATTTAATTTGAGTTGAGGCGGAAAATATGGGCGGGACGCTGCTCAAATTTTCCGAGTCAATGAAAATACTTTGTCGAAAACTGTAGAATTGGGATGAACCGTAAAATAAGGGCGGAACGCTGCTCAAATTTCCGAGTCAATGAAAATACTTTGTCGAAAACTGTAGAATAGGGATGAACCGTAAAATAAGGGCGGAACGCTGCCAAAATTTTCGAATTTACAAAAATACTTTATCAAAAACCAAAAAATATAGATGGACTTCGGCTAATGTTGTATATCAATAAAAAATTTTAACGCTGAGGAATAAGGAAGGATCCCTACAAAATCTTAATAATAATAACGATAATGATAAGGGTAATGGTAATTATAATAATAATAATATTGATAATAATAATAATGATAATGATAATAATAATAATAATAATGGTAATAATAATAATAATCATGGTATTTGTAGTAATGACGATAATAATTATGATAATAATAATAGCAGTAATAATCATAGTAGTAATAACAATAAATATAATGGTAGTTATAGTAATAAAAATAATAATATAGGTATTAGTAGTGACAATTAATAAAGGTAATATATATAATAGTAACAATGATGATGCTAGTAATGATAATAGGAAACATTGTAGTTATAATAGGGATAAGGGTGAAAGATATAATGTGGGTGTATTTAACATAACAAAGGGTGTACAGGCCAAAGAATAATCTTCGACATGGACAATAATAAGAAGGACTATGGGAATGGAAATAACAATGAATGATATGAGAGTATAGGTTAACATTTGAAAGAGATAGGAGAATAATGGGACCTAAGAATCAAAGCGAGCACAGGTCTTCTATCGACAGCTCGTGAACCCGAGGGTTGTCCGAGCAACTATAGTACTAGCACATGGTACTCAATTTTTGCGGACAATCCACCACTTGAACACATTACCAACGTTGCTTAGCAACGGGTGCCAAGTGGCGATTAGTATCATTTTGTATGGCGTTACGAGGGCAACTAGAAGGATAAGCAAGATTTGGAACCCTGTAACCCACCATACAAATTTGGGGGCTCAGCCGGGATGGAATGTTTTGTTTTTGCGAAAAACCAAAGGAAATATAGACATATGTTTAAGGTTTAAATTGAAAATGTCGGGACGACATTTTGTCGAACCGCGGAGAGATGTAATAACAATGAAACAAAAACCCAGAGAACGATAAATGGAAAACGAACAACCTTACTACAAGATAAGAGGAAATGTCAAGGAAATAAACGACTGGCCCACCAAGTACAAATTTGGGGGCTCAGCCGGGATTGAATGATTTTCGTGTGTAAACAAACGACAGGGGACTGGCTACGGAACTATCTTTTCAAATAGAAATGTCGGGACGACATTTTGCCGAACCCCGGAGAGATGAAATATAGAGTTCAAATATTGTAAAGATCGATTGTAAAGATTGATGGGAAATTGTAAAGATCGATGAAAAACGAACGACCAGACTACAAATCAAGAGAGTAAATAACAGACGACTAGCCCACCAAGTACAAATTTGGGGGCTCAGCCGGGATAACCATGATTGTTTTTGCAAAGAACCCAAGGAAATAAAAGCAAATGTTTAATTATTTAACAGAAATGTCGGAACGACATTTTGTCGGACCACGGAGAGAGGGTGAACTAAAGAATGGAACTTAACAACAAACGAAGGAAAACGATCGACTTATTGACGATGAGAAAACAGTTCGATGATATTATGTAGAGAACGATGGGCTGAGTAAAAATGCCAATTGAACTATGGTTGTATTTTCTGAAGGTTCGAAGTTACAAAGGGTCAAACCTTGACCAAAAATATAATTTTTGATATGTTGTAGAGAAGAATGCGCTTAATAAAATTGCCAATAGAACCATGGTCATATCTTCTAAAGGTTCGAAGCTAAAAAGGGTCAAACCTTGGCCAAAAATTTTATATTTGATATGTTGTACAGGACGGCGAGTTGAGTATTATTGTCAATGGAACTATAGTCGTATCTTATCGAACTTCAAAGGTGTAAAGGGTCAAACCTTGACCAAAAATATAACTTTTGATATGTTGTAGAGAAGAATGAGCTTAATAAAATTGCCAATAGAACCATGGTCATATCTTCTAAAGGTTCGAAGCTAAAAAGGGTCAAACCTTGGTCAAAAAAATTAATTTTAATATGTTGTACAGAACGATGAAATGGCAAAAGTGGTGATAAAATTAGGATCTTCCGACCTTTGGATAAAAAGTTATTAAGGGTCAAACCTTCAAAAATTCTAATTTTTGATATGTTGTAGAGCTTGAGAAGCTGAGCAATATTTACTATAGAAGTATGGCAGTCTGACTTCTGGGTCAAAAGTTATAAAGGGTCAAAACCTTGGTCAAAAATTTTAATTTTTGATATGTTGTAGAGATCGATGAAACAAGCAAAATTGCCAATAGAACTTTAGTCATCAGAGCTTTAGATAAAAAGTTATAAAGGGTCACAACTTTGGCAAACAATTTTAATTTTTGATATATTGTGTAGAATAATAAGACGATCAAAAATTACCATAGAACTATCATCACGTGAACTTTTGACAAAAAAGTTACAATGGGTCAAAACCTCCGAATACTCTAGAATTCAGAAAATTGTGAAGAAATTAAAAAATTTGGAAAGTGAATTGTAAATATTTTTGTAAATCAGTGGAGACAAAGTGTTTTAATCAATAAAGTTTAGATCGTTTGGAGTTCGTTACTGGTGTTTAAAGCACGTTTGGAGGCAGATCGACAATAATTTCTATCCGAAGTCACCGAGAACCCCAACAATATGATGAAACAAAACAACAGTTTAGAAAACTCATGAATGACGAGTATTGTAATAAGAGAGGAAAATATCAATATATGTAAATAAGTTAAAATATTAGATACACAAAAATGTCAAAAATGAAACGATTCAACAGGAAAGTGGGGATAAAATTATCAATATTTGTAGAGTAGGAATCAAAGAAACAGGAAACTATAAATAAAAATAAAATTATGGGTAGGTTGTATAAATCAATGGAATCATCGTGTAAATATCATCCAAAAAACCGTAGAAGTAGTAATAAAAATATAAAAAAAAAAAAAAAAAAAAATAGATAAATAAATAAAAATTAAAATAATAAAAACAGGGAAAAGGTGGAAATTACGAGGGTTAAAGTGATTAGAAATAGGGGAAACCACAAAAATGCGGGTCGTCTAAGAGTTCGTAAAAAATTGGAAAAAACTAGAAATTACTGGATTAAAAGTGTTTGAAATAAGACGTGATCACCAAGTCAATTAAAACAATTCTAAACGTAATAAACGATTAATTGAAAGTAATTAAAATAAAGATCAAAATCGTAACGGAAAAGGTTGCAACGATTTCGAACCCCTACTCCTATGAGATGAGAAATATTAACGGAAATAACGAACGATCGATTGTGCGAATTGCAAAAGACATGAGGCCAAGTAAAGCCGAATTAGATACTAAACGAAAACAGATAATCGATTAAGTTAGAGAAATTGACGAAAAGATAATCCAGATGATGGAGAAACTTAGGCGTAGATAAAAGGAAATGTTCAGGTGTAAATGAAATGAATAGTAAGAAATGAGCGTAGATGAATAAAATGATGATGTTTGTTATTAATGAAAATAAAGGATTAGAGATAATAATGAATTACGAGAATAATAGTTAGCAACCAGAGGAAAACGATGATTCAAAACGAGTACGATGAGTTGAGATTAATAATAATAATAAATGAGACAACAATAGCAACCGAAAGGTGTAAAACATACGGAAAAAGCCGAAAACTTCATGAAAGCCGTTAAATAAATTCTGAGTGGACAAGTAAAACACAACTTAAACAGTGAAAGCTGAAAAATCACACATAAGGTACGGTAAAAGTTTCGATGCATCATTTTGTTAGTGTATTTTGTAATGTTATTTATATTATATTATATGGAAATAATACTGGAAAGTAAGATTTAAAACCGAGCTATCATAACGATAGTACGCTTATTCCGATAGAGAACCTTGATCAACCCGAGGAGAGGAAGGTAGTAGGATCCGTCGCAAATGTTGGGGAGTTCCTGGCGAGAGATTGATCACCTCTTTGGGGAACAAACCAACGCGATTACTACAATTTTTGAATTGGGAAAGTGAAGGGGAAACCGAAAATAAAAATAAAAATTGAAAAAATGCGCATGATTTAGACGTTAAAGGTACCTAGAGATATTCTTTTTTTCCCTAGCTGGTGGTGAGGCACCAGAGGACAGCTACGGACTGTCGTGTTCAGGTTGTTATCAGCCAAGGGACTGATGGCGCTGAGCCGTTCGATACAAAAACCCGGATCACACACCGAGTATCGAACGATTCTTTTTTTCGCTGGGAGGAACTCGATACAACAACCCGGATCCCACACCGAGTATCGGGGGCCAAACGGTAGGTGAGATGTGAACTAACCGGTAAATGGTTCATACTCAAAATGTCCTACTAAAGCCAGATGAGAGCGGCCGAATTGAGCCGGGAAATCTGATGGAAGGAGCGGGCAGAGATTTGATAGTTTATTTTCCGCTCCCACATTTAATCGCTTCCTTTTCTTTTCACTATTCGGGAAATCAAGTAAACCGCTTTTGGAACTTGATTGAACGTCTAGGCATTTCCATACTTTTATATTCTCCGAGGTACACAACCCGGATCCCACACCGAGTACCGAGGGAATGTTTTTTTATTGCCCAGCGAGGAGTTTGGTACAATAACCCGGATCCCACACCGAGTACCAAATATCCGAATGGCGGTGAGTAAAGCGTAACCGGAAGAATGCGCGGCCAAAAGACGCCATGGCTTGAGAGTCAGTGTGAGGCCTCAAATATACCCAAAAGTCACTGATGAGCTCAAGTCCGGTGAAACAATGAGAGATAATATGAATAAGACGAATATGAATATGAGTAAAGATGAAATTGATAGAATATGATTATGATTAGAGTAAACAGTAAAGATGAGAAATAGTAAGATATGATTATGATTAGATATTAGAGGCCATAGAGTGCCAGATGAGATATGATTATGATTAGATATTAGAGGCCCTAGAGTGCCAGATGAGATATGATTATGATTAGATATTAGAGGCCATAGAGTGCCAGTTGAAATGAGATTAGAGATTGAAGGCCACAGAATGCCAGTTGAAATAAGATGACGAAGGCCGGAGAGCCAACGGAAACAATAGAGGGTATAGAGCGCCAGCGACTGAGGATTAAGTAAACGATTTTTAATCAATGAGACATAGGAAAAATGATTTACAGATTGAATGAGAGTATGAATATAATGATTTTATTATTGTAATATAGATAATTAATGCGACCACATAGATAATTGATACGACTATATAGATAATTGATACGAGGTCGATAGATAATTGTTACGAGATATAGATGATTCAAAATAGACTTAAAAATGAAGGGAGATGAAGCAAAAGAAAAATTATTACAGCGAATAAAGTTTACGGAAAAAGACAAGAGAATTTAAATAAAAAGGCCCATAGAGCAACAGTGGTTAAAGTTTAAGGAAAAAGACGAGAAGAGTTAAGTAAAAAGGCCTATAGCGCATAGAAATTAAGGAACGTTTTTGGACCAATGATAGAGATAAAGGAGAATAGTAAACGAGACGATTATTGATATGATGGTGATGATTTATTTGATTAAAATAGTTAATTGATACGACCGGATAGATAATTGATGCGACTATAAGGATAATTTAGACGAAACAAATAGATAATTGATACGAGCTATAGATAATTTAAAATAAAATTAAAATGAAAAAACAAAAATGAAAAAGATAAAAAGTTGACGTAGAGAAAAGAATTAAGGAAAAGCAGTGAGAGTAGTACGATAAATTAATGCGGAAATTTATATACTAGAAGTGTTAATTATGTTTAGATAATTGATAAAGAATAAAGAGATCGAGTAAACCAAAAGAATAAAGAGATCAAGTAAACGACGAATAATAGAGCCGATAAACTAGAGATAGAATCAAGAAAACGAGTTACGAGAAACCGGAATCAAGGGAACCATTGTGTAGAGAAACTGAAAATATACCAAAACAAACGGAGAACAAGGAAAAAGAAATAGACCATGTTATTGAAATTCAAAGAGAGTGAAAAGCGGCAACAGATAGAAAACTTAATACAGTAGCGATAGCAGAAGCAATGATTACAACAAGATTAGAAAGTTTGGAAACAGAAGCCGAAAAATATGATAAATTAACGGAAAAGTTAACCGACAAATGAAAACAACGTGAAACCACCCGAACATGAAATTCCAATCCAGTTGAAAACAAGTACGAGTAAAGAGATGGAAAAATTCCGAGAAGAAATGAACCAAGAGTTGCAAAGTAAAATTACGGATAAAACAGAAATATATTTGAGAGAATCAACAATGTACGAAATCACACGTGATGAACCAGAAATGAGGAAGCAAGAACCAATATATTCGAGTTTAAAGAGGAATATACAGGAGATGCATTCAGAAAGAAAATGCAACAAAGAAGATTTAAATGACGAAAAGGAAACTGGAAATTCGGAAATGAAAACAGTCGAAACAATAAGAGCTGAAACAAGGAAAACAGAAATCGTACGGGAAGAGAAAATATTAACCACAATGGAAGAAAGAGTCGAAAGAGAAAATGAACAAACCGAGTTAAAAGATCGAGTATCAGAACCAATGAAATAACCCAACACAAAGGGTCAGACATTCAAGAGATAGGGCGATAATGAGTACAACAACAAGATTCGAGATTACAACCTGTTTCAACTGCAACCTAAACGGACATTTGGCTGAAAATTGTCCAATAGATAGAAAATCGGGACAACCAAAAACGAAAATTATAGTCAAAGTACACAAAGCAATCAAATACAAGAGAGTGAGCAATTAAGAGGTATGATTAAACGAATATCCGCAAACAATCAAAGACAACGAAGTAATACGAGGAGAAACAGGAATGATGTTCGATATTTATGGACCGGAAAATATTCGGAACAGCAAAAAATCGTTATTAAAAACAGGATCAACTCTAAATGAGAATGACAATAAAGGAAAAACGATGTTAAATTACGTTATGATGTCGCGAGAAACAAGAGCAATAGATTTAGTTACGATAAATGGAATTAAAGAAGACATCGAAGTAATAGGAAAAATTTAAACCCAATTCTTGGAGCAATCGGGAGAGGATACGATGAAGCAGCAGCAAAATTGATCAAGTGGAGAAAAAGAAAATCTGATAACGAAATCATAGACGTAAACAAATTCGAAAGCAATGAAAATATATTAGTAAAAAGAGCAATGAAATCCGAATATGCATTACCAAAGACGATAAAAGCCCTGTTAAAGAGATGAGAAATAAAATTCACGGACAATAAAAGAGAGCCTGAGAGAATAATGTGTTATTTCTATTGACCAAGCTGTGAGTGTAGTGAGTTCGATTAGATGCAATTGTCGTGAGAAAGGAAGTCAAGATTGTTGAGAACTTTGACAAATCAATAAAATCGTGTTTACGTAAATGATAAATAATGAAAGTACAAACAGTATGCCGATGTCTAAGTAATGTCGTGAGTTTGTAACGTATAACGAGAACGCGAAGAATAAATCGAAGTAAATAACAATATGTCAAATAGCAAAGAAGGTATAAACAACCGAAAGGTAAAAACGAAAAATTACACAAAACACAAAACAAAAATTCGTTGAATAAAAAGATAGGAAGTGAATATCAGAGACATAAAATAAACAGCTAATGCTGAAAAATCAAACAATATGCATGATGGAGTGTTCGATGATAAATGGATTTCTTTTGGTTTTTGTTATTCCCTTCTATTTCCTGTTTTGTTTTACTTCTTCCTTTTCTTCTTAGTGTATGATAATTATGAGAGAGAGTACTGAGAGATAATTGTGCTACCCTCGCGATAGTACGCGATACCTGGGAGCGGGAAAACCTTGATCACCTTGAGTAAGAAAGATAGGATGGGCCCGCGCAAATGTTAGCGAGTTCTGGTATGTGACTGATCACCACATGTAGGGGACAAGCTAACGCGATCGTTCTATTTTTTGAATAAAGGGGGAAAAAGGGAAAAGCCCGTACGATCTAGTATGTTGGCCAAGCGAATGTTGAAATTTTTGAAATTGATTAAAATGAAAAAGAATATAAAAATTAATGATGAATTATGTGAATTGAATTGAATTAAAATGAGAAATTATATGAATTAAAATGATTATGAATTTGAAGTAAGAGAATTAAATTGAATTAAAATGATTATGAGAATTTGAATTAAAATGAGAAATAGAAAGTTGATTTTTGATAATGAGATAAATGGTACCAATACTGATTAATTGAATTGAGATTTTTGCTAGCGTGGTTCGGCACACGACCCGGAATTACCCCAACCCGAGTGTCGAATTCACAGTGAATCGGCAGTGAGACTTAAGTTACCCGGAAAACTAATTTAAGTCAAAAGACATGCTAAGAACCGTACCCGATGTGAACACCATTGGTTGACCACTTAGAGGATAAAACCGTTGTTGTGGAGCCGATGATCGAGGGACAATGGCATTATCGGTTATAACTAACCTAACGCGTGGCGTTAGAGGTTCTAGAGTTTCCATACGTATGGGTAAGCGTATGGAGAAGCTAGGACGATAGATTTATTGATTATGATGAAATGAATTGAATTTTTTTGCTAGCAGTGGTTCAGTACATGACCCGTAATTACCCCAACCCGAGTATCGAATTCACATTGAATCGACAGTGAGACTCAAAGTTAACCGGACACTGACGCGAGTCAATAACGTGCTAAGAACCGTACCCGGTGAGAACACCTTCGGTAGCCACTATTTTTGGGGAGCCGAGGTTGAGGGACAATGGCATTAACGGTTAATTAACCTAACGCTACGGCGTTGGAGGGCCTAGAGTTTCCATCCGTGTGGGTAAGCGTGTGGAGAAGTTAGGACATTACATTACTTATTTATTTTTTTTACCGGTTGTAGACCGAGGATTATAACGAAAAATGATGTTGAATAAAACTTATAAAATGTTGGGTGATTTTTCCAATTCAAGTGAGAGTTGAGTTGGGGAAATTGCGTCAGCAATAAAAAATAGGAAAATATGATGATGAAAGATAATGATATTTAAGAATTAATTGTTTTAAGAGAAAATGATGATAATAATTGAGAATTGATTGTTTTTTATGAGTAAAGATAATGATAATCGGGAATTCAATGTTTTAAGTGAAAAATAATGATTGAAGTTAAGGATAATTGAGAATTAATAATTGAGAATTAAAGATTTTAAGTGAAAAATGATGATTCAAGTTTACGGTAATTGAGAATTAAGTGTTTAATTTAATTTATATATAAAAATAATGACCGAATAAAATGAGATGTTTTTGATAAAAGATGATGAACTAAAAAAGATGGAAGTGAAAATGATTATGTTAGCGTTGAGGTCAGTAAAACCAATAGACGATCAAAGTAATATAAAATATAATGACCAAGGGTCAAATGATTGAAATCCTATATTGAATATAGAGCGCAAAAGGGAGAGCTGAGTAGATAGAAGCAAGGGTATTAGTACGTAGCGGATATAGGAATGTGATTAGTTTTTTCTGGGAAATAATAGAGTTTAAAACATGTGCGAGAAGTAATTATAATTATATGTGATTATGTTATGATAACGTTTTAATATTTGGTCGTATCAATTATCTATTCTTTATATTGGTGGGGAATGGATGATTGATACGACCGAATAGATGAATGATAATGTGACCAAATAGATAAATGATGTGACCATATAGATAATTATTACGAGGAAATAGATAATTTAAAATCGACTGAAATAATGGGGGGGTTAAAGTCATGAAATGAATACCCAAGAAGACAAGTCAAAGCGAGTTATGTAAATACCAAAGTATGGGTTATTATAGTAAAACCGTAAAAAATCTTTGTATACAGTATAATATACGTACAAGAAGTGTTATTATTTGCAGATATTCAATCAAGTCAATAATCAACAATCAAAAGCAAACAAATCAACAATTAAAAGTTGAAAACAGAGGAATTACAAGTATCAAAGCAATTACAAGTATCAAAGCAATTACAAGTATCAAAGCAATTACAAGTATCAAAGCAATTACAAATAACTCCCAGCGGAAATAAAAATAAAGAGATAAATCAAAACTTGATCCAAAATTGATAGAATATACAGAAAGACCAGAAGTCAAACCAGAGCAGACATCAATAAAAACCCCAGCTTAATAGAAATAGTAGAACACCAAGCCGCAAAAAGATCGAGAAGTTATTCAAAGAGACCGTCAAAGAAACCAGAATCAGTTGAAACAATAATAAACACCGAATCAGAGAACGAAGAAACAGGACTAAAATTACTTGAGGATATCCTAGACAATCAATCAGACATTGAGAACAGCGACAGAGAATCAACAGACCAAGAGGAGAACAGTATTTTAAGAGAATCAAAAGCAATATCCCAATCAATATGATAGAGGACGGAACGACAACACCTATGACCAACAGCAACGGAACGACATCGCAACCCGAAAGAGTGGATATCGGCGAGTTTAGAGAAAAATTTCGAGGCGAACCATTTGATGGAAGTGTCGATAAATTACAAATGTTTATAAAAGAATTTGAGGAGTATACAACAATATGTCAGTAGTAGGATGTGAGCCCGTCAGATACAACCCTTTGACCTTTGGTGACCTCATGATTACATCACTTGACCACTGGTCAGTGCACACTTATTATGTCACTGGTCACACTTATTATGTCACTGGTCACTACTCGGAGACTAGTTACCTAACTGTTATTATGTCACGTAGTTGTGGACCAACACACCTACCTTCTAGAACCTTCCACATACACATACACACACATACCAACCAACGATCCACACCGATCCACACCGATCCGCACCGATCCACACCGATCCGCACAGATCCGCACAGATCCGCACAGATCCGCACCGATCCACACCGATCTACACCGATCCGCACAGATCTGCACAGATCCGCACAGATCCGCACAGATCCGCACAGATACGCACAGATACGCACAGATCCGCACAGATCCGCACAGATCCGCACAGATCCGCACAGATACGCACAGATCCGCACAGATCCGCACAGATACGCACAGATCCGCACAGATCCGCACAGATCCGCACAGATACGCACAAATACGCACAGATCCGCACCGATCCACACTGATCCACACCGATCCGCACCGATCCGCACCGATCCGCACCCATCCGCACCGATCCACACCTATCCGCGCCCAACACCTATCCGCGACTAAGTCGTAGACTTAACAAAATCACTCAATAGTACTATTGGTATTATTATTATACTTTTTACTTCATATAAACTTATGAGTTTCGTTTACCTCATTGATTCATGTTACTTACATGTGATATATTAAAAAATTATATTTACATGAAATTTTCAATTGTTAATTATATTATTACATAAAAAATTATAAAATAATCAATAAACATAATAAATTAAGATCAAACTCGTCTTAAAAATAAATGTTCAATTCTAAATTATTTAGCTTACTGACTATTTTGTTAGTAGTATATTACATAACAATTTTATCAAAATAATCATAAAACTTTATTAATTTTCATGAAAATTTAAGTTTAAAAGCACTATAGTATATTGATAGTTTATTTAATTAAAATCAAGTCACTCAAAACTTAAATTTTATCACTGGATTTACAAAATTTTAAGAAAATAATTAAGAAAAAATTAAATTATGCCAGATTTACCTTACCAATTTCTATAAAATTTTAAATTTACAGCAAATAAAATATATATATTTATGTTCTATTAAAAAATTTAATTTTTAAAATAAAAAATAATTCGCCCACTATAGGAGTTGAACCCACGACTCAACGAATTATTACCGACACCAGACTGTTACAAGTCTCATTTAATAATAATTACAAAACAATAGAATAAAAAGACAAACACATTTACAAGACAACATTTATTTAAATAAAAGCTTCAATATCTTCATTGGCATTGATACCTAAATAATGCCCGAATGCAAAACTTTTGTTTTTACCTACCCACTGACGTTTATCATCGTTGTTACTTAAAGCAATTTTACTATTTTTAAAAGTAAACAACTGATGATTTCTCGTCCCTATTCTCGTTTGAGGAACAGAAAAAATTATATCGTTTCTATAACAATCAAGATAAGAAAGATGCTTTATTTCAGTTCCTTCAAAAGTAATTCCCTTTGCTTTATTACTTTCAGTTTCACCTAAAAGACTATAGAATTTTGGTCGTAAGAAAACCCATTCCTTATATCCAAGTCCCTTACTCTCATCTTTGAATTTACCAATTTCTATAAAATTTTAAATTTACATCAAATAAAATATTCAGATTTATATTCTATTAAAAAATTTAATTTTTAAAATAAAAAATAATTCACCCACGATAGGAGTTGAATTCTCAAACGAATTATTACCGACACCACTGATGTAAGAATTTTGAAAATAACTCATTCAAGATAGGATTTAAACATTGGATTAGTTTATGAAAATAATTAATAGGATTATTTGCATGTAAATACTTAACCAAATTCTATAAATTTATAGCAAATATACTGTTTCTAATGAAAATTCAATATTTTGATAATAATTCACGTTGTTAGTCGGATACTAATTTACAAGTTCATTCGAATCTATAAATTATTAGCGATACCATCAACTAAATTCGTTGTGTTTTTAGAGTTTTTATGAAAATAAGTCACTGGGTTTACAAATGAAAGTAACCGATAATTTCGGACATTAAAGCTTTATGTAGCCAAAACTGATTAAATAACCATTAAAAATTCATCGGGTGATACCTATTAAATATTTCAATAATTTATGATTCAAACTAGGTATATTATAATACTTTTCGATAAATTTATGGATAAACTATTACATGGTTTGTTATAAAGTTATTTAAAAGGTTAAGAATTTTAACCCTAAATAACGAAAGATAACTTTTAACCCTAAAAGATGAAATATAATCTTTAACCCTATGTGATTAAAAGTTATAACATTTTGTAAACCAATAATTACTAAATACCAAGTAAACACATGTCTTTAATAAAGAGTAGTTGGTAAAAAACATACATATATTTAAAAATCGTTGACAATTTTTAAGTACCTGTTAAAAATCGTTTGAAAATATGAATAAATATTTGAATATTAAAAAGTATATAAATTTGTTAATCGTCAATTTAAATAAACTCGTAAAATTATTGATTGATTAAATGCAATTGTTAATTAGAAATATTATTGACTGAACTTATTTTTTAATAGAAAGTTATTCTTGAAACAACATAAAAAATCATTTTCAATAACTTTTCTTTAAATTAATTTTGAAAAAGTAGAAACCACATACTTTATTTTGATTGGCTGTTACTATTTACAACGACATTATTTTGCGATAAATTTAATCGCTAAACTCAAAATACTAATAAATTTATTAAAATTATTACAGTTTTCTTGAAAATAATTTGAAAAAGTAGAAACCACATACTTTATTTTGATTGGCTGTTACTATTTACAATGACATTATTTTGCGATAAATTTAATCGCTAAACTCAAAATACTAATAAATATATTAAAATTATTACGGTTTTCTTGAAAATAATTTGAAAACATACAAACTATTTTTCAATAAACTTATTATTATTTAACTAAAACCGGTTGTTGAAAATACTAATAAATTTATCAATTAAAATAATTAAAATTTTAATGAAAATAATAATTTGAAAATGAAATTATAGAATACTTGATTTTGATTGGTTAATTCTATTTATTACCAATGACAACGACTCAAATTAATTCAAATTTTAATGTTCAAATTATTTTCTAAATATTATTGGTACCGCATTGATAGGAAATCATACTATTCAATCGAACATAATTTCATTAATCTTTTTAAATAAATCAACAAAAGTCATTTAAAATTATTATAATGTTGAACTTGTTGCTAATCACCGACTTATTTAAAATTTATCCGAATCTAATTATATGCATTGTAAAACGCTACCACAATTCATTACTCTAAAGTTTCCTTATAAAGAATACCTCACCAATGTTTCCAAATCTAAAAAAGTTGTAATTATAACGATTCAAGCAAATAGATTGACTAGAAAATTTCCATGTACAACAAATATTGGTTAAATTGACTATCAAATGTCGTAATTTATGGTTACCGTTCAATAAGAATTTGCCTCTATAAAAATATACTAATTATCCCTATTAAAAGTTTAACAATTTATTGAACTACACATACTTTTCTTCAATACAAAATGAATTTAACAGTATAAGAAAAACAATATTTGTTAGCATATTGATAAAAATTGATATACTTTAATGTCCAAATGGATATCCAACCACCTTAAAATCTTCGATAAAATTTTAATGAATTTCTATTATAGTATCAATAAATACCACAAATCATCGACAAAAAGGATAAATCTACTCAATCCTTGAATTTATCTTCGATTCACCTAAAATCTATCATGTTACCAGTAAAGATTGCATTAATAAGCTACAATTTACTGACAATAATTCTACATATAAAGCTAATTATTGATTTCTCTACTTTACATTGGATTTAACCCCTAAAGTTACTGTAATTTAATGAATTACCACATTGAAGTTTGTTTACATAAATCCTGCAATAGCTAGATTTATTAAAATGCAGTAAGAATCTTTAATGAATTTCTCTTACATGTAATAGTAAGACCCTAATATCCCAACAAATATTTGATTAAGACTCCTCAATCGTAACCAATTATTAAACTTATCACATTTATTTGGTAAATTACCGATAATTTCACGTAAAACTCTACTTTTATCTACACATACTCAATATTTAGCCATAATTTATCCCTTAAAATTGATATATTACTGATCATTAAAAACCCTATATTTATCTACACATACTCAATATTTAGCCAAAATATCACACTTTAAAATTGATATATTACTGATCATTTAAAACCCTATATTTATCTGTACAAACTCAATATTTAGCCATAATTTATCCCTTAAAATTGATATATTACTGATCATTTAAAACCCTATATTTATCTGTACAAACTCAATATTTAGCCATAATTTATCCCTTAAAATTGATATATTACTGAGCATTAAAAACCCAATATTTATCTACACATACTCAATATTTACCCATAATTTATCCCTTAAAATTGATATATTACTGATCATTTAAAACCCTATATTTATCTGTACAAACTCAATATTTAGCCATAATTTATCCCTTAAAATTGATATATTACTGAGCATTAAAAACCCAATATTTATCTACACATACTCAATATTTAGCGAAAATATCTACTTTAAATCGATATATTACTGATCATTAAAACCATATATTTATCTACACATACTCAATATTTACCCATAATTTATCCCTTAAAATTGATATATTACTGATAATGTTCATGTAAAATCTAACATTGAATGATTATTTCTACTCAATATTTACCGTTGATTAATTTCTTTTAACACTGTATAAAAAGATATACAAATTATTATTACGTCATAATAAATCGATTAAATTTCTCACTCAATATTTCCCTTAGTAACTTACTACATCTAAACTCGATATTCAAACTTGTAAAGCATACTAGAATTGATCAAAATCCCAATTCATAGTGATAAATCGAACCTTTCAATTATATATAAAACTCTGAAATATTCATATGTTGGAATACTCTCTCTAAAATTTATGCAGTTCTCTTAAAAGTTTACGTCAAATTCTCAATAAATTCTTCAATTGAACTTCGATTAGATATAAAATTCATGAAAACTATATCGAAAATCCTAAATTTAAACTAAATTATTTAACAGGCTCTATGTTATACTAAGTGGACATATATGATAAATTAATATACTAGCTATTATTCAATACATTATTACAAGTTTTAGTCTAATTAAACACAATTACCATATTGAAGCCAATTTAACGATAAAAAATATTTAATCGAATATTAAAAGTTGATAACTAACTCTTAAATAACCAAAAAAAAGTAGTATTTTCAAATTGAATACGTTAAAAAATCTTACAAGTTGCACGTTATTTTTAAAATTAACGTTATGAAAATCGAAATCCGAGAATTTGCTGCTCTTTTTCAGCGTTTTTTCGAACAACTTAATGCAAAATCGAAGCAGGAAGAGGAATTTCGGAATGAATCAGTGCCTGGCTCTCGTGTGCCTTCTGAAGATATGCCTGTTTTCCAGATTAATGAAAGATTTCATGCATTGGAAAGAAGTAATGAGCTTCTGAACGGTAAGATGGATTCTATTGTTAATACTTTAAATTATCTTATATCTGGTTTGAGTGGTGGTTTTGACAATAATAATAAATTAAATTGTATTTTTAAAACTAGTCATGTTAAGGAACCTCTTTCAATTGTTAAGACTAATCTTGTTAGTGAACTTCCTTCAGCTCTTTTAGTCCAAGATAAGGTTCCTTGTCTTAAGTTATCAGAAGAAGATTTGATTAGGAAAATACCAACTAAAATTGTTCCTTCTAAGAAAGTTTCTAAAAAGACAATAGAGCATACTTCTAGAGTAAAATTTTCGCTATGTTAGAGTTTTAGATTCCAAAGAGAGGCAACAGTTTTTTAAGCTATTTCCCAATTTATTTGCTTTATTGAAAAGTAAAGAATCAGAAAAGAAATCTGAGGTATTAAATATCGAGTTGACCAAAATTTCTAAAATAGATAATCCCCTAAATATAGCTGGATTTAAAAATTTCTTTTTTAGAAATAATAATATATGTGTTACAATTGATTTTTATAATAGTAGTAAAGTAAAATCTAAAATTACTAAAAACTTAAAAATCAAAACATCTTTAATAAACTCAAAGATTGTTAAAAATTACAATACGAATAAATTTATCCCTGCTTCTTTATCGATAAAGAAGTTTTTATTTATTCTTTCAGATAAACTGGCTGAGACAACTAATATTAGTAATGTTACAGTCAGAGAGGAACAAATAAATAAAATAATTACTTTATTAAAAATTAAAAATAGCCTACCCGACTATTTGGTTAAATCCCAAATTAAATATAAGGATGGTGATTTTTTAATGTTGGATTTGTTAAATAGTTTTGAGATCGAGGGTGAGTTGGGCCAAAAAATTACTGAACTGTCCCGTTCACAAATTAAAGAACTATTTAACTCATTCCCTGAAATTCAGGAACTTTTTTTCATCGAAAAAAAAGCATAGATGAAAACCATGAAAAATTAATTAATTTAATTAATAAATTTAAAATTGAAGAAACATTTTCTCAACAGATCTCATTTGTGGGGGGTAAATTTGTTAAGATTGATAAATTAAATGATTCTCAGTTTCCACAAGTGGAATCTGAATCCGATATCATGTTTAACCTTGGTTTGTTTAGTCTCTTTGGTTTATCTGAATATGATAATATTTTAAATTCTCTTTTATGTCAACCAAAGTCTCCAGAGAAACTGGTTGATATAATTTTTCATTTAAATTACCTAAATTTAAAAGGCAATTTTGATACTTCAACAAACGGAACTTATGAAAATTATGTTCAAAACTATATTGTTAATTGTTTGTTAATGCACTCAATTCTAGATCTTGAGACTTGTGCTCTCTTAAATCTTGATAATATTGAATTGTGGGCTCCAAAATTGATTGAATTGATTCCTTCTTCTTCCCATTATAGTTCAAGTTGTAAAGAAAAACTTTTGAAGCTCAAACAATGGAAATTGTCTGGTGAAATTGACAGAATCCACAATATTATTTGTCCTGAAACTATAATTGAAATCAATAACTTTCTTGGGGTGATTGACCAATCTTATACTACCAAATCCGACCAACTGAAATTTCTAACTAGTTTAGGTGAAAAAATTAATAACATAGAAATCGACAATGATGTAGATGATTTGGTTAAAGCAAAGAGAATGCTTTATTTTATTATTAGGGACAAAAAACGATTTCTAAATAAAGATAATTTTAACTATCGCATACCCTTCAATTGTAGAAAAATTTGTACACTAAAAATGAGTGATTTCATAACTAAGCTCATTCAGTCAAATGAACTTTTTGAAGAGCGAGAAGCAGTTGTAGACAATAATATAGACGTATCTCCTAATGAAAACTTAAATATCTTAATATTGGAACCGGTCAATCCCACTCCTGACACAGTTATAGTTGGTCAGTTGGATACTTTCCCAACAGACATTGACGAAACTGAGCCAGTTACTATAGATAAACCTCTGAAAAAAATAACATCAAAACAAGCTGTAAAACCCAAGGCACAAAAATCTAGAAAAAATTCGATTGCAACTGCGTCAAGATTTCCTCAACAATAAGATGAAATATCGAAACTCAATTGGATCTTTTGCTTTTGGAGAGTCTCAGAACGGCAAGCTCCATGTAGAGCTGTGTCCAATATGAAAAATTCAAAATTGTTATATTAATAAATTTTTATATGAGTGATTTTGTTAAGTCTACGACTTAGTCGTAGACGTAGTTGTAGGCGTGTTGGGCGCGGATGGGTGTGGATAGGTGTGGATGGGTGTGGATGGGTATGGATGGGTGTGGATGGGTATGGATGGGTACGGATGGGTGCGGATCGGTGTGGATCGGTGTGGATCAGTGTGGATCGGTGCGGATCGGTGCGGATCGGTGTGGATCGGTGCGGATCTGTGCGGATCTGTGCGGATCTGTGCGGATCTGTGCGGATCTGTGCGGATCGTTGGTTGGTATGTGTGCGTATGTGAAATGTTTAAGAACCAAAGGTTCTAGAAGGTAGGTATGTGGAAGGTTCTAGAAGGTAAGTGTGTGGAAGTTGGTAGGTGTGACCAGTGACATAATAAGTGTGCACTGACCAGTGGTCAAGTGATGTAATCATGAGGTCACCAAAGGTCAATTACTAGGTAGCAACTAGTGGACAAAGGTCAATCTCCAGGTAGCAATAACGCGTGCCGAGGTCAAATGTTACGTAATAATTACGTAAGCTAGTGGGGGGTTGTATCTGACGGGCTCACATCCTACTACTTATGTCATTGGCCAGATATAGCAATTAGAGAGAGACTGCCACTGTATTTTACAGGGAGTGCTCAAGATGTATATTTAGAAGCCAAACGAGATCCAAGCAAACTTAAAAACTGGAACGAGATTAAAGACTTTCTAATCAACACGTTCGGAAAAGCGAAAGAGCTCAACCGAAAAATGTTAAAATTCCTGCACCGAAGACAAAAGCAAAACGAATCAAATGTACTATTTGCGTGTGAATTAAAACGATTAGCAAGAGAAGCTTTCGGCGATGAAAAAGTACCAGAGGAAAGCATAGTCTCAGTGTTTATAAAAGGATTAAAACATGAGGATATCAGAGCAGGCGTGGGATGCCAAGCACCGCAAACAGTAAATAACGCACTTGAAATTGCCAATATATGCGAAACATTCCGACTACCACAACTACAAGTCGCAATAATGACAGCAGGAGCGGTTACAACAACATCAAGCAGTGAAGTTAATAACAGTCAGACAACCAATGTCAACCCAACAATGAATCAATTCAATCCAAGGGCACAACAGATGTTCAAGGCTCCGCCCATAAGAAACCCAATGAATAATGGTAACGGTAATTTGAATTATGCTAATAATTTCAGATTCAATAACAACGGAAACAACGGACCAGTATGTGAGAATTGTCAGAGATTCGGTCATCAAAGCAGTGAGTGATTCAAAGCAAAAACATGTCAAAGATGCGGTAAAAGAAGCCATACGGAAGTAATTTGCAGAGAATTTGGAAACGGAAATGACAACAACAGAGGATACAGCAGAAATCGTATCAATGGCGAATCTAGAATAGTAACTTGTTTCACATGTAATCTAGTTGGGAACATGTCAAGGAATTGCCCACATCAAATACAATCAAATCCACCCGGACCAAACCAAGCAAATGAAAATGTACAAATAAACTTGATGCAAGAAGTTGAACGACTACGAAATGAAATAGAACAAATGAAAGGTAATAATCAACAACAACGAATAAACATGCTGCAGGACAACGGAGATGTTCGAGAGCAAATAATAAACGTCAAACAAGAACAACAGAGAGCAGAATGGCAAAGACTACAGATGGAAGAGGCAAAAGAGATCCAAGCAAGATGGGAACGCCGAAACGGAACTACAAAACGCATAAATATGATGAGGGCGGTAAATGAAAACGAAATTCACACTGCGGAGCAGTGTGTTGTGAACAGCGACGGTGACAAAACGAGTGTTAACGATGACGTAATACCAGAAAACAAAATAAAATGTGAAACGAGTAAACTGACCAGCGAAGAGAAAATAAAACGAATCCAAGAATTCATCAAAGAGAAAAAAGAGAAAAGACGAGAAATTAAAGAAATTCAAATGAAAATAGAAAAAATTCAAAACGAAGAGACGAAAACAATAAGAAACCCTCAAAGGACTCTATAGCTACGAAACATCGAATCCAAAGGGTCCTACTGCGGAAATTAGAGGAAAAAATCCGACGAGAAGATGAAACGTTGACAGATGAACAAGTCAAACAAAAATTAGAAAAGAGATGGACCACAACTAAAAGATGGTGCAATTCGATAAACAATGAGAAGCCAACAAAAATACTAAAAATTAATATGCTGAAGCAATTAAAAGTTGGACAAATGGACCCGGAAGATGAAATAAGCGAAATTAGCAGTCTGGGAGGCGAACTATTCCAATCATGCGATAATATCAGCAGAATTAAAACTCCACCAACTAGCGAAAAAGATGATTTTGATTTAACAAATTCAATGAAAATAAACGAAGGTGAATGGGAACTACTTACGGAAGTATATGAAATAGTATACGAAGTTAAATGCAACAAACAGTTTATTGAGAAAACAACATTCGAGAAATTTAAAAAGTTAGTAGCTCAGGCGTATCAACTTGAAAAGGGCGTATTAACCGCGATTTGGAAAAATTTCATCACAGAATATAAAGAGGAACTCAAGAAAGTGGAAGCGGAAAAATATCAAATCAGAATCCAACATCCAGAAATTCCGACGCAAATAATCCGATTAATAGGAACAAATACTGATGAATTGTACTAATTGGTACAAGAAAAAATGGGAAACGGCCGGAAAAAGGAGCAATTATATATAAACGGTTGGAAAATCAGAACAGGCATGCATTTGGTGGATGAAATGATATGGCCGGAAGATATCAATATTTTTATCACTTGAAAAGAATCGACAAGAGAAACAATTAGAAGAGATCCTAAAGAATATTAAACTGATATTCGAAAACGAAATTAAACCACAGTTAATAAATGCGAAAGAACTTCTTATGAGGGAAAATCAGATGATATTGGTTAAACAAGCAGTCGATCAAACAAGAAAATTTATCGATCGAATAAATACTAGAAGGCCGTACTCGATGAAACAGTTTATAGAAAATCTGAGAGATACCGAGATTATGACGCTCACGGATGAACGAGCAGGTGAACTAATCGAAGCCTATGGCAAATATAAGAGAGCTATGAGAAGAACAGAACCCATAAGAATGAGAGTAAAATTACCTAATGATGATAGCAACTAATCGAATTGGACCCAGATTGTAAAGTAGACGATCTAATAAAAATAATCGATCATTAAAATTTGGTTAGTGAGAGAAACTAGCGACGACGGAATGATAGAGGTTGTGATATTATGTATAATGAGAATTTTTTAGAGGAAAATGATCAGACTCCAATATACAGTCTAGGAATATGGGAAGACAGACAAACAATAAAAGTCATATCGATGGACGAGCCAAATGGTGGAATCAAAGACGAAAAGACAGAGGAGCGTAAAATAATAGAATTCCAGACTAAATTGAAAAGTAAAATGGATCGAATATTAGAAATATACAACGTGTGGAGAGAAGACGAGGAATTATATCGGAAAATATTATTCCTAAACGATAGAGATTGTAAATCAACGCCGTGGATAAAAACATGGGACGAGAAATTAGCTCGTTGGGATTTAAAACAAGAAAATGTATTACCAAAATGGACCGAATATATTCCGAACGAAATATCAGAAGATTTGTTGAAAGAGATTCCAGATGAACTGTGTAAAGAAAAACTCCTTTTTATATGGACGAACTAGAATGGCTACCAGAAGAAGATGAACAATTACGAGATGAGAAGTGGCTAGCACCATTCAAATGGAAAATTACCGACTGGCATGAGAAAGTGAAAGCAGCCAAAGAAGGGAAAGTGACAAGTATATCAAGTCCAAAATTCTATACGAGAACAGGAGGTTATCGGTTAAAAATGAAAGTGTATCCAAATGGAGACTGAGTGGGAAAAAACACTCACGTGGGAGTATTTTTCATTATTTGCAAAGGAATAAATGACAGTAAATTTAGTCAAAAAGTAACTATTTCGCTTAACGCACCTGGATGATCGGAAAGATGTCACCGTGACACTTATAAACCAGATAAACGAAACAAATGCTATCAGAAACCGAAAAGTACTGAAAATATCGTATCAAGATCACCAAAATTTATCGATCAAAGATCAGTAACAGACGAACAATCAATTTTTATCAAAAATAATGATATTAGCTTCACCCTTGAAGTGGAAAGAGAAACAGATATAATAGAAAGCGAAAATTTAGACTTACCAAGAATTTGTGTGTTAGAGAAACGAATTCCAGGATCAAAATTTCTACCAACGGATATGGATGATCTTATCGAAAATGAATTAACTGCACTAGCAGAGACGCAAAAATGCAGAGAATTAAAAGCTATTCTGAGAACCGGTGCTAAAAACCAACATAGACGAGCAGTTGAACTAGCTAAAGGGATAATAGAGTCATTTAAACGAATTGAGAATTTGAGAACACTGGTTAAAGAAATCGAGTAGTACCGACGAATTTACTCTTGGTACCCTAAACAATTCGATGGATTGATTCGAAAGTGGAAGCATATGGAATGGACAGAAGAAAGACCCGAAAATATCGACTAAAAATTCAATACCCAGACATAGAAACCGAGGAGAGAGAAGAGCATGTCAAAACAAAAATCAAAGAGATAAAAGCCAATATGCCGTACGAATTACCTTTCCATTTACAATATGAAGGGAGATCTTTAGATGATGAATTGGAAATCGAAGTCACCCCAGTCAAGCCGAGAATAAGTAATATTTTAACTATTAATAAAATTGCAGGTCAGAAACTAATCAAAAAAGGCGAAAAACGGAAAATCATCATACAATCACCAGAAAATAGAGATAGCTTAGAAACTCCAGATGTGGAAGAGGAAGTGATAATCGAATCAGTCGAAGACGACGATGTAATAACCGATCTGGAAGAAATCATGAACGCAGCAGGAAAAACAACGAATCAGAATTCGGGAGATTTATTCGCAACCAACACTGAAACTGATCAGACAACCGATGAACGAGAAGGATTCACTTGGGCACAAAGAGAACCAGTCGAGACTACAGAAGCAGAAACGGATATTGAAAATGTACGACAAATAATCAGCAAAGATATACCCACTACGGACGAATGGAGTAATTGGATTGCTGACAGAGGAGCTACGACATCGAGAGAATTAGCCAACAGACAACCAGATCGAAAAGAAGCCGGAACGATGATGGATAGTAAGTCAAGGGGAAGACCCAAAGTAAATCGAACGGAACCCAAGCCAAAGTCGAAAGAACAATTACAAAATGAGAGCACGAAAATAAAATTAGAGAAACTCAACCAAGTGGAAAAACAAGTGCAGCGCAGAATGCCAACGAGAGAGCAGGGAACGCAGTGGATAAACGAACTGGTGTCGGATGTACTAGCTTTGGCTAATCCGGAAATAAAAAGAGTATTGAGGAGACACAACATCCAGCCTGAGGCAAAGCAATTATGGGCTATCTTGAGGCCAATACTAACAAAAATCATGGATAATAAAGTGAGAATGACTTTAAGAAATGTCCCAGAAATGATAACAATCGTGGAACAATTAGTAAAATGATCAGATGATCCTAGTCGATATATGGTAGGTATGACCTATCTAATTTATAACATGATCGGACTGTATAAAAAACGAATGCCGAAATATACGCAAGATGGACACGTATTTACGATCACCGATATAATTAAGAAATTAATAGAGCCATTTGTATTAACTCAAGGTGGATGGAAACTATTTATCAATGCAGCAAGTAAAAGTGATCAGATCGAAACGATGCAAGCAAAACTGCGAGAATTGTTAACGGAATTCGAGGGGACAACCAATGTAAACGATCAGAAAGCAAGCAGAAGGGGAGTAAAGGCAATTTTGACAACAGTATTTATTTGGATGATGTGCATAAGAGGACCCGAATCATTTTTACTTTACGATTGTGATGACATAAAGATGGGTCAGAGATATTCATTAAAAGACATGGAAGAGTGCAAGGCGGCAAATCCGAGGAAATTAAGGACAATCGCAACAGATGTATCATATAACGTCTATCAAGAAGCCGATTTTATCAAGGCAAATATAAAGGAATTTACAGTCACCAGAAAGATATTTGCATATTATTGTGGACAGTATTCATATAAATCAATTATCGAACCAGGAACCGAATCGTCAGTGGTAACACTAACGAGAGAGCAGTGCGAGGACGGATTTCAAAACAGAAAAATTATACTTAATAACAAAATAGAAATAGCCGCAGAAGCCGGAAAGATAAAAACTACGAGAGTATATACAGCAGGACGGATAAAAGGATCAGATGGATCATGTCAAGGAGGAGAATATACGTTACTTGGCGAATTGGTTAAAGGAGTGGTAGTGATTGAAAGTTATCAAACGAAACTGGAACAATATCAAGGATATTTCGATCCGAATACTCAAGCAATGAAAAAATACCCAAGTTGTCTCGCATCAGATAAATCATGCTATACTGGAATATCAACGTTGACATTTAACGCAACTGTAAAGGAATGCTGACTAACATTATTAAAAACAGCAATTTTCGAAGTGTATCGAGAACCTGGAAAAGAGCAAGAGGACGAAGCTATGAGAGAATTGATCGCAAATCGGAAAATTACAAGACGGATAATAACTTCAAAGCTGTAATCAGAAGACAACCCAGTGGTGGTGGTATCCAAAGATAGCGATGTGGGAATGAGATTTATAAAAGAAAACACAGTCAGTAAATGCGATGAAATGGTAATTAGTACAAACTATAAAGGCATCTTCCTATCACAGAAAACCATACCGAACGCAAGAGAGAAGCTAGGGGATAAAGAGATAAAACTATATTTATATGCCAACAATAAAATGGATTTCTTGTTCCATCGCGGATTAACGTCAATAGAAAAAGTTTATCATGATTTATTACAGAACGACCGCGCTTTAAACAGAGAAATATTGAGAAAAAAATTAGCTATGTCAATCACAAATCCAGATAATGCAATTCCGTTATTACCTTTGCAAGAAGGTCACTTTGGAAGAATAGTGGGAGAAGCGATGTACACTTATCAATGTGAGAAAACAACGGCGAGACTACCAGAAAAATCATCGATACCAAGAGATAAATGTGCAAATGAATTGGAAATAGTACATAAAGAGAGAATTAGATTCGTACAGGCTGTTACCAGAATCATGAACCCAGTAGAATTTTATCCAAATTTATTCAATTGTAGTAACGTGTATGGACCGTTATTCGAAGAGGAAGACGGACGATGGATAATATTCCAAAGTAAATCACCAACACTAGCACCAAAGAAATTTGGTTTAATAGAATTGACCTCAGAACTAGAATTCAAACCTGTAGACGTATCGAGAAATGGATTGTACAATATAAAAGATTTAGAATCAGCGAGAGCAAATGTGCTTTTTCCAGCTTATAGACAGGCAATATTATCAAACCTTGTTACCATTGCAGGCGGAACAAATTACGGTGGAAGTCCGCATTACGAATTATTGCTATCTCCAAAACATTTTAAACATGCGACATCCAACATGATGAAGGCAATGTGTGGACGATTTCTGATATTTGGTCAAATGATGGCAGGAATATTGGGAGTAATACTCATAATTCAAATAGTAAGAGTAATTTTGACGCAAATGTTGGCTTGCTTCGATATTTACAAACGTGAAAGAAACGTTAACTGGAAAATGGCAATGGGATTTTTACCGTTCTTAGCAAAAACTATGGTTCTCCATGGACATTCGAAGGATATTCACAGAATCAAGAAACTAATGGAAATTCTATCAAAAATGAAAGGAACCGACTAGGAAGTCGGACGAAAATTCAAATTATTGATGAAAATGGAAACAGAGAAAAATCAAGCTAAAGAGTGAAAGCGAGGGGGATGGAAAAGATGGATAAATGACAAACTAAACAATAATGACGAAGACAGTAATGATGACGACGATAATCAAGGAGGTAGAATAACTATGTATAAAAGTACCGCACCACTTTGGGAAATGGGAAATCGAGGCCAATAGGAGAACAAAAATATACCATCAGTAACTTATGAAAGGCTCACAAAACCAGGAACTATAAAAGAAAGACCGCGAATGGGTACAAGAATGATACCAAACGTTGTTGATATTTTTAAGGGGTTGAGTTGGTTAAATGTCGTTATTTTAATAGGTGATTTTTATAAAAAATAATGAATATAGTTGGTAGAGTAGGAGAAAGTATTATTTGATAGGAAATGATTGGTCAAGAGAGTAATTTATTTTAGTGAAAAATAGTCGATTAAGAACAAGTTTTTGTCATTTTTAAGGGGGTTTGAGTTGAATAAATATTATTTTTTAAAAGGTAAATATTATCAAAATGGTTATTTTTATAATTTTTATGAAAAATATTGAATATGGCTGAAAATATTGTTATTTGATGGAAAAATATTGGTCAAGAGAGGAATTTATAATATTTTTAAAGGAATTTTTTGGGATGAATATCAATGTTCAAAGGGTAAATATTATCTACTTGATAGGTTTTTATGAAAACTATGAATAAAGTTGGTATAATGGAGTGAAAAATGACATTTGAAGAAAAATGATTGGTTGAGAGGCGAATTTATGGTATTTTTAAGGGAATTGAGTTGGTTGAATTTATAAGATACATAGGAAAATTGTTACTTTTTTCATTGATTTAAGATTAATCAGAATATATCGATAAGATTTCAGTTCTAAGAAATTGTTTTATTCATGTAACTATTTGTATACAAGTAAGTATTTATTTGATTTTATTAATATATTTGTAATTTAATTTAATTAAAAACAAAAATTTACTAGTATTTGAAAACTTTTTGTTACCCATTATTTATGTTTATATTGAAAATTTTCTGAATAATTTAAATATTTACGATTATTTCCAGGAATAAAGAGAAATGGTACAATTAAATAGTATGAGCAGGCGATAACATACATTAATTTTTATTTAACAAGTACCTAGAACAATTACCCAACAATCTTATAAAATTTTAAAAAATGATCTAACAAATTTTTTCAAATTTTTTACAACTTAGTTAATTTAATTAATTTTTTAATTGATAAGTACTATTTTCTTTACAATTTGCTACTATGTTGAAGCTTTCTTTAAAAAATTTTATTTAAAGAACTAACAAATTTAATCAAATTTATTTAAAATTTACATCTTTCCCACTACTTTAATCAAATTCTATTTACCAGCTAACCACAATTTAATAAAAATAATTCTTACAAAAACTAATAGACAATCACATGCATTTCTCGTATAAATTTAGGTTTTCAGTAAGTTATATCAGTACACAAGAACCTATGTATGTATTGAAGCATGGTATCAGAAATTTAAAATATTTGGTAGTACACTAGAGCCTCGAGTTGCGTCGTTAATGTGTTGCAATAAATCGCGACGCATTTCGAAACAGCGCAATTCGAATTTTAATTTTGTATACATTTGTACCTGTTTTTATATATAGGTTTCGATAAAATCTGAAATCCATGTTTTTTAAAAAAAAATTAGTTGTATTGCTACATATTTAAATAAAAAATAGGTATGAATAGATGAACTATTATTTAATAAGCTTTATTAAACCAAAAACTAATGCAAACATTAATAGAATTTTAAAATAATGTAAAATAATGAAACAACATAAATTTATAGAATTTATTCAGATTCTAATTCAGACGTAGGTTCAGAATTTGGCGTTTGCATCTCTTTTGGTTGTTTTATTATAAAATTATTCAGAGTTATTTGAACAGCCTTTTGTTTTTTATCCAAGTAAATTTTTTTATAACAGCTGATGGAGGCCTCTACAGCTTGAGAACCTTTGCACTTTGATCAGCATCTGGATCTTCTGCAACAAATATTTCTAATGCTTCAGATATTAATATAATTGCTTTCCCCATACCCTTTGTTGTTAATTGTTTCACTTCTGGTACTTCTACGGAATTGTCGTCATTCTCATAAATATTTTGAGCCATTTCAATTAAATCTGCGGTATGCTATTTTTTGATTAAATTTTATTTTAAAACTTTTTTCGACGCATTTCGAAAATTAGCAACGTACTCAAAATTAGGTTATCAAAATTTTTGTGGCGCAACTCGAAAGGACGCAAGTTGGAACAACGCAACTCGAGGCTCTAGTGTAGTTGATAATTATTTGATTTTAGTTATGCAGTAGATATTAATTTTATGTGTATTTTTTTGTCTATCAGTTTTATTCAAACCTTTAGCATCTTTGAGTAATAAATTTTAAGAGTCGAATCATTTTCAATAAATGTATGAAAATTTATTCCAAGTACAATGAAAGTAATATATGTTTTGAGAAATTAATTTAAGATTATTTTTCTAATCAAGTTTCTTTTCACTAGCAATTAGATTAAGCACTACTTGTACTTACTAATTAATTTATCATTCAGTAAACAATAAGAGTTGGAGTGAAAAGATTAGAAAATCTATAAAAATAAATTTAAGTAATTTTTTGATGTTAGCAATTAATTGATTTATTTTAGACTTAAGAGCATGTGAAAATTTATTGAAAAGGTTGACATTCTTTTTTGAAAATAACTTTTAATAATTGTTCATTGTTGGATGCAATTAAAAATATTACAAAAATGGTAGAAAAATATAAAAGTTTTTAACAAAACTATTAAGTTTTACAAAATAATTTCAATAAATCACATAAAAGATTGTAAGCAAAGCAATAAATTTTTATTTAGAAAAAAATATAATAGTTTCTTTAGAGCAATCAGGTAACTAAGCAACCAAACAATTTGGAGACATCAATGATTGATAAAAAGAGTGGAGAAGTTAATAAAATTTTTAATTGAAATTGTATTTATTTTGATTGTTCAAACATTTATGTGCTTTTATTTAAAGATTTCTTGGTCAGTGAACATTTTTTGATATTGATTTGTTCAGTAACTAGTTATTGATTACATATTGTGAGTGTGTGTATAGTGAATAACCAAGTATTTTAAGGGGAAATTATTGAGAGAAAATTAGATTTTATTTTTCAGTGGGTTAAGTTAGTTGAATATCGGTGTTTAAAGGGTAAATATTATTTAAATATGGAATTTTAATGAATAAGTAAATTGGTCAATGCCTAGTATGTATATAGTGAGTTTTACAGTACTCAGTCATTTGTATACAGTACGTAGTGATTGTTGTTCAGTTATTAATCAATGGATTATTCAGTGTGTATGGATTATTCAGTGTGTATGGGTTATCATGATTCTGAAGTTGATACCAAGTAAGTTAACTTTTTCTTTGATTGTTGATGAATTTATTATTATTATTATTATTATTATTAATATTATTATTATTTTGAAAATTTCATATTAATTTATTTTTTCACATTTTACTTTGAAATTTTTTTATCGTTATCAACATGTAAAAAAATCTCATTGTGTTGGGTTATTATTATTGAATGTCGGTTTCCTCTGACTCATCGTGTCGTTTTCGAATCAAATAAGCAAACCCAACACAGAATAATTTTATTTGCACTTTATCACAGTTACAACTCAATCCGATTTATTTCAATGTTTTGTATTCACAATTTCACTGATTTATTTGCACCTTTCAACCACCGAATAAATTTGATTATCTTAAGGTAGGTTATCCAATGGATAATCACCCTGTTTGATAAATAACTTTGACTTTACTTGGGTTTAGATTCTTCTACTGACTTGACTACACTACTCATTTTCTTCGACCACTGGTCATTTCGTGTTTTTCCTTTTCCTTTTATACTCCTGCTCAAACTGTTTTCAGACAATTGTCAACAACATTTGCTACATTATTAAATTATTAAAAATAATTACTTCCCACAGACCACGTTAGCCGACATTTGTTATCAACGTTTGCTACATTACTAAATTACCAATTAGGAAATAATTACCTCTCCATAGATCAGTGGCGCCCATTTAATATTGTTTAGGCCAATTTACCCTTTTATATTATTCCGTCTACACGCCTGTTTTTCCTCCTCTCTCGGGTTTCGCGTTGCCTCGGACTTCCCATTGACTCGGGCTTCCCATTAGTAATTAATTTTTTTAATTAATTACTTTTTTAAATTAATTATATTATTTTCTAGGGACCCCTCACTAAATTTTTATTATTATTTCTGGACTCGTCTTTCAATTTGGCGTTCAACCATACCAATTTTCCCCGATCAATACTACTTTCAAAATTTTGTAAATTTTTTAATTAATGTTGCACTTTTATCATTTTGGTGTTTTATTGATTTTACTGTGCTTTTTTCGTAATACACCAACATATCTTCCCCCTTTAATAAAGATTCGTCCTCGAATCTATTCATTTGATTACTATTATTTTATAATTGTCCTGGTAGAGTAATCTCAATACCATATTACCTAATAATAACACTAAGATAATATGACAATATTTGATTTTTTGAAGATATTATTCACTTTATTATTATTATTATGATTATTATTATTATTATTATTATTATTATTATTGTTATTATTAATGTTTTTATTTATCATTTAATAAGTTTCTTATTTTTGTGCAGTTGTGAAAAATGCTTTTTCTGATTCAAAAACAAAAAACTGAATTAATAAAAATATCAAACGCAACTAGTTACAAACATCAGTATAAGTAAAAATAATATATTAACGTTTGACTTATTTAATATAGCACACATGTATGTTATTATTGCTCATTAAAAGAAATAATTTGTTTAAAAAATCTTTCGTAAATATAGATATAATATATCCAATAAACACAAGGTAAAATTGCGATTTGCTTTGAAAACATTCGAATTAATGTCATATAATGTGTTTACTTTACCTGCGATATATTAGTCAATAATAATCCAAATTATAATTATTATAACACTAAAAATATGATGAGCTGATTTAATTTGATTACATGACAACAGTACTAATATTAGCCAAAGGCTAATTTAATTTACTTAAATAATAATAATAATAATAATAATAATAATAATAATAATAATGACGCCATTCCAAAGGAGTTATTCCGGCTGTACTATTTAATTATTCATCATTATAATTTCGCCAGTGACTAATCAGAAACGAGAAATTGAGGTTGAAACTTTCTCTGGAAAACGCGAGAAAGTGTTTATCTACTCGACACACCGACTCAATATTGATTGGCTTAGTTTCTAATGATGTGTTACCATAAATACACCTGCTTCAATTCATTAAAAACTCCTATAATAAAATGAAAAAATCAATAAAGTTATAATATAGGAACATACATACTTACCCGTGTCTGCATGTAATTTGTTCAACTGAATAAAAACTTATATTATAGGAAGGAAGGAAATTGAAGAAAATTTTTTTAATCATAAACACATAATACATAGTAAATAATGCATGCAAATTTTCAAAATGTAGAAATGTTCAATTCATTAAAAACTCTATATAAAACTATTTTTAGTAACTTTTTAGACAAGTTTTTTTTTAAATTAAAGTCGAAAATCTTTGAAAAAAAATACCAAAAACTCTACTTTGAGTTGTAGAGAAAATTAAGAAATAATTTCGTAAGATTTTTCAAGAAAATCAATCAATTTAATATTTTTAGAACTTTTCAGATATTTCAAAAATACCATCGAAACTCTAGGTTTTTACCTTATTTGCAATTTACCAGGAGCAGTGGAACCAGAACCTTCAAATGAGGAGTTTAAAAAATACGTAAAACATAAGTTTTCCAATAACTTAAGTTAAAAAATTTTTTTTTATAAAGTATAAAAATCCAAATCAATAATACCATTGAAAATGGGGAAGATTTTTATAAATTTGGGAAATTAACAGAAATTTCCAAAGCCTCATAAATCAATAATTATCAAAAATTTGAATTTGTCAAAAGGTAAAAAAGATGGCAGCCAAAAAAAATTTCCAAGGAACAGAAGAATAGTTTATTCGAATATAGAACCTTTTTTATAATAAATTTTAGTTTTCAATTAATCGGACTTGTATTTTAATAAAATTTATTTGTCAATTAATCTGACTTACATTTATAGTATAATAATTCCAATAAATTGGCATAAATTCCTAAAAAAATCCTAAAAAAATTAATTAAAACTGAATTAAAAATAAATGATGATTAAAAGTATTATTTAAGACCTTGAATAATGATCTCATAACTTTACGAGATCATAATTCAAGCCTTAAAATATACTTTATTAAAAAAATTTACCTGTTAGCCATTTTAAAAATGGCTAATTCATAAAGTTAACCATAATTCTAATTGGTTGTTCATTAAAACTTGTATTATAGAAGTTTTAAATGAATTGAATCAGGTGTAGAAATTGTCAATCGATTATCAGCAGAATAGAGAAATTATTCACACACAAACACGATAGGAATTTTCTCTGCCCCTGTGAGCGAGTTGATTGGTTGGAGGTTTGCATTATAATTGTTTCCGGCATTCGATTGTAATTACTAAATAATTTTGATGATCATTGGAGTTATTCAGTTAAAAAATTCATCGACACTTGCCCTACAATAATCGAATCTCCGAGCGTGTGTGTGCACACAACGACACAATAAATACACAACAGACAATGAAATCTGCATATTCTCCTTCGCATAATATATATTGTAATAATCACTTCTCGAAATCCATTGACAACGGAACCCACAAACACCAAAGCCGCCCAACCAATGAAACTCCCCAAGAGAACAGAAGGAATGGAACCAACTGCTCGTACAGAATCACAACTCTCACGAGCCCCGTTGGAAAAAGTCGCCAAGAGAGATTGAGTTCCATCAAATCCCGATGAAAAGTTCAATCCACACACAAATCCAACTCACGTTTGAAATGCATTCTGATACGAGAAGAATGAAAAAAATACAAGAAACAAACTGCCAAAGTAAAAAAATTCTTTTTTATTTTATACATTTAGTGAATATTTCAAAGTGAATATTTCATAGTGAATATTTTGAATATTAAATATAATAAATTTTAAAATATTGAATAATCAAAATAATAGTATAATAAATTAAAATAATGAACATAAAATATTAAAATAAGTAAAAGAATATGATAATTAATTATAATAATAATATTAATAAACAATGATATTTAATAATAATATTAATAATAAAATAATAATAATGATTAACAATAATATTAATAAGAATTATAATAACAATTAATAATAATAATAATACGAATAATTTTTTTAAATGTTCTAGATGAAGTTTTACCTCTTTTTTTCCAGTTCTACCTGTTAATAAAAAATTTAAATAATCAGCGCTAAATACTTATTACAATATTACATTTTTCGAAAAATGCTGATGTTCGAAATGCTAATCAATCCATTTTCATTTGTGGCTCTCAACCTTTTGGTCATCGCTTCTTTCTGCACTTTCCATGACGAACTTCGATGTATTTCCCACCATATCTTCTGATTGTCGTCGACCATTTCTACATTTCCTTTGATAATGTGAAGCATGAACTCTTCCTTTTTTGTTGCATTTGATTCCTCAGCTAATTTTACTCTGAATATTTGTATTTTCATTTTCCTGTCATCCACTCTCATGTAATTTGGGATCTGCGAGTTTTCCTGGATGATGTATGGGTTCCGTCCAACCTTGTTTCGGTGTAGCTTAAAGTAGCTATCATAAATTGTCCTCGCCCATTGAATTTGTTCCATTACTAAAATATAGCTAGTTAATTAATTTCGAATTTAAAGGTTGACGCTAGAGTCAAGGTGGAGTACCCAAGGGATACTGCCTTAATTGGTAGCGGTATAAATAATAATATTAATAAAAATTAATTACCTATTTTAATTTGAATTTTATTCTAATTTTATTTACTTTTTTATCCCTTATATACCCTTTAATAAATTTCCTTTCATCCAAAATGTTCTACCTGCGCAAATTTTGCTTCCCCTTATTTGCTCTCAACAGTCAATCAAACTCATCTATGATTGAAAGGTGCAAATCTTTACATTATCCCAAATAAAAAGTTAATACTTATACTGTACTACTACATTATCATAATTGCATGCAAAATAAATGTATCTCACTACACGAAGGTTTCCTCGTAGACAATCCAAGGTCTTTGGGCCATGGATTGACGTTCAAGTCGTTGCTTTAGTTTTCGAAGATATGTTAGCAATGCGAGAAGAAAAATGATATCACACTGATTGTACTGATCGATAAAATTACACATATGATTTCATTGTTATCAGATAAAGATGATGTAGTATTGTTTTCACGAATTTGCATATTAACCATATAGTCATTGAGCGAAGATAATATTGTTTTTTGTTTTCGAATATTTACATTAGAGATATGAGAATAATTGGTGTTCTTTATGAGTCCCTTTGAATTATATACAACTCGAATGAATCTTGTTTCGACAAAAATGATTTCCCATGGATTGAAATTTGATATTCGTTTGTAATACTTGATTTTTATCATCACAATTTTTGAAATTGATTTAGATCGTATTTGCTGAAAAATTAACATTTTAAAGGTAAAGTTACTTGTTAACGTGGCTTGGATTTTCCCACAATAATAAATCACAACTTTTTCATTCATCCCTGGTTGCCGTGAAATGTTTAATTTTTGGTTAACTAGCTGTAAATGAACTCTATTTGTTTCGTTTTGCAACAATATATTTTTTTTCTAAGTTTAAAAGTACAAATTTTTGTAGAACAAAGTAAATGACTCATCAAAGTTTTCTCAAGGTCATTTAAACAAAGACCATGACTCACTCAAGGTCATTGGATGACTCATCATATTTTTTCAAAGTCATTCAAAAGTGGGTCAAGGTCATTGGATGACTCATCATATTTTTTCAAGGTTATTCAAAAGTGGGTCAAGGTCATTGGATGACTCATCATATTTTCTCTCAGGTCATTTAAACAAAGACCATGACTCAGACAACGTCATTGGATGACTCGCCATATTTTTCAAGGTCATTCAAAAGTAGGTCAAGGTCATAGGATGAGTCATCATAATTTCTCAATGTCATTCGAATTTTCTCAAGGTCATAGTATTTTTAAACAATTTTTAATTTTAATTTACTACTTATTTTTATTGGTAGTACATAACGTATATTTCGGCGTATAAGACGACTCTTAAAGTCAAAAAATCACCCTTGAAAATTGTGGGTCGTCTTATACAACCGATATAAAAGAATGTATTACAGTACAGGTAGTTGTTTTTATACTACTTTTATGCATATCTAAAACCCGATATATGATAAATCATTAAAATTTGCTCTAATTTTGTACCTCGTCTTATCTGACGGTCGCCTTATACGCCGAAATATACGGTATATATATATTTTTAAATTTACTTATTTTTTAAAGTAGTATATATATATATATGTATATTTTTTAATTTACTTATTTTTATAAGTAATGTTTTAATAATATTATAAAACTTTAATTATTATTATTATTATTATTATTATTATTATTATTATTATTAATATTATTATTATTAATATCATTATTAATATTATTAATATTATTATTAATTTTTATTACTATTATTATTAATGTAATTATTATTATTATTATTATTATTATTATTATTATTATTAATATTATTATTATTATTATTATTATTATTATTATTAAAATTATTATTATTATTATTAAAATTATTGATATTATTATTATAATTATTGTTATTATTATAATTACCATTATCATTATTATTATCAAGTTTTTTGTAGGGATTCGTCCTTATTCTTCAGCTTTATATTTATTTTTAATATTATTATAATTGTTATTATTAATATTATTATTATTATTATTTTTATTATTTTTATTGTCAAGGTCATTGGATGACTCATCATATTTTTTCAAGGTCATTCTAAAATTTTCAAGGTCATAGTATTTTTAAACATTTTTTAATATAAATTTACTACTTATTTTTTATAAGTATTGTTTTAAATATTATTATTTTATTATTATTATTATTATTATTATTAGTATTACTTATTATTATTATTATAATGATTATTATTATTATTATTATTATTATTATTACTTATCTTTATTTTTAATATGATTTTTAATATGATATTAATATGATTATTATTATTATTATTATTATTATTATTATTATTATTATAAGTTTACGTTTAATTATTAATAATAATATTATTATTATTATTAATATGACTATTAATATTATTAATTAGTATGATTAGTTATTAATATTGTTTAATTATATTTATTTTTAATATTATTATAATTGTTATTATTAATATTATTATTTTTATTATTAATATGATTAATAATATGATTAAATAATATGATTACTTATTTTATTATTATTATTTTTTATTATTATTATTGTCAAGGTCATTCAAAAGTAGGTCAAGGTCATTCAAAATTTCACAAGATCATAGTATTTTTAAACATTTTTTAAATATAAATTTACTACTTATTTTTATAATTATTGTTTTAAATATTATTATTTTATTATTATTATTATTTTTACTATTATTGTTACAAGTTAATATAATTTACTACTTATTTTTATAAGTAATGTTTTAATATTTTTCAATTTTAATTTTATTATTATTATAATTTTCTCAAGGTCATAGTATTTTTAAATATTTTGTAATATAAATTTACTACTTATTTTTTATAAGTATTGTTTTAGATATTATTATTTTATTATTATTATTATTATTATTATTTTTACTATTATTATTACAAGTTAATATAATTTACTACTTATTTTTATAAGTAATGTTTTAATATTTTTTAATTTTAATTTTATTATTATTATTTTCAAGGTCATTGGATGAGTCATAATATTTTTCAAGGTCATTTAAAAGTAGGTCAAGGTCATAGTTTTTTTAAACATTTTTAATTTTAATATACTACTTATTTTTTATAAGTAGTGTTTTAATGTTTTTTAATTTTTATTCTTTTATTATTATTATTATTTTTATTATTAATATTATTATTATCACTAAAATTATGATTACAAGTTTTTATTATTATAATTTTCAATATTATTTTATATAAATTTTCAACAAAGTATATACAATTAATATTGAATAGAAAAAGTTTGTTCAATTGTGATTCATAGTAGACAGGGATAGAACAATTGTAAATGTTTGTAAAAAGTTAAAGAAAAATTCTATATTTTTAGAAAATATGTGCAAATAAATATTAAAACTAATTATGGCTCAAATGTGTGTGTTAAACCATCAATATGTTACAGTGTTTATGGAAAAACTTTAATGAAAATATGTGTTATTTTTCAAGAATTTATGAAATATTTATTTTATGGCTAGGCTAATAATGTGTATATGTTAAATCATAAAAATAGTTCAATATTTATGTAAAGTTTGAGATTGTTAAGAAAATGTATATAATTTATGATACACCCGTGTTTTTGATTGAAATATGTGTGTTTGTTTTACCGATATAAGGAAAACTATGGACAATTTTTAAGAAAATACACGAAATTTATGATTATCATGGAATTAGAATTTGATTAAAGTTGTGAGAAAGTTGTTAAATTTGAAATAAAACTGATTAATTTGTAAATAATGTTATTACTTTGCAGAAATTTTAAAGTAAGACCTTCAGCAAATTGGTAAGAAAATAGTACTTATCAGTTAATTAAATTAACTAAGTTGTAAAATAATTGAAAAACATTTGTTAGATTTTTTAAAATTTTAAAATTGTTAGGTAATTGTTCTAGGTACTTGTTGAATGAAAATTAATGTATTTTATCAACAGCTCATAGTTTTTAATCGTACAATTTCTCTTCATTCCTGGAAATAATCGTAAATATTTAAATTATTCAGAAAATTGTCAATAACAACATAAGTAATGGGTAACATAAATTTTTTAAATACTAATCAATTTTAGTTTTTAATTAAATTACAAATATAATAATAAAATCAAATAAATACTTGAATACATGAATCGAACAATTTCTTAGAACTGAAAACGTATCGTATATTTTATTCAGATTTCAATAATATCATTAAAATTAATCAAAATCATATTGTTATATTTTGATAACCCTTAAGTCAATGAAAATGTATCGATTTCACTAAGTATCCATCTTTTGACATTTATATCCAACCGAATAAATCACCCTAAAAATATCATAAATTCCCTCTAAAATAATATAAAATTTACTCTCAACCAATCATTTCTCTTTAAATGACAATAATCTCAGCTATATTCATTATTTTCATAAAAATCACCGACATATCGATATTCAACCGAATAAATTTCTTGAAATCCCCTTAAAATAAAATTCCTCTCTTGACCAATCAAATTACCTTAAGATTATCATAAATTCTCCTCTTAACCAATCA
Source organism: Schmidtea mediterranea (assembly GCA_022537955.1). NCBI lineage: Eukaryota > Metazoa > Platyhelminthes > Tricladida > Dugesiidae > Schmidtea > Schmidtea mediterranea. Next base: position 23,163,625 of record CM039680.1, on the reverse strand, counting down.
TTTCTCTTTAATTGACAATAATCCCCGCTATATTCATTATTTTCATAAAAATCACCGATTTATATCGATTTTCAACCGAATAAATTTCTTGAAATCGCCTTACAATAGAATTCATCTCATGACCAATCCTTTCCCCTTAAAATATCATAAATTCTCTTCTTAACCAATCATTTCTCTTTAAATGACAATATTTCCACTCTCTCAAAAGATTTACACACATATTGGTATCTATCTGAACAAATCCCCTAAAAATATTATAAATTCCTCATCTATATTCTCCATTTAGAAAATATTTACCCTTTGAACACAGATATTCAACCAACTCAACCCCCTTAAAAATGACAACAAACGTTCTTAATTGATTATTTCCTCTTAAAATATCATAAAATTTCCTCATAATCAATCATTTCCCTTGAAATGACGATTTCCATCACTGCGCCAACAATATACATATTTTTTGTAAAAACCTACAAGGTAAAATTTTTTTTAGAAATCTATATTTAACCGAATAAGATCTTTAAAAATCCATCATTCGGATCATATTTACTATATGTATTCAACCAATCAAATTCACTTCAAATTATCATAAAAATCTGAATTTTACCAATAAAAATAAATTTTCTTTAAAGTATTACAAAATTGTTATCAATACCCAACATTTTCCGTTGAAAATCACCACAATTTGATTCTGGCAACAAATTCTATCAAATAAAAATTCATCAAAAATGACTAAAATCAAATAAAGTCTGTTTCCCACATAAATTAAATTATTGTAAAATATATATCATATTGCTCATTAAAATTAATCAGTAAATCAAGTATAAATTCAATAAAAATTACCAGTCAACCCATAGAGATATATCAATGATTTTCATAAGTATACTGATAACCACACTGAGCATTACCTTAAAAATCTCTAAATTATACTACTTTTGTGATTGATATCCATGAAATCAATATTAGATTTGAAAATGAAAGTAATTATTGATCTCCTTTTTACACTGTAAAATAAATTAAAATCTTAGGTTTCACTAAAATATTTTTAAAAATTAACTGATTTAATCAACAATTTAAATAGAACATAAAATTATAATTAAAATATCATTTACTATTCAAAATCTATCAGTCAAATTTGATTCTAATTCATAAATAATTATCTTAAATAGATGTTTCATAAACATTTTGATCCTAAATTTAACTTTTATTTAAAATAATCCTAAAATCAAGTCAAATCTAATAAATTATCAAGAAATTAAGTGTTTCTAAAATTATAGATTTAACCTAATTTCTTCAATAATTTCATTAAAAACATAATCAAACCCTAAATCCATTAAAATTCAAAAGAAAACCATAAAATTCACAAAGATGATTAAAATTTACTAAAATAAAATACCTCGTAAAACTAGATATCACTTAAATTATCATAAAATTTCCCTAAAAGCTCTAATTGATTTACATAGCCTAAAATTATTTTATTTTTGTCGAGTACAACCTAATCTATTGAAAGATGTAATTTATTTAATTAAATTTTCATTGAAAATAACAAGTCAACAAATAGAATTTTAATTAGTAGAGATTATATTCTATAAAGAAAATTTTCAGTGAAGAAGTAATATTGGAGAGAGAGTACATTAAGTGACTAAAATCATTGAAATTACTGGGGAAAAAAAGTGGGATAGTTAAAGATATCTACTAAATAGATGAAATATCAATTGATATATTAAACACTTACAAGGATAATATATTTTGAATGGAGAAAATATACATTGAAGAGGAAAATATTCATTGAAAAGAAAAATATTCGTTGAAGAGAAAAAAACATTCATTGAATAATGAAAGCATTAATTGAAGAGAAAAAATATTCATTAAAGAGGAAAGCAATCATTAAAGTGAGAAAATATGAATTGAAGCTAACAAATATTCAGTGAATCGAAAATTGCTTATAATAAATTAAATGGTAAATTTCTCAATGATGAGATGAAATATCAATTAAATATTGGGAAATACTTTAAACGGAGTCTGAATTATTCACTGATCAACAAATATAATTCACCGATGAAATCTACTCAATTGTTAATATTTTGTAATTGAATATAATAGTAATTCATCCACTCTTAAAATAAAATTCATTTTCAGTGAATATTTTCATCTTTTAAGTATATTTGTTGATCAGTGAATAATTCAGACTCCGTTTAAAGTTCTTTAAGAGTATTTGAAAATATTATTATATCATCAATATAAACTAATGCATGTGGGATATCACGCAAAACAAAATTCATACCTCGTTGGAACGTAGTAGCTGCTCCAGTTAATACAAACGGTAACACATTAAATTCATACAATCCATTAGCATCCGAAAAAGCCGTTGTTTTTCGATCTTTTTCTTTCACTTTAAATTGATTATAACCTTTATTAAGATCGAATTCTGTGAAAAATTGTACTTCTCCCATCTGATCAAACATCTCTTGTGGAACTGGAATAGGATATACATCCTTTCGCGTAACTTGATTTAATTTCGATAATCGACACAAAATCGCGAATCACCGTCTTTTTTTTTAACAACTACTATTTACGATGAGAATGATGAAGAACTATCTCGTATTATTTTGAACTCTTTCATTGCTTTTATCTGTCTGTCACTTTCCTCTTGATGTATATATGGAATTCTATACGGTTTCAATTTAATCCGAGTTTCATCAAGTAATAGTATTTCATGTTCAATTACTTGGGTGAGTTCCAAATCGTACTCGTGTTTTGCAAACACCATTTTATATTTCTTTAATAACTCCGTGAATTCCCATTTTTGCAATTTTGTTAAATCATTACTAATGACTTCTGGTTCTTTGTAGATTTTAATATTTCTCGGTAATCTAAGAGTTTTCTCTATTTCAAACTTCTTTAGTTTTCCCAATTTAATTTTTGGTTTCATTTGGATGGGTTTTGTGTTTTGATTAACTATTCTCACTGGCACTGTTTGGTCTTTGACTTTTACCACTTCATCACACACTGGTACTTCATATTTTTCTATTAGTTTCTCATTTGGTTCAAATATGCACTCCTCATCTGAAAAATCTTACGCATCCGCATAATATATATTACCTCACTTCTTGCTGGCAATTCTAGCGTTTGATTTAAAAATACCTCTCTCACCTTATGTCCTTTTTCGTCTGTTTGTCCTTTCATTAATCTCCCAGTTTTTAGATCAAGAGAAATTCCTTGTAGTTGTTCCACCTGTTTGGTTATTATTATTGAAAGTCGGTTCCCTCTGACTCCTCGTGTCCTTTTTGAATCAAATAAGCAAATCCAACACAGAATAATTTTATTTACACTTTATCACAGTTAAAACTCAATCTGATTTATTTCAATGTTTTGTAATCACAATTTCACAAATTTATTTGCATTTTTTAACCATCGTATAACTCTGATTATCTTAGGGTAGGTTGTCCAAAGGAGAACCACCCTGTCTGATAGATAACTTTGACTTTACTTGGGTTTAGATTCCGTTACTAACCTAGTTACACTACTCGTTCACGACGATCCACTGTGGTTCATTAGTGTTTTTCCCTTTTCCTTTTACACTCCTGCTCAGACTGTTTTCCGACGATTGTCAACAACATTTTCTACATTATTAAATTATTAACAATAATTACTTTCCACAGACCACCTTAGCCAACATTTGTCAACAACGTTTGCTCCATTACTAAATTACAAATTACGAAATAATTACCTCTCCATATTATCGATAAAATTATACTAAAAATTCTATTTAAAAAAATCATGTATAAAAATTTCATTCTAAAATAATGTTAAAAATTTTATCATTTAAAAACATGTATAAAAAGTGATCGGTAAAACTATACTAAAAATCTTATTTAAAAAATATTATCATGTAATTTTGTCGACTCTTTAACTTTAAAAATTCAATCATTTCTCCTTAAAATACTTGGTTATTCACTATACACACATTCACAATATGTTATCAATAACTAGTTACTGAACAAATCAATATCAAAAAATGTTTACTGACCAAGAAATCTTTAAATAAAAGCACATAAATGTTTGAACAATCAAAAGAAATACAATTTCAATTACAAATTTTATTAACTTCTCCACTCTTTTTATCGATCATTGATGTCTCCAAATTGTCTGGTTACTTAGTTACCTGATTGCTCTCAAGAAACTATTAATCCTTGAAGCTCAATCAATTGTTGTGTTTTCTCTAAATCAAATTTTATTGCTTTGTTTACATTCTTTAAGTGATTTATTAAAATTATTTTGTAAAAATTAATAGTTTTGTTAAAAACTTATAAATTTTTCTACTATTTTTGTAATTTTTTTAATTGCATCCAACAAAGAACAATTATTAAAAGTTATTTTCAAAGATGAATGTCAACCTTTTCATTAAATTTTCACATGCCCCTAAGTCTAAAATAAATCTATTAATTGCTAACACATCAAAAAATTACTTAAATTTATTTTTATAGATTTTCTAATCTTTTCACTCAAACTCTTATTGTTTACTGAATGATAAATTAATTTTCATACAAGGGTTGTTTACTTATATATTTAAATTCAAAAGTTTTTCCAAAACATGTGAAATCATTAAATTGTGTTTGAATTGAATTTAAATTAAATTATATTTTTCAAATATTTTATTTATTCATCTAAATGTCGAAAACAAGAAAGTCGTACACTGGGGATAAAAAAACTCGAGATCATAGAATATACAGAAAAATATAAAAATGTGCAGTTTTCAAACAATATGTCGACAAAATCAAATTCGGCATAAGTTTGCATGGACGAAGTCCTTGTCAGTTTAGACATGACAAGTAATTACACTGTCGACATCAAAGGCACCGAAGATATTAAAATTGAAAAAACTGGTAATGAAAAGTGTCACTTCACTTTCGTTCTTTGTGTCAAAGCTGATGGCGGGAAGTGTGAACCGATGGTTATTTTTAAAAGAAAGACTATTTCAAAAGAATCATTCCCTAAAGGAATAGTTGTGGAAGTGAATGAAAAAGCTTAGATGAGTAAAATGCGTAGCAAGTGGGACAAATAGATGATCGATGGATTTCATACCTTCACTAAATCATGTAAAACTAGACGCGCGTCTTATAGTTAAGTCTGTTAATGGATAGTCGAGAGTTGGAACTAAATATCTGTTGATTGTATTAAAAATGGTTTCAAAAAGTCAACGATTTGTGACTATCCTACAAAAGAATTCGATGATGAGTTGTCCGAAATTGAATTTGATTTAGAAGTGCCTGAAAACCTGGATTTATCTAATTTTATAGATGATTTCAACACTTAATCTGATGAAGACTTCAACGGATTTAATAAAAGTTATTTTGCAAATTTTGTAAAATATATTTAGTTTCATTTGTATTTTGAATATTGAAATAAATTTTGATTCCTATAAATAAGCCTCACTTCATGTATAAGCCGCTGCAACTATTTTTCCAAATTTTTGCATTTTTTTCATAGATAGGGTACTAATTTAAAATGTTATAGATCATTTTACATTATTAGTTTAAGGGTTATATCTTATTTTATGTTTTAACTTAGGGACTGTAAATCGTTTTATATTATTATTTTAGGTAATTATTTTTTCAGCTACAAAACGTTTTATTAATTTAGATCATCTCTTTCATGACCGTTGCAAAGATTTCGCAAGCTTTCCCCACTTATCCTCTTGGTGATTTGATCCTAAAGACAAAGAAATATATCGATTTTAAGATTTTATGAGTGCCCAGTAGTGTTAAAAGTGAGCAAACCAGGCCAACCACCCCACACCTCAATAGAAAATTAAAAATCTTTCAATTTTTGCATCATGGCATTTTTTCAATTTTTTCAAAATGGCAATTTTGAAAATATTAAATTTTTCACCAAGACAATTAGGGAAGTATACTGGTTTGCTCACTATTAACACTAGTTGAAGAATAAAATTTTATTGTTTTTTATTTTTTCAATTTTTTAACTTTTAATTTTCTGATTTTAAAAATATAATAATTCTAGAAAAATAATTTTATGATTGTTGTGATAAAAATATTTCAAAAGCTCACAAAGCAAAACATGAAAGAACTAAAATACACAAAGCATTATCATCTTCATACTTTTTAGGTGATTCACACTTCTCAGGAGGCGACCTACAATCTTCAAAAATAGCTTCTGCTTTATTAAAAACAGTATTCACACTTCCCGCCATCAGCTTTGACACAAAGAACGAAAGTGAAGTGACACTTTTCATTACCAGTTTTTTCAATTTTAATATCTTCGGTGCCTTTGATGTCGACAGTGTAATTACTTGTCATGTCTAAACTGACAAGGACTTCGTCCATGCAAACTTATGCCGAATTTGATTTTGTCGACATATTGTTTGAAAACTGCACATTTTTATATTTTTCTGTATATTCTATGATCTCGAGTTTTTTTATCCCCAGTGTACGACTTTCTTGTTTTCGACATTTAGATGAATAAATAAAATATTTGAAAAATATAATTTAATTTAAATTCAATTCAAACACAATTTAATGATTTCACATGTTTTGGAAAAACTTTTGAATTTAAATATATAAGTAAACAACCCTTTAATAGATTTAAACAAAAATTACGAGTTTCATTTATGCGGACACTTTTCGTTTAAAATTTTTCAAAATTTTAATGGCGCGGACTATATATGAGTGCTGAATATCTATGAAAAATTAGGGTAATATAAAATGGTTTATTAATAACATTTATCAACAATGAAAAATAAATTGATAGTACTTAAATTAATATTGAAAAATGATTTATATCCAAAATCGCGTTATATAAAAATGATAACTTAGAGTCAGGTGTAAAAATGATAGCTAAAAATCAAATTGATAACCAAAATTCAAGTATAGAATGATTTTACCTGAGAACAAAAATAACCGATTCAAATCGATAGTGTGAAATCATGTATAAAAGGACATGACACGATAACTCAAAGTCATGTACAACGTAATTTAAATCAAAAACAAAACAATCCAATTTGATAGGGTATGATTATTACTAGTCTAACATCATGCACAAAATGGATTTAAGCGCTGATACTTCCATGGGGCTATTTAGCCAATACCGAACTCCAAGATTGGTAATAACAAATTTCTCAAAGAATAGAAGTCCCCTACAACTCTGACAATCACAATAAACATTCATCAAAAGGAAAAGTGTCAAATCATTTATTTCATGAGACAGTTTAAAATAAAATAGTTGGAATAGATAGATATGAATCTAAAAGAGAAAATAGTCAGGTCAAATCACGAAGTAACTAACTTACTAAGATCCATAAGAAACCGTCAACCTAACAGATAGCCGTGACCCCGTTAAATCTTCTCCTACCTTTCACATTCAGTGGTAGTGGACCACAACATGAACCTGACGGAATAAGTAACCAGCCAGTAATGCAGGCCGCTCCTAAGAATAATCGTATATTTCCAGTAACAAAGCGAACCACTCCGTTTAGAAAGAAAAAATTTATGGTTTTCGTGATAATGATAAAGAGAACTGACCCTTCCATTAAATACTATTTGCAAAAGTTTCCTAAATGCAAATCAAATGCTGTATTGATAACAATAATTTCTCGAAGGACAAATAACAGGTCAAATAATCCAAATAAAAAATCTGCAGAATTTAACTGAAGTCGATAGACAGGAAATCATGATTTATTCCCTAAATAATTCCAATGAGAAACGAAATTTTAATCTGGAAGTGAGTAATTAAATTAGATGAATGCATGCGTTGCAGAGCTTCCAAGTAAGCTGTCAAACTCAAGACTGAGAATTGAAAGGGAAGAGAGATAAATTGGCAGCACACACTGTCGCATGTATCATGTGCCAATGTCAACAAAATTTATCTATGCCGAAGGAATTTCCTGAATTACAGGAAAATAATAATTAAAACGAGTAAAATTTAATAATTATACAAAAATCACCGGAAAATAATTTTGCCAGCCTGTTATAGAGAATGAGTAATTGGTGGAGTAAATTTGGTATAAATACTATTCCCGATTTCAATTGAGAATCAATCATGAAGAAAGTTAGTTAGAGTAATGATAACGAAATGTCGGAATTGGGGTCGATCATGGCACCGCTACAGGATCGAGCTACCGTCCGAGAAACGACCAAAGCGATTGGACTTGGAACGATCTACGTCACAAAGGACTCAAATACTTACCATCGAGCTGAGTCTACACCAAGACACGTTGAGACAAATCACCTATAATATAAAACAAAAATCCATAAATTTATAATATATAAACACACAAACTCACCTTGAGGTTGTTTGTAAAATAGTCACTATAGAAACTCAAAAAGTGATAGAGAAATAAAATAATGCACATTAACACAACCCATAATAAAACATGCATGTAAACTTTTAACATGTAGCCATCAGAAGTTGGAAAAACCCCTATAATAAATTAATTTATAGACATTTTTGAGATATTTTTTTAAAAAAATGGAAAATTTTTAAAATTTAACTTTGAGGAATCTGATCCGAATATTTTTGAAAATGATGATATTTCTTCGTAAGATTTATTTGAAAATTAAAATTAATTTATTATTTCCATAGAATTTCAGACATTTGTACGATTTATTGGAAAATTGAAATTAATTTATTATTTCCATAGAATTTCAGAAATGGCTGGGCCCTCAACAACACCTGAGACTCGAAGAAAGTAGGATCCTATAAAAAGGATACCTACCAAATCTTTATAAACGAAATAACTTCAAAATTGAATGGAATTGGATATCGTTTCATCCATGATAATGCTTCAATTCATGGTGGTGCACTATATCAAAATAATTTTATTGAACATATACCACCATATAGTCCTTTTCTGAACCCAATTGAAAGCGTGCTGAGTAAAATCAAATTCAATATTCGGAAATCTATATCAAGAGCAGGTGGATTCAGTTATATAAATTTCCAATCCAGATTCGATTTTCTGAAGGACGCACTGGATAACGAGCTGGTGAAAGAAGACAACAGAGATTTAATTAATTACTTTGTGCATATTCGGAGATTTTTTCCGAAATGTATAAAAAAAATACATATTTATAGAGATTAATTATTGTTACTTACTTTATTTCCTAAATATTATTTATAACAATATATATGAAATAGTTGATCAAAGTTATATTTAAGAGCTTGAATTATGATCATATTTCCTTATGAAATCATAATTCAACTCTTAAAATTTTTTAACTTTAAGTTATATAACTATAAAAAATAACTTAGCAGACATTTAAAAAATTGCTGAAATGCATTTATTTTTCACAAAAAATAAATTCCAATAAGTTGATTTATGTTTCAACTTGATTTATAGCGGAATTTATCTCAACTTCACTTGGTTTAATGCGGTTACTCATCTACTAAACCCTAGCTAAACGAATACAATTAGACGCTAATGAGGACGTTCTGAAAATGTTATGACGAAACCTCACTAAATTCACAACAGATTAAATGTGCTGAACTAAATGCAAGCAAACGAAGAATTTTGTTTTCTATGACAATCAGTGTATAATATACTGCTGATAGAAAGTGTGGCATGAAGATAAGTGGTGCGAGATGAAAATTCTAATAAAGTTGAAGACGGACATCGTGAAATTAGCTGTAGTTAACCACATACATGTAAATCGAATGACTCCAAGCGGAGAAATACGAGGAATGGAGGCCCCGGTCTTGTAAAGTGAACTCTTAGATGGCGCGGGCCCGATAGAGTAAAAGCACAGAGATAAATTTCACACTCACAAACAATTATTTGAAAAGCTATGAAAAGATATCAAAGACGCCACATTCATGAGGTGGATGGTAATGCTCTTTTCTTAATATGATCAATGATGAAAGGAATTAATTGAATATTACGAATAGACATTTTCTCCATGCTAACTATTATCGACGCCGAGATAAAGCTATTAATTATTACAAATACATGGTACTCTAGATTTGTTAATACTAAAATGAATCAATCAAATGTCATCAGCACGCATTGCCCATGCTAAACATTATAACTAACGAAATGAATCTATTAATTATTACAAATATACATTACTCGATATTATCAATACTTTGATGAATCGATCGATTATCAAATATATATATATATATTGCTCTACTTTATTTATCTTGCAGATGCAATGATGGTTCGATGACAACCGGATGAAGGTGGATCGACGATTCAAGAATTACCGTCAAATTCCCTCCCCGAGTGGCTGCCCAGTGTCGCCAAGCGTTGTGGGACGGTGGTTACACAGTGTCGTCAGCCTGAGAGCCCAGTTGGCCGATAAATCCAATGAGTCGGGATGATGAATCAGAACTGCCTAGTGTGGCAATAAAACGGGAACTCGGTATGGGAAGCTCGACAGAGTGCCGAATATACACTTGCCAGACCGGAGGAATTAAGCCGAAAAACGAAATGAAAAATAATCGTGGCACGACGCCACCTCAACCGGATCAATACAAATATCGCAACGTATACCAAGTACCGAAGGGTACGAGCTGGATGATTCAACATTTATGGACATGGAAGCAGTGATCAGTATAGTGATGCCAAGGCGCCTTATTCAAACGCCGGCAATGGAACGAATAGGTATCCAAAATCGGAATGAAGAGCATACGTACTATAGACAACGACCAACGGAAGACTAAGACTTCTGATACCACGACAACTGGAGAGAATTTAGACTTGGATAATTTGGGATGAAAGGTATCGAGTCAATTTTGTTATTGCTTAAATAAAATTTTGTGTAGATGTTTCTTTTTAATTGTAAGGAAAATAAATAATAAATCATGGATCACCTAAAGCAACGATTAAATAAAAGTCAGAGACTAGCCAAATCAGATACATTCAGACACCTGACGAAAGTAATTTTGCTCACAAAAAATTAAATCTCCTCCCGGATTAATTAAATAAGAAAAACCATGAGTAAATGAAAAAATAGAACTGCGAAATCTCATAACCCAAATCAAAAAGGGAGTTGTTGAAACCAAATGTGTTAGACATAGTGGGTTTCTGGGTGGTGAAATCTTTGTGACTGTATGCTTGTTACCCAAACAACCCAATACACATATTTTTCGCTTACCACTCGGCACCCGCTGCTAAGCAACGTTGGAACTGTGTTCGAGTGGGTGGATTGTCCGCAAAAAGTGAGCGCTATTACTAATGCTATAATTGACCGGGCGATCCATGGGTTATACAAGCTGCCGATAGAAGACCTGCGCTCGCTTTCGATGTTAAGGTCCCATAATTCTCCTATCTCCTTCAAATGTTAATCTATACTGTTATATCATTTATCATTATGTCCATTCCCATAGTCCCAAAGTATCTTAATTATTTTTTAAAATTTGCACAGCGTTCCACCCATATTTTCATCTCAACTCAAAATAATTTATTTAGTTCTTAAATAATATTTAAATTATTCCTTTTCATGATTTTGGTCGATCGGATTAATCTTTTTTCGATGGCTATTCTGTTTAACTGTTGCAACTATTTCGCGATTTCCCGCTACATTTCCTTTTTTGTCCTTATGATCTATTTGTGTTCACATTGTATTTAATGAGTGTTTCTAATTTTGAGCCGAATGTTGTTTGAACGTTTATGTCGATTTTATCGAAATTAGGTGCAAGAAAGTTGAGCCAAAAGACCCACTCTCGTACTACCTATTTAGTTTTATGATTTGACGTTTGGGCCCGTCGTTACGCATGACTAGACCTTCGCGGGCACGAGACGTTGACGGATGCTTCTGCTCTTACACGTCTCGACTAGTGTGTTGAATTTGATTACTTGATATATGTTTTGACTGTGGGCCGGAAAATAAATAAATAAATATTACCATTGGATAAACAAAAGTTGTTGGTTATAAATATTTATTTAGCATATCACATAGTAGATCAGAAATTATGTTCAGAAAAACATGGTAAATTGACTATTCGTAACTTATAAAATCATCGTGAAACTATTCATAAATTCATATGGCAGTAAGTATTCAGGTTTAACACACAAATCAATACTCATACACTAGCTGAGAGTAAGACAAAACACTTACCAGTGTTAATTGCCTAAATGCACGGCTCACAGCTTGTTATACACACCAATTAAATTTAGACTGAAAATTTTTGTAAAAAATAAGACTGAAAATTTGTCAAAACACATCAGTATATATACCTACAACTTGATCCTAACCTTGCGTGTTATTTTTATTGAAATAAAACAAATTTGACCTTGAAATTATTTGAGTTATCTAAATTTAATTTTTATTATTTTCTTTGACAATTTATTTCTTAAATATTTTAATCGAATTTTTCCAACCAAAAATATTTTATTTTAATTCAGTTTTATTCATTAATTTTCTACTTTTATATAAATGGTCGTTTTTCGGTCAAATTTTCTTGTTATTATGTTATTTTTTATGTAAATTTCGTGCAGTTCTTGATGCATTTTGTATTTAATTAATTTTACTTTTGTGTTTTTTGATTTTATATTTATTTATATTCTCTCAAATTTTAGAGTGTTTAGTTGATGTTGTATGTTGTATTTTAAGTTATCTTGGTGCTGGGTTTTCGTGCTATATTTCTGATACATTTAAACAATTTTAAAGCTGTTTGTGTTCTGGCCCAACAAACACAATAACCGATGAGGGTTACTATTCGAAATAATACAGAATTATTTTTAAAGATTATATTAAATACATGTATCAAATATTAGAAAATTTAAATCCTATCTTAATTGTAGATCTGGATACCATTCTTATTGGAAAGGAGTTATCTAAAGAGCGGCTAGAAAACGCGGAACTGCACACATAACTTCTACAGATGAGTATGGAGATTCAGAAAGTAAAGGCAACTTAGATTGAGCCGTCCCGAGCCAAGCGGACGTACCAGCGTCTAACTACTGACCAACGGGGGTGGGCGGAAGAGAAGCAACTGGTACAGGCCAAATGAACGCAAATTTGGAGCTTAGAAGTCGCGCTCTCGGCTTGGCAAGAAGGTAACGCGGTCACCTACCCGTTAGTGTTCGCTTCCACACAAATAGCATATCAGGACTCAACCAATGTAACCAATGTAACCCGATGACCAGAAAAGCGGAACGCGCGAAGCGACGGTTCCAGTGGACAATGGAGAAAGCGCTGATTAACTGAATTATCTGAACAAAAAAATTGCAAATTTGATATTGTAATTGAAATAAATGTTCCGAATTTTCCATTGATACGTTAAAATGTCACTATCGATTTTACGATAATGTTTAACAGGTAGGGCTGCATTCATTAGTAAATTCATGTTAAAAGATATATTCAAAAATGAAACTTTTAGAAAGATAATTGTTCTTCTTTAAATAAATGGATTTATTGAACACAGTTTAATTTTTGTTTATTTTAAGTATTAATTTTTTATTTTATTTTTATTAAACGGGACCTACTTTTTAGATGGTCCCAATTTGGAAAATAATGATCTTCATTATCTCCTTATACAATTTTTACATTAGTCAAGGCTATCGTTCAGTACCAAATCAACAACAGCAGTCTCAACTAACTAACTATTTTTTAGCCAACATCTTTCAAATTTAAAAAGACTTCCATTGCAGAACCTGACCAATGTTAAACAATCTATGATACCTGGATCAATTTTACCTGGATACACTACTTCAATGCATAACTCTATTTCCACTGATACTTCTGAAGCGCATTTTTTTGTAGTTTCTCATCCAACTGAATTCATTGGCCTCAAAGATCAAAAAGAATCAAACCAGTTCAAGTCAATCGTAATCACAACCGACACATATTCTTGATTATCCAATTCAGAATCTGATAGTAAATTAAAAACTGAACAAAATATTGGTCGATTTGTGATCAGATCTGTTACAGAAAATACAGAAAAAAACATAATTCGTTTGATTTTCAACTTATTCAATGCAATCGATTAAATATCCGATTATAATTATGTGAATGGGTTTTAAATAAAAACATAATTCAAAAGATAAGACCCAATAACCAACCAATATAAAAATATTTCAATTAGTTTTATAAAAAACATTAAATTGTATTTTAAAAAAAAGTTATTTACGATTTGATATATTAATGCTTTGTTTATATTAATGATTGATTTAAATTTTATTTAACATTTCTTTTTTAAATTTAGCATACACGATGAAAATATAGATATTCATAATGAAGATGTATTAATTTTTTTAATTGTATCTAGATTTTATTATTTTCTTTAGATTAACGCAAATCAATAATCTTAATTTAATAAATCAAATTTAGTATTTGAAAGCTTTTTTATTACCGTGGATTATTTTCTTCTAAAACATCCAAATGTTATTCTTCTTACGACATTTGAAATACGATGGTAATTAATTTCTATTTTAAATTATATTATAGTTTCTTAAAATTTATTTTGTCCTTTAAAATGGCTGATAATATATTTATGGGGTATATTTAACGATGGATTCGAAATTGTTATATAAATGCTTATATTTATTAGTATCTATTGAATTAAAATGTTTCATATTTTAACAATTTATTTATTACAAAATTCAAATTCTCCCTGCGTTACGTAATATTATTAAATCAGTTGTATTTATAATTTTGACATTATTATAATTATCGATCATAAATATTTTTAATTGATTTCAATTTACTAATTTTACTTGAATATTTAATTTAACGAATTTAGCATAATTTGGAAATTTTCTTAGTTCTAATGCAAAGTAACTTCTCGTTCATAAGTAAATAATATTTGTCAATCATTAAATTAACTGATTAATTATAAGGTATTCGGTGCATTCCAATAATACCCCCATTAAATGCACGTAAATCTTCGCAACTAAGGCGTCGAAGTTTGCTTTTACTTTATTATTATTACTTGCCAATACAACTGTTACTGGTCTCGCTTCTAGCATTTCCGATTTTCCACAAATGACGTCAAATGGAATGCCCTGCCATTTCTCTCCGACACTCAGTTTTTGCGCTGCCCAATCGCTAATGTAGCTGACATTGCTCGCGTCGTCTAATAATGCATTAACTCGAATCTCATTTCCTTCTTTGATTAATTTTATTGTGATAGTCTGTAAAGGTGAATACATCTTCTGACTCTGTCTCTCTTGAAAAAGTCTTCATTGAGGTGTTTTCATTGCTCGATTTTTGATTCCCATCAATTTCTATCCTGAGTAATGGACCAAATTATTTTCCGATTTCCGAACCATGTAAGCGGTTGAAAGACAATTGAAACTGAGTCGTCACAAATTCATGCCGTTCTTTAACATTCAGCTTGAGGAAATATGTGCATTAATTAAATAATGATTCCCTCCGCACTTGATACAGTTCAGTACCTTTGTCTCGCGCCGGTAGCCTCTGGTTTCGGCCATCTATCCGCAAAGTTTGTGAGCCTATTCGAATTACCGAAGCTTATTTTAAACTTTGGATTCCTGCATTGTGGTGGTCTTTCTCCCAATAACGCACTGACTACTCAGTAGATGGTTATGTCACCACTAGACCCCCCATACCACCCCAGGGGCAAAAAATTTTTCTAAGTCTATAAGTACAATTTTTTTCTAAGACAAAGACAATGACTCATCCAAAAATTTTTCAAGGGCATTTAAACAAATACCATGACTTATTCTATGTCATTTAAATTTTTCAAGGTCATTTGATGACTCATCATATTTTCCAAGGTCATTTAAAGAAAGACCATGACTCATACAAGGTCATCAAAATGTTTTCAAGGTAATTTAAACAAAGACAATGACTCATTCAAGGTCATGAAACCTTCTATGAAAATGGTTTAAACAGATTTTTTAAATGTTTGGCGGGAAAATATTTGCAAAAGAAAATATTTGAGACTGGCACATAACTAGTACATAGATATTGATAATGTTTTGATATGTTTTAAATATTAATATGTTTTCTTACCAATATATCCATTAAATATATATAAATATATAAAAATAAATATTATTTCTAAGCAAATATATATATATATATATACACACACACATATATATATATATATATATAGAAATTGACTAAGCCTGTATGACTTCCAATTTGGTAACAAATACTGAACTGTCTAATTAATATTAGTAAAATTAGTAAGAACTTACTATATGGTTATGTATTAACTAATATACATATATACAATGTTGTATGATCAAATTGTATGACCATATTTTCATTAACTAAATATCAACATTAAGATGGATATTTTATCATGAATATCACTGAATAACAAAAGTTTATATATTATTACACATTTATTAAACATTCATTAATAAATTACTTTAGATTTTATTTTCATAAATAAAGATAAAGGATACAGAGGTTTGGTTTTATATTTATTGAATAAACTAACCATTAAATTAAGGTTGAAAATTAGGTGTTATATGGGGTTGAACCTTTTCAATAATTGATATGCTTTTGACATCAAATTTGATGATATATTTCTAGCAAAATTGGAAAAATCCTTTAAATATGAATTAGTTGAATGTTTTGCAAACTTGTTTGGATTCAACAAATCACTGATGAAATTATCAATTTGGATAATATTTAATACACTCAGTGTTTTCTGGTCATGCATGGATTTTAGATTTGGAGAATATCACATCCTTATTCGCTCTTTCATGGATAATGTCGATAAAATAGAAATACAAATAATCGAAAAACTGTCCGATGCAAGAAAAGAGTTTTTGACATTCAATTTGCTAAATTAACAAAGAATCCATCATATATTTACCTTGTGTACATATAATTGTTTGTTCTTCTTGTTTCAAAACCACTACTCGTAAATGTGAAATTTTTAAAATTTAAATATTGAAGAATACTATTTTGTATATATCTAATGTAGTGAAAATATATTTATCTGTTTTACCAATTGAATTTGATGGAAGTTATGACAGTTTTTTATAAAATAAAGTTCAACTTCTAATAATTGTTGGGCTGAGCCACAATTTAAACAGAATAAGGAAAAAACTAAAGTTAAAGAGCGGAAATAATGAAAGGAATCACTGCACATAAACATGCACCGCACCAAGATATTAAAAATCAATAAATAACATAATAATTAAAACAAAATAAAAACATAACAAATAATTAATTAAAATTCGAAAATGCCTACAGACGCAAAAAGAAAACATAAAGAAATAAAATAAACTGCCAAAACCTTGCAAAATAAGGTTTAGAAAAAACACAGGCAGAAGAGGCGACCAGAAAATAAGATATTGGGGTTTAAAAATAATATTTTAAGAAAATAATAATAAAATTAAATATAACAATAAAATATTAATATATCAAAAAATAAAGAAAAATATATAAAAATTTACAAAAATATTTTAAAATAAATAAAATAATTAAAAAGCCCTAAAAATGGCGGAAAATCGCCCATTGGTCGCACACATGCACGAAAATACTATAAATACAGTGATGAATTTCATTAAATCTAATCTTATGCTTTATTAAAAATTTCAAGTTACACTCTGAAACTTCGATAAATTAAGTAAGGAGTTTTTCGTTGGGGTATACTATAATTGTAAATTTTTATGATGCTTTAAAATCTTTATTTTTATTAAACATGTTTTGATGTCAATTTTTCATTACACTTATTCATTCATATATATATCTATCTATATGTTTGGACCCTCTAAAATCTTATATTATGTATGGAAATAGATGGTTCATGGGACCGACCGTGTGCCGGCTGGTGGGTGAAAACCCTTAGTTGAGCTCGTGGGTCATGCCTCGTGAACCCCTTGGCAGTTCGCAGTCGGTTCCGGCTTTGTGCACGGGACCGCTACGCAGGGCGCCATTGCACATTCGAAGCGGCTGCTGAAAATGTGGCCGGAGCGAATCGTCTAAAATCTCGGAAAGAGCGGAGAACTTCAGTTAAGGGAAGCTAAGGCGGATCATACGCTGATCTAAAGTAATTTTTAAATATTCCGAACAGAAAGGTATGGATAAACTGGGCAGCAAGGGATAGATTTCAGATTAACATAATGGAAAGAGTTTGGTTTTTGTATAGATAGCAGTTAAAAGTGAACCTTACATCATTTTAAAATAACCTATGGAAGTCAAAAATTATAACAATTACCTTACTGATAAATGCTCCACAGGAGGGCAGCACGTTTTACCCTTCCACATCTGTTGTCCGCCGAAAATAGGTTAAGATACACCCGTGACTCGAGAAGTTGTCTGGTAAGAAATTCATCCATCAGGCAAGCATATTACCCATCGTGAGGGTAGGTAGACGACGAGACGAATAATCTTGCAAAATCCACATCCAGTAGGGCGAATACATATATATCACGAAGAGAAAAGAAAATCCAAAATACACAAATTCTTAACGATTTAGTCAAGGTCCAGTAAGCGGCCATTATACAAAATCATTTGCTAGTTATATCGATCGGAGCACAATTTTCCGTAGGCCGAATAAATCATAGCTAAAAACCAATATAGTTTATTTAAGTTAAAAGGAAGTTTTGTTTTTATTTCGTTACTTGGAATTTATTTATCTTCAACGCCAGGATATTGGAAGAATGTAAGTACTCATTTTCATACAAGTTAACTTTAAGTGCAAATCCAAATTTCAAACCTTGAAATCTAACTGTAGACACCCGTTACGGTAATTTACTTCGGATACGAATGAGAGCCCTAACCTGGCAAATAAAAATTCAACACTAAGTTGTTCCAATTGACCCGAAAATTTAATGCGGATTCTCTTGAAACCTATGAATTTCTGATTAAAATCATTTTGTGCAGGATACTACTGAAAATAAACCCGGTTTAGAGAAATTTCCAACGACCTTTGAATTTTAAATCATCTTTAATTTAAAGCTAAGAACTACCGTAGTTACAATAAACTTCAGGAAACAAAAATGGTTACTCTGTGTCGACGTAAATTCCGAGAAAAATTACGCTACCGCGGTCTAGGAGTAGAAAACTGCGAAAACTAAATCCCTTAACACCCAGATTAACCGCGGGAACTACAAGTTATCACAACAATTAAATCTTTTGGATTGCTTAAACCCCGACATTAACTAGGAAGCCCTAATACCATGAATCACTAATAGATAATTACATGAAATCCAGAAATTTTGGTATATTCCGGGTCGATTTCTCTCGAATACTGTTAATCACCTATCGAAAGATATAACTCGTCAAAACTAACCCCTTATTTGACAACTTGAATTGTAACTAAATATGCCACCGTCCTTTCAGGTCGAAATATTGACTATCCTATTAAATCTATGATTAGGTGGAATTCGGAACTCTACTTATACAAATAAGGTAATGATGATCATGAACGTATAATTTGCCGTGTAAATGATTTATAACGATATCGCGGGAGATAACGACGACTAGGTTACCAAATAAATTATACCTATGTAGGGCATCGGAACTCTAGTACGGGAAAGCAGCCCTAAATTACCTCCGATACTCCAGTTTTCGATATCATGTAAATTTCCCGTTACAATTTTCCCTTTAATATTTTTATTATTTTTTTTTCTTGGTTAAATATTCTTCCTCTTTTCTAATAGCATGTCAAGTAATGAAAATGCGACCACTCCAATGAGGATTACTCGCCTGCCCCCGTCAATCGTGGCAATCCGCCACAAATATGAGGATCTCAAGATGCAGCATAGGGACCTCCAGAACAAACATGAAAGGACAAAAGGGACCTGGGCTCCACCAGAAGTCGTCAAGGAGCTCAGGCAGAAGATCTCGCGTCTTACTCAGGCGCGTGACGAATTAATCGTCGAATCACGCGCCCAGTGTCTACTGATCCGAGAGCAGTCGGTGGCGCTACATCAGGCCTACACGGAAACTGAGCTCCGAATCCGAGTCCCCGGAAATATTCGGGCAGAGCAGCTGGACATCGTCCCTGCTCACCACCTCCCCAGTGCCGAAGACCAAGCCCATACTACAACGACTACTCCTATCTCGAGTATGAATGTCCCACCAGGGCTATCTTCCGGGACTACCGAAAACCGGGCTAACTCTTCTGCCCCTACGGCCCGTCATCGGCCAAATCGGAACAAGCGGCGTCGGGATCGTCGCCGACAAGAAAAAGCCCGTCTCCGGGAAGCTCAAACGATGGGAGGGGTGGGCCAATTGGATGACCTGCCACCCCCTTACCAAGAGTTCGAAAACTCTGGGATGGACCCAGATATCCGTTACGCACCGCGGATCTTATTCTCCTCTCCCCCAGCTTCCATCCACATCAATTTGGTGGATGAGGAGAACGAATCTTGTCCACTGGTCCGCTCCCTAAGTGACCTCGAGTTGGACCTCGAAGAGATCGCTATCCTCACGGGAGAGGTGCCCAATATCGGCCCCCGAGGCGAAATAGCTGGACCGTCTTCGCGAAGAGACGAGGATCCTCGAGGCAACCCTCCGTCATACAGACCACCCAAGAGGAGATGCCTCCCAACCGATATGGATGCAGAAGAAAACTGACTCCTGACGAATTTTCTCATCCTATTGGTTGATACGACATTGGCAAACATTTACGCTGCTTGTTTTGTTTTCTTCTGTCACCTCTTAGTGTTTAAATTTTATTTAAAAATTGCTTTGACTTGATTTTTATCAAATATTAATAAATCTAATCTCTGTTGATTTCTGTCAATTCGAAAATTGGAGTATTAAGGGCGAGGGAAGTTATAAGGGCGTGGACGCATGAGCAATATTCTTCCATGATTCCTCTCACTGGAATGAAGCGTAGTTCCGAGAGTTAAAAGGGTTTTAAAGAACAGGAGCATAAGTCCTTTTATCGGCAGCTATAATCCGGGAAGACGAAGGTCCTTCGGGGAGTAGTGCTAGTGATGGCGCTCACCTGCTCGAATGGCATTCGGCTATTGTGCACAATTCCAACGTGATCTCCGATCACGGGTGCATAATAGTAATCAAAATTATGTGGCGTACGGAGAAGTTACCCCTAGTGATGGACAACGACAGCATGGGATTAAGGTGGCTCAAGGGTCGAATTTCCAATACTCCCCTACGACCAACATAATTCTAAAATAAAAGTTTTGATCGTTTATGTCTAATTTAATATAATTTTCAACAATGACTGATATATTTCGACGAAACCCCTCAAATATACCCATGTTTTCATAACAAACATTAAGACTGTTAAATTGTATCAAATAGGTTAGATTTTATGTGATAAATACCTCACATTGATTAAAATTGATAACCTCAGTGTATGATTATCGTGTTTTCATATGTGATTTGCCCATTTCTGTTATTTGATTGATTTCATTACTCACCTGCGACCCAAATGCAATAATAATGCATGGTTTTGATTGGTAGAAGTGTGAATGTTACATCATGTGAATACAAATGTGTCAACTTTGTATCAATACCTTTATATACCCTTTAAGGTAATTTTGTTCCCGATTTTTTAATACCACAATAATGTGTAACCCTTCATCGAACAGTGAGTACATATTTGAATGTATGTTGTTTGGTAATTAAATTCAAAATCTACGACAAATCAATGGAAATTCGATTGAATCAAATATTTAAAACAAGCTATGATATCTTTATTGGATAGTATTAATTTGATGATAATTGACTCATTTTCAAGTATTTTTACATAAAAACCGTAAATCGTATATGATTAACAAAACCTTATTCATCCATCTGAACATTACATGAAGTGCTCAAGTTATGTATCCACATTAAAATATTTTGTTAATATTTAGTTAACATCTAATATCAGAACTATCCTATCTATCAAATTATTAAAATTTATGGTTATAGTTATAGTTATTATTATTATTATTATTATTATTATTATTATTAACTATTTAGTAGAAATTATTTATTGCAGTATTTGCAAGTTGTGCTATTTTATGATTTTGTAATAATTTACTTAAAACATTTATTATCTTTACCATAATTAACATAAATAATTTATTATTTGATGGTAATATTTAAATAATTATTCCTGATTCATTATATCGATTCAATATTAAGTTGATACAACATTGTAACAATTTACATAAAACTTTTTATATTATTTTACTTAAATATTTTAATGAATTATGATAAAATTTATTAATTTGTAACAAAAATATTGTATGAATATCCAATTAGTTTTAGAATTACTTGATTACAAAACATCTACTAATTTTCATGCTTACTCGCCATAATATCGGATGACCATTGTAATTTAGTAAACGAAATTCTAAATACAATGAATATCAAGTTAAGAAGCAATAACCACATATATCTTGGCCACGAGAATGCAAAGTTTTATATTGCTAATAATGAAGTAAATTTTATTGAAAATTTTCATTAGTATACAATTATCATTATCTAAGGATACAAAATAAATTCAAATGATGTCATGACTCTAATTTGGAAAGTCAATAGTGCTAGAATGTCATTTTAATAAATATTTTCATAAAATATCTGTGGTTTTATTGTGTAGATTAAATTTCGTATGCTTTTTTTTCTTTATTGATTTATTAAGCGAATTAGATTTCTTTTTATTGATTTATTATGTATTGACTCCCTCTCTACTCACATTGTACCCACCTGATACCCATCTGTTACTAATTTACACATAGTGCATCAATTTAATTACTCGAACCATAATTAGATATTTACAAATAAAATATATACTTTAAGCTAAAATTAGCTTATAAAATATATTTGAGTCCAAAATTTTATTAAAAACTTTATAAATTAACTTAATATTATCATTAATTAGTTTATGTTATCTACTTTTGATAATTTAATAGTAAACATTTTAATATTCTTCAGTTTTAAATTTTAGA
Source organism: Schmidtea mediterranea (assembly GCA_022537955.1). Lineage (NCBI taxonomy): Eukaryota > Metazoa > Platyhelminthes > Tricladida > Dugesiidae > Schmidtea > Schmidtea mediterranea. Next base: position 23,140,827 of record CM039680.1, on the reverse strand, counting down.
TCTTTAAATATAAATGTTGATGATACACATGATGAAGTTTAAATGGATGAATTATTTGTTTTTATTTTTAAATATAATAATATCTTTACATTTTATTTACAAGCTGGTCGTAGGTGGCTGTAATCTTGCTAGTATGCAAATTATTATTTTGGTAGTAATAAACATTAATTATGTTGGGCCAGAACGTAAACGGCCTTGAAGAATGTTTTAATGGATCAGTAACACACATGCAAACATAACATGCAAATTTAAATAAACCTATTAAACACCAATTAAACCCTATAAATTATGAGAAAAAAGGGAATAAAAAAAAATAAATTAATAAACATAAAAATAAATTAAAATAATAACAAAACGCACCAAGATCCGCACGATACCAACACAAATATAACAAGAAAACACAACAAATTCGACAAAATTGAAAAAATTAATAAAAGTTCATTAAAATGAAATTTAAATCGAAAAATTTGAATTAGTAATAATTCAATAAAAATCTTAAATAAAAAATTATAAAAATAAATCAAAAAATAATAAAATTAAAGCATAGAATTTACTAGAAAATAACAAGGTCGAATTTTGTTTTACTGCATCAAATTTCACACGCGAGAAAAATAGGTATAAATACTGATCCATTTTCACATTTAACTTAACCATTTTTCAAACCATTTTTGAAATCGTTGTGAAACTATTTTAAAAACCATATTTTCAAACTGTTTTAGAACTTTAAGACTATTTGCAGATTATCTTGGAAATCTTAATTTTTAGGTGAGAAATATTTTGGTTGGAACCCTCTTTCCACGTCACGTCCATTGCAACTCGGTAGAGCTCTGCTTGGCGTCGACGTGGGGAGAGAGGCATTTATGTTTTATTTCATGATATGATATTTTATGCAATTTTGGAATGGTTATGAAGGGTAATTATGTTGTTTTTATAATTAATAAATATTATTTATATACATAAATTGTTCTATATGTTTTCATAAACTAAATTAAACTGTCGAAATTTTTCCGGCCCACAGCCAACACATAACGCAAGAAAGCAAAATCTACATAGTACAGATGCATGTAAGTGCGTGGAAAACCGCCAATGATATGTACCCGTGAAGACTCAGCGTGCGCAACGCAGCGGTCGTAACGTCAATATTTATCCCTATAGCTGAAGCGAGAAATAAGGAAGAAGTTTCTGGCTGCTTCCTCGTTTCTCAATTCTGTAAAATCGACCTAAAATTATTACACACGGCTTAAAATCATCACACCGAGTAGTCCAGTGGGCACTCAGTAAATATAATATAAACACAATATGCGTCTAAGGCCTATTAAAGGGAAAGGGTACGGGGATTAAATTAACTGAAATCGTTGTTATAACTATTTTGGATGAAAATCTTGAAATAGATAAAATTTATTGGAAATCATTAAATTCGATTAAATTGCGATTATTGATAAAAATTAACGTAACCATTGATTGTGAAAGTAAAGTGTTTTATGACTTAAAATTACAGTAAATATTGGGTAAAGATAATTCATAATTTAAATGATCGTAAATTATTGATTAAAATTAGGGTAATGGCAAATAATCCCATCAATTAAATTATTGTAATTCGTCTCTATAAAAGTAATCTGATCTTTGAGTAAGAACGAGTAATGTACTGATCTAATCAAAAATCAACCCCCGATAAAAAATGAAAGCAATTAAGAATCGAATTCATTGATTTCAAATAATGAAACGTATCTATTAGGAGGTTCATCCTGTAAAACATTAAAATCAGTTTTTGTTTCCATAAATTTTATTTCAATAAATATCAAACTCTAAACTTTTTAATTTTTAAAATTTTCAATTTAAAAATTTCTTCATCATAAAACTTCCTCATATCCCCCTTCTTAAGAAATTTTTAAGTTTTTCCACATTTCTTTCGATCCTTTTTCCATCTTCATTTCTTAAGATGTATCGTCTGTCATGCACTTTCTCTATCACTTTGTACGGACCTTCATACCTGTCCTGGCCTTTGTGCCGTGTTTCTACTTTTACTAATACTTCTTCTCCTACATTGAATTTTCTCCTTGTTTGTTCTTCTAATTCTTCCTTTATCGGTATTTCTTTGGACCCGTACCATTTTTCCCTGCTAATCTTTTTTCGAAAAACTATTTCTGCCGGGCTTTTCCCTGTCGTTTTTTGTTTGGTTGCATTTAAAGTGAATTCGACTTCTGAATCTCTGCCCAATCCGTCTTCTTTCTATCCTGTAAAGTAGCATTTATCAAATCCCGTATTGTCCTGAATTGTCTTTCTATCTGACCGTTTGTTTGGTGATGGTATGGACTCGAAAAACATAATTTAATATCTAACATCTTTGTGAATTCTCTCATCATTCCTGATTCAAACGCCTTTCCGCAATCAACTCTTATCTCTTTTGGGCATCCAAATCTTAAAATCCACTTTTCTAAAATCGTTTTCTTTATTGTTTCTTCGTCTTGTTTTGTTATCGCTGTCAAGACTTGATACTTACTATACTGATCTATTATGCCCAATATATACTTCTTACGTCCTTTTGTTTCTGCCAACGGTCCACATATATCTACGAATATGATTTCGAACATTTCCTTCGAATCTTGTCTTTTTACTGGTTCTTTCGTTGTTATTGTTAAAGCCTTGGTTTTTTGACAAATCTCACAACTTCGAACAATCTCCTGAATCTTACTCCACAGATGTTTTCCAACATATCTATCTTTCATATAATCGGCTATCTTCTCGACTCCAGCATGACACAATAGTCTATGTATTTCCTTTATTGTTTCTTGTAACTCATTTTCAGGTATCATCGTTTTCTTTCGTACTTCTTCTACAATTCCATGTTGGATGTTGCTTCTTCCCTCTTCTCTGATCGAGTCTAGTAATCTTGTTTTTATCTTTCCTTTCTTAGCTTCTTCGTGGGCCATTTGACATTGAACACACGTGTCACATTTAGTTCTCGCCACCATGTCTGCATTTTGGTGATTAATACCCTTTCTGTATTCTACTCTTATATTTAAACTGCTCAAATAATTGATCCATGTTTGGAATTGTGAAGTAATCGGCTTCTTGGTTGTCATCATAAACGTGATTGCCTTGTGGTCTGTCCTGAGCGTGAATCTTCTTCCGTAGAGATAGTGCTTAAAATGAATGCAAAAATAATATACCGCCAATAGTTCCTTTCTTGTAATACAATATCCTTTCTCGTGGCTCGTCATCGAGTGTGATCCATACGCAATTACTCTTTCCTTTCCATCTTTATCTCTTTGTGAGAGTACTGCTCCAATGGTATCGAAACTAGCGTCGGTATCTAAAATGAACTCTTTTTCAGATCCGAAAAACATAAGATTGGCGCCGTCGTGAGTGCTAATTTCAATCCCTCAAACACGCTATTCGTTCCTTCACTCCATTCTAATTTTTTGTTACTTGGTCCGCTACATAATTGTTCTAACATCCTTGCCTTCTTTGCATAATCACTGATGAATCTTCTATAATAATTGCAAATACCTAAAAAGCTTCGGAGTTTCTTTACGCAGTTAGGCTTCCCAAAGTTCTGTATGGCCTGAATTTTAGATGGATCTGTCTGTACTCCTTCCTTGCTGATTATGTGTCCTAAGAATCTGATTTCTTTCTTTATTATTTGGCATTTTTCTGGATTAATCCTTAGACCTGCTTCCTCAATCGCCTTTAACACTTCTCCGAGTATTGTATAGTGTTTCTCTTTACTGCTTGAATAAATCAAGATGTCGTCCAAATACACCATTGCTCCATTTATTTTGCCTAATACTTTTGTCATCATTTCTTGGAACGTACCTGGTGCTGCTGCAATTCCAAACGGCATTCTGTTGAAACAATATTGTCCGTTCTTTGTTGAGAAAGCTGTTTTCTCCTGTGATTCTTCTTCTAGTTCCACTTGGTAATATGCATTACCTAGATCGATTGAGCTGAAAAAGACGGATCATCCTAACAAATCCAACATCTCGTCTATGTTTGGCATTGGAAATGCCTGCCTCTCTGTTACCGCGTTCAGCTGTCTAAAGTCCAAGCATAGTCTAATATCCTTTTTCTCTTTTTTCCATACACATATTAGCGGTGTATACCATGGAGAGTTACATTTCCGTATAATTCCATTTTCGTACAGATTTTGTATTGCTTCTTCAATCTTTGATTCCAAATTTAGTGGTTGGCGATATGGTTTTATGTTTATCGGCTCACCTCTTGTAACTATCTTGTGTTTTACCAAATGTGTGCGACCCACATCCCATTTATCTGCCATAAACACGTTTCCACTGTTTGTTATAATTTCCTTTAATTTGCTATCTTCATTGATCTTTAACTGCTCCAACGCTCGTATCAATCGTTCTTCATCCTTTATTTTTCTGCCAAATTTTGCTTCAATGTTACAAATATAGTTCTTGTCTTTTTCACTAGCCTCGATATCTTTAATTTTTAACAGTCTAAATCCAAATGTTTCTTGTAATTCGATTCCTCCAATCACGTCTGGTGTCACTTTCTCCGCCACAATGAATATAACTTCCTTCGAAACATTTCCAATGGTTACTTGCACCTTCGTTTTTCCTATTGTCTCGATCGTACTCTCGTTTGCGCATCGTAACTTATCGTCACTTTTCGTCAATTGTTGTCCTCGTAGCTTGTTGAAACAGTTCACACTCATTACATTGATTCTTGCCCCAGTGTCTAATAAACAGTCGAAATTTTCCCCATTCATCCTTACTGTTATACTAGGCCTTCTTTGCATTCTGTTATACAAAATTTCAACAACCTGCTCCGTTTCGATGGTTCCAATTCTCTCCACTTCCTCTTCAAACATTTCTCTCTTTAGGAACCTGTATACTTTCTCGCTTACCCTTCCAACATTCTCCCACTTTTCTGCCCCTTGAGGATATCCCATCAAATTTTCTGTTAGAATATGGCTCCAACCAACTCCTCTACTGGTGGAGCCCTGTTGTTTGGGTACGTCTTCCTAAAATTATCTTCATTTGTCTCTACACACGATTCCCTTTCTTCTTCTTCTTCGATACCATTTATTCGACTGTATCTGTTTCCCGTGAATCTTTGTCTCTCCGTCGCTTGCCCGTACCTCATCTTTGTATAACACTCCTCGGATCTATGACCATTTCTGCTACATCTTTCACAGCGTATTTCCTGACACAATCTTCTTATATGACCTTCTTTCCCACACCCAAAACATCTTGGAGCTTTTTTATCTGGACAGTTTCTACTTATATGTCCGCTTCTATGACATGTCCAGCATTCTATTTTACCTTTTATTGGACAATCAATTTTCGTGTGTCCTATTTTGTGGCATAACCAGCATTCTGGCATTTCTCTTCGGATACTTTCTTCTCTCTGTTCTTTCTTCTTGTATTGTACTCTTCCCTGTGGTTCCTGATAGACCACTCTGGCGTAACTTTTCATACTGTTTATCTGCTCTCTTTGCTTTTCTACTTTGTCCATCAGAGTTAGTGTTTCCTTTATTTCTTCTGTGCTTTTTATCTTCCGTAGTATCACTTCTTTCTCAACTTCTTTATTCTCCGCACATACTATTAACATCCTTGCTGTTAATTTCTCTTTGGTAAATTCTTTATTTTCGAACAACCTATCAACAAGGTCCTCCACCTTTTTAAAATACGTTTCTATTTCTTCACCCTTCCGCTTGTAATTCAACAAGTTTTGTAGATCCGAATGCCAATCGCAACCTAGCCTGGAATCCTTCGGCTTTTTTCAGTGTTTTGGCGTACACTTCCAGGAGATCCTCATCAATCATGCAAGATGTTAATCTTTCCTGGTCTTTCTTCTGCGTGATTCCCTTGGCGTCGAAATAAATTTCGCATCTTTTAATGAACTTTTCCAAATCGTCCCCTTGGCAGAATACCTTTGGTAGCAATCTTTCGGTGATTGCGTCCGTGTTTACCGCTGCCACCATATTAGGAGGTTCATCCTGTAAAACATTAAAATCAGTTTTTGTTTCCATAAATTTTATTTCAATAAATATCAAACTCTAAACTTTTTAATTTTTAAAATTTTCAATTTAAAAATTTCTTCATCATAAAACTTCCTCATAGTATCAATTAAAAGTAAAGTGATTTCCGAATAAAAGTGTGGAATCCCTTAGTTAAATTGTTGATTAAAATTCATGTAACGACACGTAATTCACTGATAATTCATTTTGATAAAATTGAAGAAGTAATTGAGTAAAATCAAGTGTTTATATTAAATTATTGATTAAAAATAAAATGAATAAAAATAAATACATCGTTGATTAAATTGAATCAATTTATTGGTAACAATTAAAGTGATTAAATTAATTCAAATAACTATTGAGTAAAACCAATATAACCTAGTCTTTTGGTAAAATAAGGTATTGAGTAAGGATAAATAATATAAATTCCTTAATGAACTATGATTAGTTGACTAAAGTAATTCATAGATTAAAATTAGAAATGAATTGAGTAACCGTAAGGCAGTTTCTTTGGTAAAAATCAAGTAATTTTCGATGTACATTAAAGTAAAACTGGATTCATGGATTTCAAGCTATTAATATTAGAATAATTTCACGGACTAAAGTATTGGTTGATCCAAATAGCCTTAGGGAAGACTATTAGAAATTGGAATAATAGATGTCGATATATATCACTGATAACACAATCTCTTAGTTAGAACTAGAATAATTTATAGATTTAGAAAAAGTTTTTCTTTAATTAGTATAAATTCAAGAATTATAGCAAATTGATTAGAGGTAAAATGAATGAATTATTGCGTAAATTAAATTAATATAATTGAAAAAACCAAAGTTTATGATGAGAGAAGATTTGTATTAATATCACATAAATTGTTACCGATATTATTGAACAAATAAAATTCCACATAGCGAAAATGTTCCAAAGAAGGGTATCACATCTACTTGAAAGCCCCGGTAAGCGTAGGAAGTTTCCTAAAAATTGTTAGTAAAGTCCATTCAAACTAATCAATGAAATCACTTACTATAATTGATTTAAGCGAGTTTAGGCGAAGTAGTTGACCAGTAATTCTGAAAATATGACATGAATAATATAATTACCGGATGTAAGCAATATAAATCACCTTTAGTCAACCGCTTAAGTTACAACGGCAAGATCCGTCGGAAATCGTTCACTCACCATGATACGCCCACGCACGACTAAATTACTTCGGATCAACATCCGGTCTAGATCTTAAAGTTCGAATTAACTGTAAATAAAAGTGGTAAACAAACTTTAAATCAATTTACAAATTCTCTTAGGTCAATACACGATTATCCGCCTACTATCTAACATGCAATATATTAAGGTTAATATGTAAATATTACATAAATTAAATATCAGGGTTAGCTCACTTATATGATTAATTATACCTCACCCTATAAAGGAGTACATAACAAAGAGCCAGGTCCGTAAAACTTGTAGATAAACCGCTCACCCGTTTCACAAAAGTTATGACAGAAAGTGACGCTAATAGAACTCGATAAGTTTAAAGTTAGATAAATTTAATGGCAAATAGTACAGGCATCCATTAATTGATTCTTACGGAAAGCAGATAAATTAATTAGAAAGGATCATGATAACATTTCCGACCTGCCATTCGAACAATAGGGAGTCAAGTACACGACCCGAGTAAACTATTTAATTGAGCTACTTTCATCCCATATATACAAGTAGTTGACCTTGATGCCTTTTCAGAAGAGAATATGCCACTCAAACGGAACGACACCCCAATATCCGATAAGCAACCTCGGGAAGAATCACCCTCAAAGGTGGAGATTTTTCAGAAGAGTCAACATCAATGGCCGTACCCCACGACTTGGAGGTTACTGGGCCTAAGAAGTGATCCGTACGGACTCGACGGGCAGCAGTACCCAGCGGCAGAGATTTACACCAATGCTCGGGACCTCCTCACCCAATGGGAACGGGTGCAGGAGCAGGTGGATTTACAGGTGGTTAAGGCGAGGATGTATCTCGCGAACGTGGTGGAAGACATCCTTGTCGGGCGGATTGCAGTCGCCTATCCACCTCGCCCAGTCCGTGATACCCGACGACCCTATACAGTGGAGGTTCTCAAACGAAGCCTGAAGAGACATTGTCTCGAAGAATGAAATCGACAGTGATAGACTTCATGTAGTAACTGATTTAAAATATTAGAAATTCGCGTGTTATTCCTTCTTATGGTTAAAATTATTCGTGATTTTGTTTAATGAGATAAATGATGATTTAACTTAACCTATAATGAATTAAAAATGATATTTTAGTTGTAGTAATGCCTTTCTTACAAATCCTACAATCTGAACTGGACCATGCAAGACAGTCAAACGCGGAGTTACTCACCCAAATTATTCAATTGACCCGCGAAATGCAACAGATTAGAGCAACCTGGAAGGAACCGGAAAAGATGAAAACATTGTACCACCGCCTGACCGCAGCACAAAAAGGCTGGACAGAAGAGCGGCAGCTCAACCAAAGCCTGCGCACTCAAATTCGGGGACTCGAAGTTGCCCTAGCAGTTTGCCGGGAAGGGGAAGCGGTAACCTATCCGCTCATCTTTGCCCCAACCCAAATGCCGCAGAAAACCACCAAGTCAGCAGAGCAACCTATCCCTCCAGCAACTACTCGTCGGCCGGGGCGCAAGGAACGTGCCCGACGTCGAGCAATCCAGCTTCCAAATCATTAACTCGTAAAAATTGTGCGTGTTGCTAATTCAATAGAGTAGTCGTGTTCTTAATCAATTTGTTCCTTTGATATACCTACATGCCAGCTTTACCTCAAATATCCGCATCACGTCACCAAACCTTCGTTTCACCTTTCCACGGGCAAGTAAGAATCTAATCCTGAACAGTTATGAGGGACATAGCAAAGCGAGCATAGGTCTTCTATCGACAGCTCGTGAACCCGAGGGTTGTCCGAGCAACTATAGTACTAGCAAATGATACTCAATTTTTGCGGGCAATCCACCACTTGAACACATTACCAACGTTGCCTAGCAACGGGTGCCAAGTGGCGATCAGAATCATTTTGTATGGCGTTACCAGGGTCACCATGAGGATAAGCAATAACGAAACCCTGTAACCCACCAATTAATTTAGTGCCTATGAAGCTTTGTAGTGTCCGCGACTAAAAGTTGTGCAATGTGTAACTACCCGATAATCTAGGCTTAATTTGTGCTATGAAGCTCAGGTACTTTTTGACCCACTTGGTCTGTCAATAATAAAGTATAAACTTCATATTGGCCTCTTATCGTAAGTTTTTATTGTGTTTTAAACTATAATATATTAAATTTTTATTATTATAACTCTTAGCCCCCTAGGTTTTTAAATATTTGATTATAAGTTATTTAGTCAGTTATTATTAAAAATAAATTTAATTTTTAACAAAAATATAGGTATTAAATATAAATGTCTTTAAATTAGATCACTTATTATATGTATTTTCTTAAAAATTGTCTATAATTGTTCTTTTATCAGTAAAACAAACACACATATTTCAATTAAAAACCAATATGTATTATAAATTACGTGTATTTTCTTAAAACCTGTCCATATCTTTTATTTTATCAGTAAACCAAACACATATTTCAATAAAAACCCCATGTGAATCATAAATTATGTATAATTTCTTAAAAATTGTCTATAACTTTTCTTATATCGGTAAAAAAACACACATATTTCAATAAAAAACACTCGTGTATCATAAATTATATAAATTCTTTTAACAATCTCAAACTTTTCATAAATACTGATCTATTTTTATGATTTAACGCATACACATTATTAGCCATCAAATAAATATTTCATAAATTGTTGAAAAATAACACATATTTTCATTAAAGGTTTTCCATAAACACTGTAACATATCGATGGTTTAACACACATATTTAAGCCATAATTATTTTTGATATTTATTTGCACATGTTTTCTTAAAAATATCGAATTTTTTTTTGTTTAACTTTATACAAACATTTACAATTTTTCTATCCCGGCCTACTATGGACCACAATCGCATTGAAAACTCTTTAAAATGATACCTCACACGCTCGAAGAATCTTTACTCAAGTTTTATACACATATATTTTAACCATGAAACACACTTGTATTATAAATAACACATTTTCATTAAACCTTTTCTATGTTCCGTATCTCTGATTTAACACACACATATTTTGAGCCATAAACATGAATATCATATTTATTCAAATATATTGTCTTAAAATATCGATTTTATCTTTACATTTGTTCATTGTACACACCAACTTTTTCTATTCATTACATACTATGATCAATATTTTTAATTAAATTATATACATACACACATTCATTTTTCTATTCAATATTGAAATAATTCTATAACCTCTGCATTCCATATGGTAGCAGAGTGTGGTTCCCTTCGGGGGCCACGCACAGATTCTGAATACGAAAGCCCAGGTGAAGGGGCATCAAACTATTATCCAGCCTCACCACAAAACAGGTCATTTTTCTTTCTGTCAACTTATCAGTATTCGCACAATTCAGCGAGAACGCGGCAAGGGGCATCAAACTGAAGGACAGCAGCCAAGTCGAGGTCAGCTGATGGATCCCAGAGCACCAAGGCAAGAATTATTGTTGTTTTTTATTGAACAAATATGGGGATGTGGCGGGTTCAAACTAACTAAATTCCTGCCTTCAGGTAAATATTTGTCCTCAAAAGGACAAATATTTGTGAAAACGTTGACTGGCAAAACCATTACGCTCGAGGTTGAACCAAGTGACCCTATTGAAAGTGTAAAATTAAAGATTCAATTCAAAGAAGGAGTTCCTCCAGATCAACAAATACTCATCTTTGCCGGTAAACAGTTGAATGATGGTCATGCATTGTTAGAATTCAATGTAAGAAAAGGATCTACTCTTCATCTAGCTCTACGATTAAAAGGAGGAAATGATAAAGAGGAATTTTGTGACGGTATGAGCAAAATATCGTCGACAAAAAATAAATTAACCCGATTAAGGAATCAGGTCAAGCTCAGTCTAGAGCAATCAGACGGATCTAAGATATATGAACAATACTTGGGGGAACAAGAAGTGATTAACAGGTTGACTCAACTAAAGCTACTGGGAAACAAGATCGGGAAAGTAGCAGAAGTAAAAAAGATAGAAAAGGATATTAATGAGATCGTGGAAAGAGACGAAAGTTTAAATAACCAGATCGAGGTGATGACTAATAAAAGGCTTGGAATAGAGTCGAGTAAGATGAAATCGGAGGAATAACACCAACCTTAGATAAGTTAAAAAGATTAACAATCCCAGTTTTTAATGGACAAATAAGAGAATTAATTCCCAGCTTGGAAGGCAGCTTTTGAAGTGCGAGTCAATAAGGCACTCAGATCGAAAGAGGAGAAGCTACAACACGTCAGGGAGTATCTAGTTGGAGAACCCCTAAAGTTAATTGATACTTTGGGTTATTCTGCTGGGGCGTATGACGCGGCTTTGGAACGCCTAGAGACCAATTACGGAGGAGAAGAAAGATTATATAGGAATTTGTTACAAGAATTGGAGAGATTTAGGCCGATAAGGGAAAGTCAAATAAGAGATTTTGAGAATCTCTAATTGGTACTCTCGTCGTTCGTTTGGAAGATATGGAAAGAGATAATGAGTTGGGCTCGGGATTTATTTTTGAAAAGTTGTTACAAAAGTTGCCACGCTCTGTGTTGGATGAATGGTTGACAATTATGATAATTCAAAAAATGGTTCTGACAAAGCAGTAAAAATTTTGCAAGGCTGGTTAGGAAGTAAGTTACAGCGGACGAAACAGGCGATGGAAATAAAAGGAACGATGGAATTTCGCATAGCGAATTATGAAGAAAGGTCTGTAAATAACAAGGAGTATCGAGGCCAACCTGTAATGTCCCAAGTCACCGTGAATCAAAACACAAAGAACACCAAATCTAATAAAATCGAAAAATTCCAGTATCGAGGAAGCTATATAAAAAATCAAGACTTAAGTCATAGACAAGAAGAATTAAAAAATCAGAAATGCCCTATGTGTGAGGAGAAACATTATTTAAATCAGTGTCTTGTGTTTCGAAAAATGAATGTTAAGGAAAGAACAAGAAAAGTCAGTGAGCTTAAACTCTGTTTCAACTGTCTAGCAAAAGGTCATTTCGGGAAGGAATGTTTAAAAGAAAAATTGTGCAGATTCGAAAATTGTGAGGGAAAACACAACTATTGACTACATCAAATTTTAGAGCCAAAGACCTCGGAGGAGAGTGTTATGATGGGGGTCGAGCCACATCAGTTGTCGGCTAATAAATGATGGATTAGTCTTCGGATTATTCCAATAATACTGGAGAAAGGCAACAGCAATTGGTAGTTAGTGCTCTGCTCGATGATGCAAGTACAGCTAGTTTTATAAGTGAGCAAGTGGCTGCTGAATTAAACCTCAGTGGAGAAAAGGTCAGAATCCCTAAAAGTGGTTGGATGGAGGACTGAGGAAGTTGTTGCACATCGAACAGAGATGACATTGAAGAGTTTGGATGGGTCGGTTGAGAAAGGTTTTAAGGCAATGGCATCAAAGTCTGTGACAGGTGAGATGAGAGTCATAGACTGGAATGAAGCTGCAAAATCATGGCCTTATTTAGCGAAATTGAAATTTCCTTCATATTTGAAAAGAAAGATGGTTGATGTCTTAATTGGAGCGGATTATTTAGAGCTTCAGTATTCGATTAAAGAAATAAGAGGCGTGGAAGGTGATCCTATTGCAAGGCTTACACCGTGAGGATGGACCTGTATCGGTAATACGGGTTATGGAGATTCGTTTTCACATCAATCGAATTTCGTTCAAACGTATTTCGTGTCTGGAAACAGCATGAATTTTGAATTGCAGAAATTTTAGGAATTGGAAGATCTCGAAATGCCACCATCGTCTTATTCAATGAAAAATCGAGAGATCTACAACATTCATTAGAGGCAATGCAATTCAAGAATAATAGATATGAGGTAGAATTGCCATGGAAATTTGAGAAACCTCATTTAAAATCGAGTCTACGAATGGCAGAAAAGAGGTTAATGAATTTATTTGGTAGATTTTAAAGAGATAAGGAATTGGAAAGAGAATATACCAAATTAATAGACGATCATGAGAGTAAAGGTTATATCAAAGAAATTGATGAAAAACAGATGGCAAATGAAGGATGGATATTGCCTCACTTCCCTGTTATAAAATGGAATAGGCAAACCACTAAAATAAGGATTGTCTTTGACGCGGCAGCAAAGGTTGAAGGGAGAAGCTTGAATGATATTATTGAGACTGGGTCCAAGTTGTATAATGATTTGGTTGATGTTCTAATCCGCTTCAGAAAAAACAAAGTCGCCATTGTGTGTGATATTGCTGAGATGTTCCTACAGATAGGAATAAATAAGAAAGACAGAAAATATTTACGGTTTTTATGGAAGAGAGACAATCAATTAAAGTTTTATGAATTCAATCGGTTGATGTTTGGACTGAACGCGGCTCCTTTTCTAGCTCAGCTTGTCACACAAGAAAATGCAAGAAAGTTTAAAGAGAAATATCCAAGAGCGGTGGAGACTATCGTTGAGTCGACTTACATGTATGACATTTTGGATTCAGTAGGGACAGAGAAGGAAGCTTCGCTGCTGAAAGCGCAATTAGAAGAAATTTGGAACAAGGCGGGAATGAGGACACAGAAATGGATGTCTAATTTAACAAAAGTTTTGGAGAATGTTCCAATAGAGAACAGAGCTATTAAATTAGATATCGAAGAAGAATGAAGTATAACAATGAAAACTCTGGGCCTAAGGTAGGTCGCCAATTTAGACGTCTTCGAATTTAGCGTAAAGGCGTTTGAATCCGAGACGTTGACGAAAAGGTTGTTATTAAGCTGGATAGCAAGGATTTTCGATTGATTAGGATTCTTTACCGCATTTGTATTAAGGGGGAAAATGATAATGCAGTCAATTTGGATCACAGGAGCTGATTGGGATGAGCGTCTACCGCTGAATATCGATCAAGAAGCTAGGTTGTGGGTCAATGAAGCAAGAGAGATAGTGTCAATGAGAGTTCCAAGAAATTTGCATGAAAGTGAGTCAGATGATTGGACGATCCATGTGTTTTCAGATGCATCTGAAAAGGCTTATGGCTCGGTGGCTTATTTGAGAAGGCAATCCAGTGGAGAACTCCAATGCAAATTCATAGCGGCAAAGTCAAAGGTAGCCCCCGTAAAAACGGTGAACATACCGAGATTGGAGTTGTTGGGAGCTTGTCGTGATTTGAAATTAGCGAAAAAAATAGTAAAGCCCATCGGATGTAATATCAATGAGGCGTGTTTTTTAACTGATAGTCACAATGTTTTGTATTGGATAAAGCAACGATCTAGGACGTTCAAGCAATTTTTCGCAAACAGGTTCGGCACCATTCAAGAAGAAACCACGGCAGGTCAATGGAGGTATGTGCCAACAAAGATGAATCCCGCTGATATGATATCGAGAGGGGCGACAATAAAAGACTTACAGGATAGAGAAGAGTGGCCGGGAGGACCAAAGTTTTTGAGTTCAAGCGAAGACGAATGACCAAAGACTGAACTGAAGGGTTTTAAAGTAGACAAAAGGGAAAAGAAGAAGGTCGTGAGGATGACGTTGGGGCCGGAAGAATTAGGTCATAAACATGTAGATTGTTTTTCTACCGAAACTTATTCTGATTGGACTCGATTGAGAAGAGACTATGCATGGATGCTCTGGTTTATTAATAATTGTAAAAGAAAGTCAAAAGAAAGTAGAAATTCTGGAGACTAAAATGAAATGAAACCGAAGAGGCTGAACGACGAATCATTAAATTTGATCAAGAGAGATATTTGGCAACGGAAGTAAAAAAGTTAATCGAAGGAAAGAGAGTTGACGAGAAAAGTAAGTTGATTGAGTTGAATCCGGTTCTGGATGATGATGGAATCGTTAGAAGTGACAGCAGGATAGTAAATGCTGAATTATTGGAAAATAACACAAGATACCCCATTATTTTGAGCAATGAGAGTTGGATAGCGAGGCTTATAATAAAAGAACTACAAGTAAAGAACAAGCATTATGCAGGTGTCAATCACACTGTGGGAGAATTAAACCGGGAATACTGGGTGGTTTGTGCGAGAAAGTTGATTAAGAAATGTATCAAAGGGTGTTATGAATGCAGAAAACGAAAGGCAAAGGGAATGAAGCAGATTATGGCCCCGTTGCCATCATTCAGGTTTCAAGAGCCTTGACAGGCATTTGCGAGAATAGCAATAGATTTTGCCGCCCCTTTTGAAACCATCCAGGGAAGAGGAAAAGCGAGACAAAAGAGATATGTGTTTATTTACGTATCTCCAAACTAGAGCGATTCATTTCGAAGTAGCGTATGAGACACAGATGCACTCATTCGTGCGTTCATCCGTTTTATGGGAAGGAGAGGGAAGCCGTTGATGATCATGTCGGATAACGCTACCAACTTTGCTGGCGCTACAAACGAAGTTCAAGAAATTAAAGTGGACAGTTACAAGGTCAATAAAGTCATGTCGGAAAATAATATTAGATGGTTTTTAATCCTTCACTTGCGCCACATTTTGGAAGAATCTTTGAGGCCTTGATAAAGTCAGCAAAGAAAGTTACAAGTTAATGTCGGGAGCGCTGATTTTTCTGATGAGAAATTGAATAGTGGTTTTATCAAGGTAGAAAGCCTATTGAACTCTCGGCCGTTGACAACTCAATGCTCAGATAGCAAAGAAGATCTGGTCTTGACACCGAATCATTTTCTGTTGCTCAAACAACCACAGAACGGAAATGAAATATTAAACCCAAAAAATGGTGTGTCTTATAGAAGGAGATGGAGAAGGATTTTGGAAATAACTGATCACTTTTGGGAACGTTGGAAGAGAGAGATAGTCCCATTATGGAGCACTAGACGTAAGTGGTGGAATGAAAAGAATAATATCGTAGTTAGAGATATAGTATAGCTGTTGGAAAAGTCCACTTATGATGGAAAATGGCCACTTGCACGGATATGTGAGGTTATTCTTGGTCAAGATGGTAGAGTCAGAGTTGTGAAAATTCGAGTAGATGGAAAGGTAAAGTGCAGACCCATCTCGAAGATATTCCCGCTCGAAGATAAAGTTGTTAGTGTTGACGTGGTCAAGGGGGGAGGATGTTGAGAATTTGGTTAGTTTGTTCCCTTAGCCCCCATGTAGTTTAGTAACTTGGAGAATGGATTCAAAATTTGAGTCTTTTCTCCAAGTAACAACAATGATTAAAATTAATGCCAGAAAAATAAAAATAGAATTTATTTTTAAAATGAATAAAAACAAACAGACTTCTCTTGGATAGAGTTTTTTTTAATTGAAAGATGTAAAAAAAACAAACTCTTTGATACTTGTAATTTTTGTTGTTTTAAATAAGCTCAGAAAACAAATATGTTTAAAAATTTAAATTTACATTGCTTTTTCGCTTTACTTGTGTTTATAATTTGTTAAATCTTAATTTTGAATTTTCTTATCATATACTATGACCAATGAGTGTGATGGTAAAGTTCTAATGCTAAAAGATTTAGAGTATATAAATGAATTGGATAAATTAGAGGAAGAAGCAGATAAATTAAATGAGTTAACATTTGATTCCGAAATTCCATGGGAGTATGATGAAGTGGATATTGATAACGACAACTGCTTTAAATCTTTTTAGCTTGAAAATTCATTTCCCGATGGAAACAGCTAACAAAGATTTTAAAACCGATTATCGAGTTGAAAAATCTTCAGATGACCTTTTTGGATTAACTGGATCATTTATTAATTTCGATGATGAATTTGAAACAGCCTTTAACAAATTAAACTTTGTTAATAAATCACCGGTTATAGATGAAAAGGATATTTAACTAAGTCCATTGGTAAATGAGCAAACAGAAGAGATGTTGGAAACTTCACTATCCTACACAAATATGGATATGGAGTCGCCATTTGTAGAGTTGACGAAATTTTCCGAACTGCTCCATCAACGATTTCAACAATATCAAAAATCTGACGCATGCATTCACGTTCTCAATCAAATAGCATCAACTCATCTGAATCAATAGAATAAAAAATTAAAATTGTTAAATCTATCAATCGAAGTTCTTCCACAACTACGATATTTTTGCATCCTCATGAGCTTTGTAGCAATCGATAATAAATTAACTAAAATTCAAACTAACTATCTCGTTCTTCAAGGACATTCTCAGGAAGGTTTTGGATTTTCTTGAAAAAAACGCTGGCGTATTACTTAATTCCGCTGTGAATGGAACTATTCGATTGTGGGATAGTAACTGTATCCCTTTGTTGGAAATTTATTTTATTTTATATAAAAATTATAATAATAGAAACTTGTAATAATAATAAAAAAAATAAATAATAATAAAATAACTTGAAATACTTTTTATTGTATAAATACTTTTTATTGTTGTGATTTTTATTATTGTGATAAGATTTATATAGATTTTTTAATAATAATTTTAGTAATAATAATAAAAATAATAATAATAATGATAAGAATAATAATATTAATAATAATAATATTAACTTGTAATAATAATAATAATATTAATAACAATAATAATAAAATTAAGTAATAGAATAAAAATTAAAAAATATAAATAGAATTAAAATACTACTTTTAAAAATAAGTAGTAAATTTAAATTAAATTTTTTTAAAAAATACTATGACCTTGAGAAATTTTGAATGACCTTGATAAATTATCATGAATAATTGAATGACCTTGACATACTTTTAAATGACCTTGAAAAAATATGATAACTCATCCAATGACCTTGAAAAATTTGATGTCTGATACAATGATCTTGAATGAGTCATGGTCTTTGTTTAAATGACCTTGAGATTTTTTTGGATAAGTCATTGTCTTTGTCTTAGAAATTTTTTGTACTTTTAGACTTAGAATTTTTTTTACCTCGTGGGGGTATGTGATCCAACGGTGACATGGTCTAGCGGTGACATAACCATCTACTCTGCTCTTCGATGTTTTTCTTCTTCGCTTTCCATCCATTTAGACAAGCCTTCGATAAATCTTTCCCCACTCGAGCAACTGTGAAAACTTCTCCATATCCTTCAGGTCATTGTTCCTTATCGTATAAAATTACTGCACTGACTCCATCATCATTCAATAAGACCGCTCAGTCTAAACGCTTCATCGTAGCTTCAAAAGCTCCCTCTCCATAGCCAATGTTTACTATTAATCTTAGGGCTTCTCCTTCTAAATTCTGTCGTAGGTATAAGTATTTCTTTTTATTACCTTCATCAGTATTCTCTATTCAACCATTTCAAGATTGCTCGTCACCCAAAGCTGCTCGAATTCTGCCAATAACTATTCATATTTGTCTTCTTAAGCCTTTATTCTTTGTTCTTGGGAGGTATCAATTCCAACTACCACAGCTCTATTTCTTAGTCGACCTAATGAAAATTCTAATCCTGTTCTTTTGCTGTAATTATTCTCGAATTCAGCTGGGGTTACTGCAGCTCCTCCTGTCATCTAAAAAACCAGCTAACCGTTATTTTTCTAAATATTTCACTTATCGTAACCGAAACCGAAACCAAAATAATTATTCATAAATAAACCGGTTAACTTTAACCGAAATTCTATAAAACCGGTTAAAATTACGTAATTTTCCAATTTTCAATTTATTTTTATTCTTTTCATTATACGAATTAATATTTCCTAAAGCTTATGTCATACCCTTCATAATTATGGTTATCCCAACAAACAATTTCAATAAAAAATCTGTTATTAAAAAGGAGAGATATGATAATTTTGTGGTTATTTATAAAAAAACAGCTGTAAAATTTTGATTTCGAAAAGAGAAAAAACACAAAACATAAAACATATATATGTATAAATATACCAAGATTAGTATATTAGAAAGTTAGGTAATTGCACAGTGCAAATTTAGAACGTCACGTAAGAAGTAAATATCAGGATGAGAATGTTAGGGTTAGGCCTTGGCTTACTTAGCGTTTGCCCAAGAAAAGATAATAAACTAAATATTTACTATAAATAGATATTTGTATTTGATAATTACTATAAATATATATATATATATTATATAAGTAATAAATATAATCGAAATTAGGTAATTAATAATATATATATATATATATATATATATATATATATATATATATATATATATATATATATAATAAAACTAGCATAAATTAATAATTGATAAGGCCAAATTTTTTATATAAATTTGGATGATGACGACCAAAAATTGATAAGCATATTAGCGTGGTAATATTCTAAACTTGCATAGATTGAAACTACTCAACCTACCGGATCTTGAAATCTTATAAATATAACTGCAACATAAACTAATAAGAGAGCAAATTTTTGTAGTAAAGAAACCAAATCACAAAAGACAGAAATTACCAGACGAAATGGCTAAAAGTGATAACCGAAAATTATTAATATATACATTTATATGGCTAAAAGTGATAACCGAAAATTATTAATATATACATTTATATTTATATAGTATTATAAACAAATTGATTTTTCTTTTAACAGAAAACGGTTATCTATTAAAATCCGATCTAATAGTTTGTAAAATTTATCAGGAAGTTTGATTTTAGCGGTATAAATTTGGCAACAGTTCTCTAGGGAAACTGCATTACTATCATTTCATTAAAATTTGAGAGGGTAGACATTAGCAAAAGTTGTTGCTGAGTCTTGGTAGCAATCTATAAACTTCTGGCATCCCTCCTCTGTTACCTTTCACCAATGAGCGAAGCTGTAGATAACCAAATAAAATCCAGCTCTCACCACTTACAAATCTCTGAGGACAGTTGGAAATAACCGATAATCCTTACTTTAGAATCTTGCGGCATTTTTGGGGTATTTTTATAGTTTTATATTTTTGTAATTCATGTAAAACATATTTGTATATTTATATTTGAAAATAAACGTTTGTGAAATTAGAGCGAGTTTTCTTAGTCA
Source organism: Schmidtea mediterranea (assembly GCA_022537955.1). Lineage (NCBI taxonomy): Eukaryota > Metazoa > Platyhelminthes > Tricladida > Dugesiidae > Schmidtea > Schmidtea mediterranea. The sequence continues at coordinate 23,120,809 of CM039680.1, read as the reverse complement.
TTTCTTTTTGGAGTCAGGTTACGATTAGCGTTGATCGTTAATTCCACTAACGAACCCAACAAGTACTACAAATTTCAAAAACGAAGGCCTCAAACAGCAATATGGAAAACAAAAATAAAAGTTTAAATATCATTTCCTAATTGTTCAGTTAACTCAGATGTTATCTCATTTCGTGGCTGATCACAAAGTGTATTCTTTATTTTTATGCTATATTTATAGTTGTGTAAGAAGATATACAGAAAAGTTTTGAGATATGTTTCTCTGGTCTTCGCTTTATATTTAGCGTTGCCAGACGTCCCGATTAATCGGGATTGCCCGTTTTCAGAGATGTTTTCGAGTGTCCCGGAAAAAAGTCTTGGTGACGGCCAAACGTCCCAATTTATATTTATTATAAAAATCAAAACTAAATCTATGAAATACATAATTAAATAATTGTTGACCGGCCCAAAATTAAAAATCTGAACGTACCATGCTCAAATACGGTACATTTTAGATGCCGACAAGTGCCCACTCTTTTTAATCAGCTAACAAAGGTCCAAGAAATTGTTGAAGAAGAAATAACTAATGATTTAGAATGGCACAACAAAATAGCTTCTGATAAGTGGGTATGTGTGTTTTCGCACAGCCAAAACATACCGCAAGATAGCAAACTCCACATAAAAATTCGAGATGTGTAAGTGCAGGTTCATCCGCCAATATCTCGTGCCCTTGAAGATTCTGCCATGCGTAACGCTGGAATCCAAACGTCAAATCATAGAACTAAATAGCGAAAGCAAGTAGCTCGAGAATGGGTCTTTTCGCTCAACTTTCTTGCATTTAATTTCGATAAAATCGACATAAAATTTTAAACGACAATCGGCTCAAAATCACTAACACCGAGTAGTCCAGTGGACACTCATTAAATACAATGTGAACATAAATAGATCATAAAAAAAAGGGGGAAAAGGTAGCGGGGAAAATTGTGAAATCGTTTCAACAGTTAAAATGAATAGCCATCGGAAAAAGATTAATCCAAACAACAAAAATCATGAAAAGGAATATTTTAAATAATATGTAAGAACTAAACAAATTATTTTGAGTTGAGAGGAAAATATGGGCAGAACGCTGGGCAAATTTTCCGAAATACTTAAAACACCTTATTAAAAAACTGTAAAATAAGGTTAGAATGCTGCTGAAAATTTCCGAAATAACAAAAATACTTTATCGAAAACTGTAAAATAAAGATGGAGTATGGCTAAATTTTTATATAAGTAAAATATTTGATAAAGCAGAGGAATAAGGACGTATCCGTAAAAGAAAACTTAGTAAGGATAATAGAAATTTTAATAATAACAATGATAATAATAATAAATTAAAGATAACGCCAATAAAAACTTTTTTTACGATATATTTCGACAGCATAACTGTCATCTTCAGGTACACAAAACCAACTAAAAATATTATGAATTAACATTTAATTTAAACAAATTATTTTTTAATAATTTAATTTTGTAATAAATAAATATTTAATTATTATTTAATTATTTTAACTTTTAATTAATTTGAAATTTTATTTATATAAATATTAAAAAATTTTTTATATTGTAACTTTTAAATAATAATGTAATTTAAAAATTCAATTATTTTAATATTAAAAAAAGTTTTTTTTAAAAAACAAAACATAAACATGATTTAACATACGTAAACTATTTAAAAACATTCAAAACATTCGTAGTCACAGCACTTTGCACATTGTTCTTTGGATCCAATGATCTTATCAACAAAGCTTCACATATCACGCGTTCCCAATAATTATCTGACATCAAAAAACAAGTTTTCGCTCCTAACTTTGTCAAAAGATGACATATTTTGATAATGTTTACATGATTCTGGTATAAAATTAAATTTCCTACCGATTGGTGTATAAATTGTTACACGAAGATTTTAAAATGTCCCTAATGATTTTAAAAGTGGGCATATTTGATACGTACATGAAAAATCAACAATTATAAATCTAATTTTTTTCACTAAAATATATCATAAAAAGTTCTTGTGGTTAACAATTCTAAATTTAATTTTACATTAGAATAATATTATAATACTTGTTTAGAGCGAATAACAAGTCGACAAATAAAAGGAAAAAACATAAAGTTACGTAATAAAATGAATAAAGTTTATTAACTTTTTTGGATTTTAATATTTTTGAATGATTAAAACAGAACTTATTAATTTAAAAGATTCTCTATTTAATTATATATAGTTGGTAGACAACGGACCATAAAAACCCATAAAACCTAATAACTTTTTTGTATACAAGTATTTTTGAAAAATAAAAAATCCGTTTGTGATTTAAAGAATTCCCTATTCAAAAATGTGGGTAAGGCAGAGATTGGACATTGATAAGTCATTTTTCTAGGCGGTCGAATCTTTTATATATTGGGCAACAACCATATAGCTTCAAAATCTCAACACCCAGAAACCCACTATATGTTTCAAATTTGCTAAACAATGCAATTAAGAGTTAAACAATTGATTGATTTTTAAAAAGTTTGAGAAATGTTTAAATGAATTTATATACACAACTTTTTAAAAACAATGGTAGCAAAATTTATAAAAAAAATCCAATAACTTTATATATGTTTTTGATGAAATGATTTTGTAAGATTTTTCAATCAATTTAATATTTTCTAATTATTTTAGAATAATGGGTGATTAAAGTATTCATTCTAATATTTTAGAGAAAACATAACAAAAATTTGATAGTAATTCCTATAAACCTAAAAGAAATTACAAATTAAAAAATTCTATGTAAACAATATTAACTATAATAATTAAAATTTTTTAACCAACAGAAATTAAAACAAAATAATTCTAAATAATATAAAATTAAATAAAACATTTATTATAACGCAAATTCTTTCACATATTTTTTTACAGTTTCATTATATTTATTAATATCTTTTTTATATAAGTTGGCGGCTTCACTGTTTAATGGACTGCTAGGATTCGGATCGTTTAGCAATGACATTATTGATATAAGAACTTTGCTAATATTCAAAGATGGTGACCAATTTCCTTGTAAAATATCCAAACAAACTTCACTTTTATAAATGTTTGGATGAAAGATTTTTGTGAGAAATTCTACCCGAGGTGGTGAAAATGGATATTTTTCTGGTAAATGTAACTTTAATTTAAACAAACCTCCTTCAAAAGGAGTCTCAGTAGGACCTTCAATGGTAGCATTCCATATGTAAATATTATTTTCTTCAGGTATTGCATTAATTTTTACAATATCCTCTGAACATTCTTTTAACCATTTAAGGTCAAGTTTAATTCTATTCATAAATTTTGAACTATTCATATTTTGATTACCAACAATTTTATAATTGTTATATATTTATCAACTAAATAGTAATAAGTAATATAAATAAAATAAATTCAACCTATTTCATTGGATAAAAAATTTTAAAATCAAAATTGTTAGTAAAATAATATTTTTTAATTAGAATTTAAAATTTTATATAAATCTGTGTAAATGGAATTATTTTTTATATTTTATTATTTTTTCAAATTTATTTCTAATATAAAAATTGAAAAAATCAATCAAAAAATATATTATTTCATTTAAATTTTTAATAAAATCGTTATTTTTTAATATTTATTTTATTTATAAAAAAAACTTTTTCGATGTCGATATATCTACATGTTACTAATCTCTTTTCTATTTCCTCTTGTTTACGAGCGTTATTCAGTGTGTACTCATAAAGCGACTGGTTTAAACTTGTCCATGAATGTTGTATATACATATTAAAAATCTTTAATATGTATTTTTATATTAAAGCTATTTTATAATTTCATTATTTTTTAGACAAAATGCCACCGATTATCGATTTCAAATTTAATCATTTAAAACCTTATATATTTTAAAATTATTCTTAAAAATTTAATAATTACATATAAAATATTTTGTTATAAAATTTAATCAATAATCAATTTCATAAAATCGCGCAAAATACATAAAAATTAATAAACATACATAAAAATTTATGTACACAATAATATTTTTAAAAATATACTAAAAAACATAAAAATCCACTAAAAATATACTTAAAAATTTCGAAAAATACACACACAAAAAATCCAATTAAAAAATTTCGAAAAAATACACACAACAAAAAAATAATGATAAAGTACACAAAATAATTACATCATTATGTAATCAATACACATAGTAATTATCAAGTATGCATACCCCCTTATATATTATACAATGGTGTGTGGGCGCAGTGTGCTCCTAACTACCTACTTATCACCATTGTATATTCGTCTTTTGAGGTATTTTTCTGTAACATCTTTACTTTCATTTTCAATTATGAAGTATGGCTCTTTGATTTCTATATCAGGTTTCGATCCCAACACGTCTCTAGGATTGTCTAATTTGGTTTGTTTTATCACAACTTGTGTATGTTCTTCGTGACATGAATAGTTTTCTTCATCGGAGAATTTGTCTTCTGAATCCAAGTTGCAATCATCTGTCCCTTTTAGGAATTAATGTTATTGCGGTTCTAATATGATTGGTTAAGTGAAGTTTGGTTGTCTTTCTTTATTTAGAAAGATCAAGTAATCATTACCATCCATTCATTCGTTTGTGAAGGTTTTATTGGGTCCCACACGGTTGAATTTGATTTCTTCGTTGTTTTCACCAATATTATATGTAATTGACTTTTGTTATCTTGGGTTTGAATTTTTTAAGAATGAGTTTGAATTCCATCTGATACTTTTTCCAATTTACTTCCTACAATTTAATAGATTACTTTTGTCAATGTGGTTACAATCCTTGCTGAAAAAGGTTTTGGCATTTGGAGCATTTGGTTGATTGAATTATCTTTAAACCATTTTTTGAGGTGACCGATTATTTTATACTCAAGGTTGAATAGTTTGATTTTTGTTTGTGGATATATTGTTGATAAATGAGCACATGAATTAATCGTCTGGTATTTCTCTTACTCCCATTATTTTATATAGTTCAATGTTTATCTTTTTTGTGTTACCTTTGCTATAGTTCTCTACTTGTAGTTTACCTGTGTTCTAATATGTAATTTTTGTATATTCTAATTTTTATTGCAATATCAATTTTTGAACTTGCAACTCATCCAAGTCTGTTCTATATTGATATTTTAATATCATTCATCATTTTTAGATCCTTTATTAAATTATCTTAATTATATTTATTATTATTTTTATTTAAATGTGATTATTTTGATACTGATGGCGCTTCACTAATATCATAATTGAATTATTGTTAATTATTTATTATTATTATTAGTACATATTTATTAGTTGTATTTTTAACATTACTATCCTTATTATCGTAAAATTTTATCATTTTTATTACTGCTAGTTAAATTATTATCACAACTATTACAACTATCGCATTTTCCCTTGTTTCTTGGGAACATGGAACAAAATGAATTATGGTATAATAAAACAACTAAAACTTAAAAACAAAGAAACAAAAGGAATGAGAACGAAAGCGAAAAAAAGTAATGCATGGGTCAAGAAAAATATATGACTACCAAAGAAATTTTAAAAATGGTTTAAAGAAAAGACGAAAGATGAATTGTCGCCTCATCTAAAAAGACTTACTAAAACTCATCTAAGCAAATCTAAGAATTTTTATGAAACTTTGTGACATCAGATAGGTAAGATACTCAAATCATTACCTAACAAAGTAATTAATAGAGACTAGAAGACACAACATTAATAAATACACTTCACCTTTTGACACCTCTTACTATAAACTCCGTAAAAATTAACAAGGTCGATAGCTGCACCTTTACGATTTGTTATTTCCTTTGAGACATCTTCATTACTATTTGATGGATGTACTATACCCAGCGCCGGGTTAACATATTGAAGGGCCCTAAAAAATTACCAAGTATGGTATCCGAACAGCTAACCAAATTCAGGTAAGGGCAAGTTGTGGAAAATTAATATTTAGTACAATATTGTATGCTATAATCTATACATCACACATCATGTAACTACGATGATGTGAGTTGTAACCTGTATAGCTATGACGTAAACAGTTACGAAACTACTAGTAACTGTTATAAGTTTTATAAATCAGACATTTCGTTTCCTAGACTTTGAAAGTGCAAAATCATTGATTACATCGTCAAAATCAACTGAAGTAAACATCATTGCAAAAAAGTTTAGTAACTCCTCCTGGTACCTCTTTCCATGTGGTGCTCAAAGCACGTGCTTAGTGTACTTATTGGTTAATCTAGTATTGGTTATACTAGTCAAAATCCTCACCTGACACTGTTGTTGGGCTCAGAGCCAAAAATTAAAACAAAATTACAAAACCAATTTAAACAAAAAGGTGAAAATTGTATAAGTTAAAACAAAAAAAATTAATGTCGTTTGGAAATTGTCAATATGGCTGCTGTAACATAAGCACGCACCGCAAGAAGAGACCAAAAATAAAATAAAACATATTAATTAAAACAAATTAAAAAATATAACAAAAATTAAATAAAACAAATAATTAATTAAAATCCGGAAAAACCTACAGATGCAAAAAGAAACATACGAAAAATAAAATAAATTGCCAAAACCTTGCAAAATAAGGTTTAGAAAAAACACAGGCAGAAGTAGCGACCAGAAAACAAAATATTGGGGTTAAAAAATAATATTGTAAGAAAATAATAATAAAAATAAAATCCAACAATAAAATATTAATATATCAAAAAATAAAGAAAAATATATAAAAAATTACAAAAATATTTTGAAATTAATAAAATAATTAAAAAACCCAAAAAATCGCGAAAAATCGCCCATTGGTCGCACACAGGCACAAAAATACTATATATACGGCAGTCATTTTCATAATTCTCAGACATTTTTTCAGTCAGGTGACTACTAGAAAAATTTTTAGACTTTCTTAGACGAACCGTGAGTCATTTTTAGACAAAGTGTTTATGCCAATTTATGCCAATTTTTCCAATTTGGTTGCATGACTGTGGATTGTAAGTATTGTTTTCTTGTATAAATATATATTTCGAAGTCTTGTTACTTTGATTTTATTCTGGATGGTCGTGGAATCTTTTGGTGCCACTGATAAGTCCCCCTAAAATCTTATATATATATATATATGTATTGCAATAGCTATCGATGGGACAGACCGTGTGCCGGCTGGTGGATTAAGTTCCCTAGTTGTGCTCGTGGGTCGCGCCTCATCGAAACCTCGGTCATACGCAGTAGCGTCTGGCAATTGCACAGGACCTCCACGCAGTGCATCGTTGAACGACTCGTAGCGGCTACTGAAAAGTGGCCGGGGCGAGCAGAAATTAAAATCATGGGAAGTGCGCCTTTAGTTAAGGGGGAATAAAGTTTTGTAGGGAAAATTTTAAACTTTGCCAGAAAATTAATCAGAAAATCAAGTAGGAAAGGATAGGATAGTGTAGGAATGTAAATTTGAAAGTAGTTTTCCAAAAGTTAAATGATATAATCTGACAGAAGAGAGTAGCGTTTATTAAAGTGACCGCAGAGGGTTGTAACTATTTAAAATCATGGGAAATGTACCGGGAGTTAAGGAATTGTTAATCAAATTTTTAATATAGGGAAAGATAAAGGTAAACTAGGACAAATATAGTCGATAACGTGATGAAATAAATGAAACAGGAAATTTACCGAAAAATAAGGGAGGAACGCTGCCCAAATTTTTGAAGGATACATTTATAAATAACGGGTAAAGATGACAAATAAGTATGGAAATTGTAGGAATAGACGCGTAAGGACCAGGATATAGAAAGAGAAAGACATAAGACCTTCCATCGGCAGTCCAGAACCCGAAAGTGAAAATATCATGAGGAGTAGTTCTAGAAATGGAGCTCACCTGCTCATGAATTTTCAACCTCTATGTACAGGACCAACATGGCAATCACTATGGGTACATAAGAGGGATAGAATAATAATCTTGCTGGCGTTCAGGGGGGTAGATACACAAAAACCCTAGAAAAAATAAATAAAAACCAACCCTATTCGCCAACATGATTTTGGGAGCTCAGCCGGGATGAAAGCCATATCAATTGGAAAGATGCAAACCCAGGGAAGTTTAAAAATAACAGAGAGTTTTAGCAATAAACCCTCAACCGGGATGAAAGCAGTGTCAATTAGAAAAACAAAAACCAAGAAAAATAAGGATCTCCTTTATTATTGAGATCTTGATGTCGTTTAGGGGGTAGATACACAAAAACCCTAGAAAAAATAAATAAAAATCAACCCTATTCGCCAACACTGTCTTCAAAACAATTTAATTACATATGAAGACCACTATTTGTACAACTATAACAAATTAACAAAAGTTAGTTACACTGCATCATTGGGTAAATAGAAAATCAGTCAGAGTAGTATTTTAATGTCGACCGATGTCTTTGACTTATGCTACACATCTAAAGTTTTCCTAAATGGTTGGACTAAAGTCAAGTTCAACAGGGTCTTATCTCCCTGATAAATTGTTCAAGCCCATTCCTTGGCTACAGTTTCGGATAGTAGAAATATCTTGAGTTTATTTCTACACGTCACTAATTAGATGAGTAGGCACTTGGCAATTTTTATCAAAAATATTAAACACTATTATTATTAAGTTCACAATTCTAATATTGCTGCTTCCAGAGAGATACTGGCTATGCTTTCTTACAATAAAAAAACATAACAGAGTGAAACAAAGATATCTATTGTTTTAAACACAAAAACCATAAAAATAGTTTTCAAAAAAAAAATGAAAATAAGACCCCTACAAATTAAGACCTACTTTTAAGTAAAATCGGTAAATGGTTTTGTTGGGTTATTATTATTGAAAGTCGGTTCCCTCTGACTCCTCGTGTCCTTTTTCGATCAAATAAGCAAACCCAACACAGAATAATTTTATTTGCACTTTATCACAATAACAAATCAATCCTTTGGTTCAATATTTGTAATCACAATTTCACTACTTGATTTGCACCTTTTAACCACTGTTTGGCTCGGATTATCTTAGGGTAGGTTGTCCAAGGGAGAACCACCCTGTCTGATAGATAACCTTGACTTTTACTTGGATTTGGATTTCTCTACTAACCTAGCTACTGCTCGTTTACGTCGATTCACTCTAGTTAATAATATCTGCTCTTTCGTATCTAGTTAATAATGATTGTCCTTTCTTGTCTGGTTGATAATGTCTCTTTTCTTGTTTGATGAATTCTGGTCCTCTTTTCTTGTCTGATGAGTTATGGTCCTCTTTTCTTGTCTGATGAGTTATGGTCCTCTCGTGTTTCTCCCTCTTTCTTTTATACTCCTGCTCAACTTGTTTTCCGACGATTGTCAACAATAGGTTCTGCATTATCAAATTATCATTAATAATTAACTTCCAGACTGACATTTGTCAACAATGTTTGACGTTGTTTAGGCTAATTTATCCTACTATATTATTCCGTCTATGCTCCGGGTTTTCCTTATCTCTCAGGTTTCCCATTGCCTCGGGCTTCCCATTGACTCGGGCTTCCCATTAGTAATTAATTTTTCTTAATTAATTTCCTTTTTTATTTTATATCATTTTCTAGGGACCCCTCACTAAATTTTTATTATTATTTCCGGACTCGTCTCTCAATTTGGCGTTCAACCATACCAATTTCCCCCGATCATTATTACTTTCGAATTTTATACATTTTTTAATTAATATTGCACTTTTATCATTTTTTGTGTTTTATCGATTTTACTGTGCTTTTTCGTGATACCCCAACATATCTCCCCCCTTTAATGAAGATTCGCCCTAGAATATATTCCTTTGAAAAGGTCCAAATTTAAAAATTTGGTTTTTATTCAATATAATAATAATAATGATAATAATAATAACAATAACATAATAATGATAATAACAATAGATTTTAGTAAATCGGAAAAATATTCCGATAATAATAATAATATTAATACTAATGATAATAATAATACTTTTTGTCTCTATCCATTATTGCCTAATTAATTTATTTTCAATAAATATTTATTTTGTACATCATTCATATATTGAATACAAAAATTATAACTTAATATTTGCAAAAATTGGGTAATTGTAGAAATTTATTTTCATATATTTGTTAGAAATTTTCATATAATTATTATGAAAATAAAAAATTTACGAGTTATAAAACGATTTGAAAATGATATAAATAATAATAATGATAATAATAATAATAATAATAATAATAATAATAATAATAATATTAATATTAATTGATTAAATTAGTTGGGAAATTCCCAAACTTAATAATAAAGATAATAAGCCTTTCGGCAATGATAATAATGATAACGATAATAATATTGTATTCGGAATTGTCTCAGCATTGAACAATTTGTCATGTTTTTTATTCACTGAAATTTGATTAATTGCATCGCTCATATTTGGTTTCATGATTTTATGGGTCTCACACAGTTATCTTATCCATCACAGCAATTCAGATTTGTGTTGAGTTTTCTATGTCCAGAATTATCGTAAATTATAAGCGTCTGATCCAAATTTGTTTTCGGATGAAAACGGTAGCAGGTTTTCATCTTGGAGTTAAAAATCCTGACACGGATTTGTGATTGGTTTGCTTAAAGTATATAAATTTTCGATTTTAGGAAACAAGTTGACATATATTTGAAAACATATTTGATTTTAATTTATCATTCGATTTTATTGATATTTATTTGGTCATTATCAGTCGATTTTATTGATATTTATTTGGTCATATGTTCAACCAATATTCACACAACCTTCTAAACCACTCAATGAAGTAGATAATGTTTATAGAAAAAGAAATTTGTGATCACTGATATAACGAGTAAGTTGATGTATTTTATTGGTCTTTATTTTTTATTTTGATGGTTTTATGATTACGAAAGCAAATCTAAACTTCTCGAACAGATAATAGAACAGAAATAATTGACAGTCATTTGCAGATCTAATGAAGCCATATTAGAAAAAAATGCATCAAATATGCTACCCTTTTTCTGTTGAATAAATATTTTTTAATTAACATTAATCCGGCTATTTCATGTTTTATTATATTGATGCTTTGTGTTACTGGCTTGATGTTTCAATTCTTTTTCATTGGTGTAATATGGTCTTATTATCAATATATTATTGCGTCACGGTGTCACATATTACCAACACCACGAAACAATGTGAATCAAAATGGGATTTGGGGTTTGGATTTATGGTAAGTTATTTTGTCTCCTTAAACTCGTTAAAGAAGAAAGATGCCGGAAATAAGTGACATTGTTTTAGAGGAATTGCCGAAATATGAGGTGAATTCTATTATTATTAATAACGATTTGAGTTTCCGATTTTTTTATTTAATAAAGAAATTAATTCAGTTTGTAAAGAGATTTACATTTTTTTTTTCAAATAAACAACAATAAAACCTATAATACTTAAACTCATTTGAAGCTACTTATGATTTCTATTGTATCACGCAAAATTTTTTTTGGATAGTGTTTGTAGGCTATATTAAAACATTCCATTCCTCCTGCTGGTTACGCCAGGCTGCAGGCATGGGGAATGGATCTTCTTGTGAGTCTCAGATCCCGAAGTTCGAGATCTGAGGCTTTCGAGAACTGATAATAATATTAAAATAATAATTTGAATAATAATATTGGCAAATTTATTTATTTTTTTTTTGTATGGGACGACATAAATCAAGAAGACGAGATTTATTAATATTTTATAATTAAATGATATAAATAACATTAATTTTTATTTTTGAATTTAAAAGTTGACACTAGAGTCATGGTGGAGTACCCTAAGGATACTGCCTTAACTGGTGTTGGGCTCAGAGCCACAATCTAAACAAAAATAAAAAGTGAAAAAGTTGTGGAAGGAATCACTGCACATAAACATGCACCGCACCAAGATACTAAAAATTAATGAAAAACATATTAATTAAAACAAAATAAATATATAACAAAACTAAATAAAAACAAATAATTAATAAAAATCATGAGAAAGCAAGACAGCTACAGAAAGAAACATATAAAAAATAAACTAAACTGCCAAAACCTTGCAAAATAAGGTTTAGAAAAAACATAGGCAGAAGCGGCGACCAGAAAACAAATAAAAAAGGGCAAAAATAATATTACCAAAAAATAACAGTAAAAATAAAATTCGAACATAAACTGAATTATATATGAAAAAATAAAGAAAAATATACAAAAAATAATAAAAATAAACTTTAAGTAATAAAATAATTAAAAAGCCCTAAAAATGGCGAAAAATCGCCTATTGGTCGCACACACGCATACAAATAGTATAAATACAGTGATGAATTTCATAATTTTTAACCTTTAAAAACCGTTGAAACTTTTATGCAAATTTTGAACAATTAGAAAACTCTTTAGACGTAAGGAATTTTATTGTATACCTTGTCCTAATTTTATATGTTTTTAATTAAAAATTTGGTTTTGTAATGTCTCATTCACTTTTATGCCAATAAAATTATATTTATATTTATTGTCCGACCCTTAAATTCCTATATATATTGTATAGTAATAGCTGGTCCATGGGACGGATCTCGGGCTAACTAGTGGGTGAAAACCCTTAGTTGGGCTCGCGGGTCATGCCTCGTGGACCCCTCGGCAGTCCGCAGTCGGTTCTGGTGATAATGCACAGGACCGCTACGCAGGGCGCCGTTGTATACTCGGGGCGGCTTCTGAAATATGTGGCCGGAACAAGTTGGAATAAAATCAGGGAAGATGCGACAGTAGAGAGAAAGGGGAATTTAGGCATGATCACAACTGGATCATACGAGTCATTTTTCTTTCGGACATCTCAATAAGAAATGGGTAGCAGGGGTAAGCGGAGGAATAGTCGATAAATAAACATCGTAATCATAAGATCTCCAAATAAAGTGACCTCGTAAACCCGTCAAATTCAGCAAACTAAGGAAAATTTAGTTACGGAGGTGTTAGCACGGACAGCACAAACGCTAAAATGTCTACCCGACCAAATCAAATGGCGAAATGATGATAGCGGGAGACCCCAAGACATTTAAATTGAAAATCAATAAATTCACACGAACAGACAATAGATACGCCTGATTGCATAAGTGTTATTTGAGAAATGATCCAGTACAACACAATATACAATAAATTCAAATTAAAATTGAGATAGAATGGTACCAGACCATCAGAGCGTAGCAAATCGGTGACACTTTCAGCCGGACTATAGAAATAACAATAGTGATAACCGTAGTAGTTGACACGAGTCTAATGGCGAAAGTAGCAATAATACTTACAATAAAACCGATAAATAAAATAGATAAAATATAATAATGATAGCAAATTATAATAATTGCCGGGTACAACAAGGACGATAAGTATAATAAATAAAATAAATACGAATCATCGTAGTTACGGTGATAAATTCCATAGGTACAATAATAGAGACTAATGAAATGGATAGCCAAACATTAACAGTAGTGATAGTAATAGACTCCATAGGTAAGATAATAGCAATAAATGGAATAAATAAAACCCCTGAAATCCTAATGGTAAATGTGATAGAAATTGGGGGCTAACCTAGAATAGGCGGCGTCTGGTCTAGAGATAACCATTGGATAAAGTATGTCAAAATAGCCAAAAGTCAAACCACTATTAAACGAACACCTATTTTACAACAAAACAAACGAACCTAATCACAAATTAATTAAATAAAAATGTTCAATCACCCCTTCACTTCTCAGGGAGCTTCCTGTTATTTTTTCTTGTTTTTCATTTCAGGATGCAAGACAATAATCACGATTCCGGAGTAGACAGATTGCCGAGAATACCCCGACTTCCCCCCGTCGATCGTGGCTGTCCGCCACCAGTATGAAGAGTTAAAGCAAAGGCACGAAGCCCTCCAGACCAAATATGCGCGAATAAAAGGCACATGGGCTCCGCCCGATGTCGTCAAAGTGCTGCGACAAAGAATCGAGCGGCTCACTCGAGCGCGGGACGAGTTGGTCACCGAATCCCGTGCTCAGCGGCTGCTCATCAAAGAGCAATCGACTGCACTCCGCCGCGCGTTTACCGATACCGAGCTCCAAGCTTGCGTCCCGGCAAGTATCCGAGCCAGGCAATTGGAAATAATACCAGCTTCTCACCTTCCTGTCTCCAATGAATTGCCTTCGTCCTCAGCCTCCAGGAGCCCAATCCCTGAAATCCTCAGTCCGTCTGTCGAGCCCGTTGTCTCTCAACCACCTGCTGGGGACACAAGAAGTGCTGCTAACGCACGGACACGCCGGCGACCGAATAGAAATCGGCGTCGTCGCGAGCGGCGCCGACGAGCGGAAGAAGTCCTCACTGGAGTGGACCCTACGGAGATTCCCAATCCAACTAACGATCCGCCTCCACCTTATCAGGAGTTTGAATTTCCGGAATTCGACCCGGATATTCTCTACGCTCCTGACATGACAACTCGATCACCCGCCCGGTCTATTCATATAAATTTAATTGACGAGGATCCGGAGCCTTTCCCGGTCACCCACATCCTCGATGGACTTGGGCTCGGAGCGGAGGATATCGCCGTTCTTACAGGCGAAGTGCCTAATTCTAGTCTGGCACAAGAAATCGCAGGTCCCTCAACCAGAAGAGAAGAGACCCAATTCTTAGACCCTCCGCCATACAGACCAAGGAAGCGAAAACATTTCCCCACCGACATCGATGGAGATGATTAATGGGAATCTGAATTAGTTTGTGATACAAATAGAACGTCAGAGTGGAATTTCTTTCCATTAGAAATTTGACATGACTAAATTCTGTACAACATTTTGTTTCGTGGCTGGGATGAAGCCAATTGTTAATAATATGATGTTTCTTTCGTTATCGTTTTATTTTCTTAGGTTGGGATGGTTAAATAAATGGGTTGATGAGTGGCGTAGCGGGGTTAAAAGGGTTAAATTAGGATAAACTCATGTTAGGATTAGATGATCGTCCATAATCTTCTCTCCGAGGGTTGTCACAAATTGAAAACCAATGGATGAAAGCGTAAGTCCTTCTAACGGCAGCAAACAACTCGGGAAAGACGAAGGTCCTTCGAGGAGTAGTGCTAGAAATGGCGCTCACCTGCTCGAATGGCATTCGGCCATTGTGTACGGTACCAACGTGATTTCGGTCACGGGTGCATAATGGTTACTAAAATCGTGCGGCGCATCCGGAGGTTTTCCCTAGTCCTTAATGATGAAAATCTCAGCCGTAGAATGAGTGAGGTGTTGGATTTTAATAACTCCGGTGCGTCCAACACTGGTAGCGGTATAAATAATAATATTAATAAAAATTAATTACCTATTTTAATTTGAATTTTATTCTAATTTTATTTACTTTTTTATTTTTATCCCTCACATACCCCTTAATAAATTTCCTTTGCCCCCAAAAAAATTTTCTACCTGCACAAATTTTGATTCCTCTTCTTTGCTCTCAACAGCCAATCAAACTCATCAATGATCGAAAGGTGCAAATCTTTATATTATTCAAAATAAAAAGTTAATACTTATACTGTACTGCTACATCATAATTGCATGCAAAATAAATGTATCTCACTACACGATTGTCTCCTCATAGACAATCCAAGGTCTTTGGGCCAAGGATTGACGCTCAAGTTGTTGCTTTAGTTTTCGAAGATATGCTAGCGATGCGAGAAGAAAAATGATGGAGAATGATATCACACTGATTGTACAGATCGATAAAATTATAATTATGGTTTCATTGTTATCAGATGAAGATGATGTAGTGTTATTCTCACGAATTTGCACATTAGCCATATAGTCGTTGAGCGAAGATAATATTGTTTTTTGTTTTCGAATATTTACATTAGAGATATGAGAATAATTGATGTTCTCTATGAGTGCCGTTGAATTATACACAACTCGAATGAATCTCGTTTCGACAAAAATGATTTCCCAGGGATTGAAATTTGATATTCGTTTGTAATACTTGATTTTTATCATTACCACTTTTGATTTAGATCGTATTTGCTGAAAATTTAACATTTTAAAGGTAAAGTTACTTGTTAACGTGGCTTGAATTTTCCCATGATAATAGATCATAACTTTTTCATTCATACCTGCATGCCGTGAAATATTTAGTTTTTGGTCAACTAGCTGTAAATGAACTCGATTTGTTTCGTTTTGCAACAATATTGATTTCCGACTAAGATAGATCTTGACCCACCGGTTATTACTCTCTGTACCATTATCTTGCAATACTTTTTCGTAGTAATGAACTGCGATATCATAGGTATGATGCAGTTTTAGATTCGCATAATGCACGAAAGACCTTCTAACATTCAACGTATCGATTGTATAATTCTGAAAAATTATTTTCACTTGTTGGGAATTTCGGGGTTCCCAATATATATTGATTCCATTCAGCACTGGTTCTACGGAAACATAGTTATTTAAAGTTTTTGTCCATATTTCAATCTTAATCAGGTTCATTATTTTAGTACCATTTATTTGGGGTTGCACTTGTTTTATTAACCATGGGTATTCATAATTTATTGTTAGTTGACGATCTACATAAGTATTTTTATTAAAATTCAACTTCACTGGTGGTTCAAAATAATTCAGTAAATTACTTATTTCTATTTCTTCGGTCTGTGCACAACGATAGATCCATACCATCTGGGTACATGTGGCATAAATATCAACTTTTTCCATTAACGGGATCCTTTTAATAGCATATTTTGGAAACGATGGAGTCGCTTTTGACCCTAACACATTGATTATCATAAGTGTTGTAACGAACAAAGTTTTGTTGATATATCCTAATGGTGAGGGATTTTTCGCTGTCTTTTGTTTGAGCGCGGTGTGCCTTTCCACGTTTTTGTCTTTAGATCTCAATTGATACTTAGTGTCTTCTGCAACTGGCACCTTTTTACATCGATTAGCATGAACGATAATTGTTCCTGCCTTTTTATTATTTTGTGGACGTAATTTTAGATTAGTTTCAGTGGTATCACATACTATGTATGGGCCTTTAAATGGTCTCTGTAATTTTGGTGATAAACCCTTTGCTGGTTCTGGTTTATGTACATACACTAAATCTCCTACTTCAATATTGTGAGCATGTGCTCGTTTATCATAGCACTCTTTATACGCTTCTTGACGATTTCTTATTTTAAGTCCAGCTTGAGTCCATACCGATTGAAGTCTTTCTTGCATAATTACTTTGTAATCAGATATATCCATGTACTGTGAGATAGGTGCTTGAAATTTTAAATCAACCGGCATGTTATTCCGCCGTAAATACATGAGATAGAAAGGTGTTTCACCGGTACTCTCATTCACTGCATTTCGATACGCATATAAGCATGGCTTGATAAACAAATCCCAATCTTTCTGTTTTCTATTTACGTAGGATGATATCATACTGATTAATGTTCCGTTAAATCTTTCAACTAGACCATCCGTTTGTGGATGATAAGGCGATGTACTAAGTTTCAGTATCCCGAATAATTCCGTGATTGAGATAAACAGTTCGCTTTGGAAATTCGTTCCTCGATCAGTAAGTCATTTCTTCGGTGCTCCATATCGAAAAATAATATTTTCTACAAATATCTTTGCAACTGTTTCCGCTTTTTGATTTTGCATCGCGTATGCTTCAGGCCATTTAGTTAGATAATCACAGAACACAATGATATACTTGTTACCATTAATTGTTTCAGGTAACGGACCAACAATGTCCATTGCAGTAATTTCCATCGGCGCTCCGGGTACTGGCATAGGTGTTAAAGGTACTTTTATTTTCTTTCCCGTATTTCGCCTGGTTAAGCACACTTCACAAGTATGACACCATTGTCTGACATCTGATTCAATAGTGTTCCAATAATATTTCTGTTTCAATCTTGATAATGTCTTCTGAGCGGATAAATGTCCACCTAGTGCTCCATCATGGTATATTAACATTAACGTTGTTCGATGTTTGGTTGGAACCACAATTAATAAATTTTCATTTTTAACACATTTTAACAAACCATCATGAATGATATATTTATGTTTTTCGTCAACTACATGTTTCCAGTCACTTTCCTTTTTGATCGTGACGGCATGTTTCCGCAATTGATTTAATTCATTATCCTTTTCCTGATCTTTTTGCAGTTCCTGCAAATTATTAGCGGTTTTGATTGCCATAAATATTGTATTATTATAATTCATTTCATTATTCTTACTCTCATTATTTACAAGGATTCTCGATAGCGTATCCGCATTTCCATTTGATTTGCCTGTTCGATATTTAATTTCGAAATCATATTCTTGTAGGGCTATTGACCATCGGATCAGTTTGCTGGCTGAATCCCGATGTTTCATCAACCATTGTAACGGATTATGATCAGTAAACACAACAAATTTTCTGCCAACTAAATACTGTCTAAACGTTGCTATACCGTAAACCAATGCCAATGTTTCTTTCTCAATTGTAGAATAATTCTTTTCATGTGGCTTTAACGTTCTGCTGGCATATGCTATTACGTGATCTTTCTCATCTTCGACTTGTTGTCCTAATACTGCACCCAATGCAAAATTACTTGCATCTGTCATTAAAATGAATGGTATTCTAAATTTTGGGCATCTCAGTATAGGTTTTTTAATCAAGCTTTCTTTAAGTAATTCGAATGCTTCTTGTTGCGCTTTTCCCCATTTAAATTGAGTCTGCTTTTTTAATAATACATTTAAGGGTTGTGCTACATGAGAAAAGCTTTTAATGAATTTTCTATAATAACTGGCTAAGCCCAGAAATTGTCGAACTTGGTCTACATTTTCAGGGATTGGGTATTCTTTAGTTTTCCTCACATTTTCTGGGTTTGGTTGCAATCCATTTCGAGAAATAATATGACCTACATAAACCAATTCCGATTTTCCCCATTCACATTTAGAGGGTTTTATTTTTAGATTAGCCTTTAATAATCTTCTAAATACAGTTTCCACATCTTTCAGATGTTCTTTAAAAGTATTTGAAAATATTATTATGTCATCAATATAGACTAATGCATGTGGGATATCCCGTAAAACAAAATTCATACCTCGCTGGAACGTAGGAGGTGCTCCAGTTAATCCAAACAGTAACACATTAAATTCATACAATCCTTTACCATCAGAAAAAGCCGTTTTTCTTCGATCTTCTTCCTTCACTTTAAATTGATTGTAACCTTTATTTAAGATCGATTACTGTGAAAAATTGTACTTCTCCCATTTGATCAAACATTTCTTGTGGAACTGGAATAGGATATGTATCCTTTCGCGTAACTTGATTTAATTTCCGATAATCAACACAAAATCGCAGATCGCCGTCTTTCTTTTTAACAACTACTATTGACGATGAAAATGGTGAAGAACTATCTCGTATTATTTTGAACTCTTTCATTGCTTTTATCTGCTTATCACTTTCCTCTTGATGTATATATGGAATTCTATACGGTTTCAATTTAATCAGAGTTTCATCAAGTAATGGTATCTCATGTTCAATTACTTGGGTGAGTTCCAAATCGTACTCGTGTTTTGCAAACACCATTTTATATTTCTTTAATAACTCTGTGAATTCCCATTTTTGTGATTCTGTTAAATCATTACTAATGACTTGTGGCTCTTTGTAAATTTTAATATTTCTCGGTAATTTTGGGGTTTTCTCTATTTCAAACTTCGTTAGTTTTCCCAATTTGGTTTTTGGTTTCATTTGGATGGGTTTTGTGTTTTGATTCACTATTCTCACTGGCACTGTTTGGTCTTTGACCTTTACCACTTCATCACACATTGGAATTTCGTATTTTTCTATTAGCTTCTCATTTGGTTCAAATATGCACTCGTCATCTGACACATCTAACACATCTGCATAATATATTACCTCACTTCTTGCTGGCAATTCTAGAGTCTGATTTAAAAACACCTATCTCACCTTATGTCCTTTTTCGTCTGTTTGTCCTTTCATTAATCTCCCAGTTTTTAGATCAAGAGAAATTCCTTGTAGTTGTTCCATTACATCCATACCAATTAAACATCCGACAGGACTATTTCTCATCACTGACACATAATGCACTAATTCGTGATCACCAATAATTAATTCAGCTTTTAATTTCCCAATTATACTTAAAACATTGTGCGACATTGACCTTATTACTTTACTTGTTGGTTTCATCTTTGATTTCTCTTCAATTGTCAACAAATCATCTGATATTATAGTATTACTGGAACCTGAATCTAACAAAGCTTCCGCCTTTCTTCCATTGAACAGAATGTTTATTCGAGGCTGTTTGCCTTTATTTCCTAACGTCATCATTGCATAACTACATGGTAATCCGAGCATGTTTTTCCGTTCAATTTCTGCGCTCGTGGGTTCAATGTTATCTAATTCAAATTGAATATGTTCTACTGGTTTCATTTCTTTTAATTTTTCAGTTGGGTACTTTGGTGCCGTTGGCAAAAATGTTGGTGTATACCACTTTGAAAGTGTTTCAATTCCGCTAAGTTTTGGCATAGGTTCTAATAAAGATTGTAGCTCTGGCTTTTTCTCACTCTTCATAATTCCTTTTTGAAAATATCTTTGCTCCTTTTTATTATCATTGATGTCATCGTTATTATCATTATTGTGATCACTTGCTGCACATAGAGACACTTCACTTTTTTGATCGGTTTTCAGTTGTGCTCTCACACTTGCCATTTCTCTATATTGATGATGAGTAATGAAAAATCTCGCTAAAAATGGAAAACAACCAATAATTATTTTCCATGACCATCCGGATATTACGTATATTCTATGAGCCGATAATATTTGTGACATTATTACCTTTATTGTTCTGATTACAACATAGAATCCAATAAGCCTGCGCATGCTTGCCCTAAAAACATGAATTTCCCCAGATCTTTTTCATCGTTTTATATGTTGCCTTTCTAAAGTGATCTGGTGTTAGAAGATATTCATAATTGACTTTACCTTTCCCGTTAGGCAAAATTGTATCAATCATTTCTGAGATTACACGTTCCTTTTTTGACAGAAATAGCAAGTTTCTTTGAGCTTCTTCGATATCCTCGCTTGCATAGAAACCCATTTGTGCCATTTTATTTAGGGATGTAAAATTTACTAGATATTCTAGATTTGTTAATTCTAATTTATCCGGAGTTCTCACTCCTCGGTAATCTGGTAATGCTATTCACAAATCCTGTGCTAAGCGATACAACGGAGCAAGTAATCTATTACATTGAAGAATTTTTGGCTTAGTTTGCTCGTCCAGTAATATTCTTGTTATGGGTTCCATAAATCGCATTTTTCCGTTTATACTCACCGGCAATTCATTTGTACATTTTTCGTATTTCATAATTTTCACTGTAACTGCTTTACATTTATAGCTATATAGGGCCTCTCCGAAGATTCTGGCAAATACACCGTTTTCTGATATTAGCATAGGTGCTACTAAGTTTGGATTTGTAAGGCCATTGCCATCCTGTTTCTAAGTATCTCTTTATTCAATTTGCAATCATTTAAAATCATTTCCCGATATATATTCTCCATTATGTTTTGACTAAAATGGTACAAATAATCAATTTTATTGTTAAAATAGTGAGTGAGTTTAATATCATTTGTGTGTATTTTAGTTTTCGCCTCATGCACCATCATTTTTGATACGTAAACATCTCTGTAATTTGTTGCATAAACCATTTGCCCGCATTTATTGGTAGCCTCCTTTTTTATAAAACGCATACTATCTGTTGGTAATGTCGACATTAATACTGGTGTGGTTTTCCTGATCCATACTGGAGTTGACCTAATTGTGCCATTCGATTTATAATTTATATTGAAATTATCGGGGCTTTCTCTAAATTGTTCTCCACTTAACTCTTTGAAAGTCATAATTTTCAAATGTGCTAAATTACATACATCAGTTTTAACATCAAATACTAAAATGGATTCTCTTGTTTGGCAATTACTTTGTCTCATATTACAAAACGGATGCGTTTGAAGTTTTCCTGTTTCATCATCAAAAACTCCTTCAAATTCTCTTAATTCTGTCAAATATTCTTCAATCACCACTGATTGTTTAATAATTTTTCCATTTACTTTATATGGTTCTCCTTCGCACGTTCCATCTTGTTGTATTACTCCCTTTACAACAACTGTCTCCCTTATTCTGTGATTTACTTTTGCTTTTAATCTAATTTCCGGATTAATTTTTAACTCTTCTGTTTGAAACGCAGCTAAGCAGTTTTCTGGCATTACCTCTACAGGTCGTGGAATAGCGTGCATTTTTATCAATGATGTGTGGCTCCATTTACCACAGAAAAATACAAAAGTAGTTCGCTTCGCAATACATTCTCTAACTTTGGCTCGCCGTAGATCAGATTCCTGATACACATAATATTTTACATCATTTTCTACTTTCAATTTCTTTGGGTATGCATCCGGACATTCTGCCATGTCCACAACCGAATAAATTTTTCCCATTTCTCTTTCGGAACAATCGTAAGCTGTCATACCTGTAGCTTGTGTAGTTATTGTACAAAAAATAAAGAGCATAACTATTGCCCATGGGAATATCATCTTTTTCCTTAGCTTCGAGCCATCCTTTCCATTTAACGGTTTGTATAGTAATTTTTTTTTCATCACTTTCATTTACTGTAAGATCATTATTCAACTTCTTCCAACCTCCATTATTTTTGACCCACTTCATAAAATATTCATTTGAGATTCGTGCCGCTACATCTATCAAATTTTCCAAATTATCCGTTTCTGCTATCACATGAGCTCCAATTTCTAAGACCATATATGTTAAACTTGTTAACATTACTTCTTTGTCAATTCCATTTTTCATCAAATTTTCAATTAGTTTCTTATCACAAAAGTTATCGTTTTCTCCAAATCTTTGCACAACACCTGGAAGTCGGTTTTTCATTTCAGTTACTATATTTCCTAACTCATACTCGACATCCATTTTTATTTCAAACGTCGGATATACTGCTTTAATCAAGCCCATTAAGATTATTTTTGTTTCATCAACTTCCTGTTCGATTCTCACTAAACTCCGCTTTATCTCATATAAAGTTCTAGGTTTCCTAACAATTATTTCACTATTTATTTCACCTCGTGGTGCCTCAAAAATTTCTTGTTTTTCAACGTGTTCCACCTGAATTTTATTATTCAATTCATTTTCTTCCTTATTACTGAAAATTTCATCTACTTTTGTCTTCACGTTATCTTCCTCTATATCTGTATTTGAATTCTCCGAATTATCCACTGAATCTACTTTCTGTTCCTTTATTGCTACTACACAATTTACTAAATACCCTGCCCTTCCATCAGCATCTAGGTATCCGTTTTCGTCTAATTCCTGTGGTTTAAATCCACAATCATATAAATATTCATCGTCATCTAATTCTTCATCTTTGAACATCAATACAATAATTCCATCTTTTCCTATTTGGTTTGCAGCTCTTTTTCGTAACTTCTGAACCTTTTTACACCAATGTTCCTCTATATACTCTGTTTTTCCCCAATCTTTATAATCTATTGCTATAATAAATGGTTTTAATTCCATTCTAGTTTCTCTTAATTCTCTACCAAATCTTCGCATCAAACATTTCAATTTTTCTCCATACCTCGATTTATCATATAAATATGGTCGTATTATGTTTACTATTTCTAGTTTAGCATTTTCCTCTAGTTCTATTTTATCAATTAACTTTAATTTCTCCGTAATTTTAACTCCATCCCACTCACTTAAAGCATCTCTTAAGTCTCCTATTATTTCTTGTGAATCACTATTTTCCATTACTTCTTCCCTAATCATGCTCGCAACCTGCAATTTATTTTTATTTCCAGGTATAAAACTACAATCTATTAAAAATTCATCGTCTTCTAAATACCTATTCTTAAATTTCACCTTTATTATCTGTCTTCCATTATTCTCTTTTAATCTCTCTTTTAAATCTTTAACATAATCTCCAATTTCACAACGAATACAAATCACACTATTTCTACTTTCATCTACTACATCAATAAAAATAAAATCTAACCATTTATTTTCTCTGAAAGCTTTCCCAAATATCTTCATCATATTTGTTATTTCATCTCTATCTTTTAAATTCACCTCATAATAATCAGCACATAGTTCAATTACACTTTTCAATCTGTGTACACTCAGTGACATTTGACTCAATTCTAGTAATGATGCCATTATTTTAGACGTTTCCGCTGCTCTCGATTCGATTAATTTATTAAGCTTCGATATAATCATTATTGCCTTTTCGCTTTGCAGATCATCTTTAATCATCATTTTTTTCAACTCTGTCTCTGATGCTTCTGATTGCGACTCATACATCATGTGGTTATCTGTCTCTTCATCAGATTCAAACTTGCATATTAAACGATCCAAACGTCGACTCATTTGTTTCACTTCGTCTTCAATTCTATTATTATAATTATCTGGCTGCACAAAAGCAACATTGTCTGCTTGTGATTTATCACTTTGGAATCTAATTTTCTTTAAGATTGGCTTTTGAAATCTCTCATTATTCCTGGGACATGACCTCGCCATATGCCCATAACCTCTACATGAGTGACATTGAATTCGGCCTTGTAAATTAACTCTATCTCTTTGAGGTGACGGTGAAGTTTATGGAGATCTTGATTTTGCGAAACAGTTCCGTGATACATGCCCTCTCTTTCCACAATTATAGCACTGTATATTATCATTAATTCGCTGACTATTAGTGCTCATTTTATTAAAACTTTTCCCACCATTGCTTTTCAACCAATCTGGCCACATCCTCTTTGGACTTCGTTGCTCTTCATCTTTAAACCAACATTGACTATTACTATGTCCTTTTCTCTGGCAATGATCACACTGGACAGGACCTGGACTTCTTCGGGCATTGCTTTTAAACCAGCATTGATTCATATTATGTCCCAATTTCTGACAATGACTACACTGAACTGGTCTTTCTCTCTTCTCGTTTGGACTATTTGTAGATTTCCTTGGCTCAAATTTTACTCTAAATTTTGGTGATGGACTGGTGGATTTCTGGAATAAATTATTTTTGACTGGCGATACTGATCTGTCTCTAGATTCATCAATAGTTGTAAAAGATTCTGCTTTTGATTGAGTAGTTTTTAAATTCAATTCAATCCTCATCGTCTTTTTAATTAGCTCATCAAAATTGTTGAAATCTACATAGGGCCTTTTTAATTTCTTTTCTAACTCCTGTCAAAAATTGGTCTTGCAACAATTCCTTCACTTGTTTCGCCACATCAACTTGTTCGGGTTTAATCTCAAAAGCTTTCTCTGCAAGGGTTGTCAAATGATAAGCAAATTCACTTACCGACTCGCCTGGTCTTTGCACTCGATTGTAAAACTTTTGGCGCATTATTAGTTTGATATCACCACCAATTAATTTAGCTGCTAAGGCATCTTTCAACTTGGTCCAATCATTGGCAATGAGTCTTTTATCAATTTGTTGCCAAGCCTCTCTCGCTGCTCCTTTTAAATATAATGGTAACCGTTGCACCATAATCGATTGGCTCCATCCGTAAGCAGTGGCATACATTTAGTAATCAGCCATAAAATCAACAAATTCAACAGGATCTCCTCCATATTGCTGAACTGGTAGTTTCTGACAACTTGCATAATCATTACTAAGAGTAGTAGACATATTTGCTTGGATATTAGATACAGGGGTTGTCATAGTAGACACCGGGGTTTGATCATTATTATTGGAATTGCTCGCCATTATTTCTGATTGCTTCTGGTTTCTCAAATTATAAAATCTTTTTTGTACAACTTTTTCTCGTCTGAATTTTAAAATATTACAATTATTAATATTACCTTTTGTTTTAATTTTGGAATTTATTCTATAATAATTTTCTTTATAAATTCTGGCGTACTGAACCACGAAGTTCCTCAATAATTTGAAAGTTTTCTTTTAATTCAATAATTTATTCTCTTTTCAGTTTATTTTTGCTCTGACACTCTTCTCTCTTTTTTTCCTAGTTTTCCTCTTTTTAACAATTCAATTATTTTCAGCACTATTTTCCGCCGACTTTTTATCACGTCTGGCTCACCAAAATGTTGGGTTATTATTATTGAAAGTCGGTTCCCTCTGACTCCTCGTGTCCTTTTTCGATCAAATAAGCAAACCCAACACAGAATAATTTTATTTGCACTTTATCACAATAACAAATCAATCCTTTGGTTCAATATTTGTAATCACAATTTCACTACTTGATTTGCACCTTTTAACCACTGTTTGGCTCGGATTATCTTAGTGTAGGTTGTCCAAGGGAGAACCACCCTGTCTGATAGATAACCTTGACTTTTACTTGGATTTGGATTTCTCTACTAACCTAGCTACTGCTCGTTCACGTCGATTCACTCTAGTTAATAATATCTGCTCTCTCGTATCTAGTTAATAATGATTGTCCTTTCTTGTCTGGTTGATAATGTCTCTTTTCTTGTTTGATGAATTCTGGTCCTCTTTTCTTGTCTGATGAGTTATGGTCCTCTTTTCTTGTCTGATGAGTTATGGTCCTCTCGTGTTTCTCCCTCTTTCTTTTATACTCCTGCTCAACTTGTTTTCCGACGATTGTCAACAATAGGTTCTGCATTATCAAATTATCATTAATAATTAACTTCCAGACTGACATTTGTCAACAATGTTTGACGTTGTTTAGGCTAATTTATCCTACTATATTATTCCGTCTATGCTCCGGGTTTTCCTTATCTCTCAGGTTTCCCATTGCCTCGGGCTTCCCATTGACTCGGGCTTCCCATTAGTAATTAATTTTTCTTAATTAATTTCCTTTTTTATTTTATATCATTTTCTAGGGACCCCTCACTAAATTTTTATTATTATTTCCGGACTCGTCTCTCAATTTGGCGTTCAACCATACCAATTTCCCCCGATCATTATTACTTTCGAATTTTATACATTTTTTAATTAATATTGCACTTTTATCATTTTTTGTGTTTTATCGATTTTACTGTGCTTTTTCGTGATACCCCAACAGTTTTAATATAATTTAATGATCATTTGTAATTTTTATTATTATTTTACTTATGGTTTTCGCTCATTTTTAGGTTTAAATTTTTTTCATATTAATTTCAAATACAGCTTTACACTACATTTAACGGTTATTTTTTCTTGTTCTTTGATTGGTTAGCAAAATTTATATTCAACTGCAAATAGGACAAGAATGAATTATTAGAATAAAATTAACTTCTAATCATATTTCTTATATTATGCTGGTTTAGTTAATCGGTTTATGAATTATAAAATTATAAAGTTCTTCAAAATGTTTGATAAATTATTAATGTTTTTGTAAATAATTTCTCTTGACACTTCGGTAAAATGTTATTATAATTAAAAGTCCTAATTTGCACTTAATGTCATGTTTCGTGTAGCTTAAATAATATGGCATATATCCAGGGCATTCAACAAGTAGTGAGAATCATAGAAATAAACAAAGAAATGCAAATATATTTCGTATTTACAATAATCAAGTCATTTAAAGTTTATTTTCAAAATAATTTCTACTTGTATCGACACATTTTTACAGTGTAATAGCATTTTTTGGAAGGCGATTTTAAAGAAATTCTGAGACATTTTTTTAATAAAATTCATTACTTCATCCTTCAATTCGTCTTTTATGGTATTTATTCAGGTGATTTAACATGTAGAAATCAGGTGAAGCCAAATCCGGAATAAGGGTAGTTATAAAGGCATGTCAAGTCCACAACTTTCAATTGAGCCTGTTGTAGTGGTCACACTTAATTCCTGAAAAAATACCATGTCGTTTTAGGCGTTGACACATGCGCGTGACTTTATAATAAAAACACAATCGTTTGGAGAAGAAATCAGTTCGCGTGCGTATATTGATAACCTCAATTCCAGCAGTTGTATTCAAATCAAATTCTAAACATAAACTTAAACATAAACTTAATATATTAACCCTCTAACACTAACAGGGTCGTTAGCGACCCTGTAGCAAAAGTAGTTGGCGGTTTTCCTCTGAAAAACTTAATTTCTGCGTTTGCTTGGTATCTGGTTATTTTATTTAAGAGTCCTATTTCCTAATACTAAAATACCAAGTCCATGTCAAACATGATAAAAATAATATGAGCCACCTTAAAAAAATGACGTTAAATACCAATATGGTCGCTGGCCACCCTGTACACGTTTATAGAACAAAACAAAGGTAAGTGTACTGAATGTAAAGTTAGAAGAACGAGGTTTTGCAAAAAAATTGTAAATTTTTTTTTCCACAAATTGATTTGAACCGTTGTCTTTCTGTCCTTCAAATACCGACAGTAGTTACAGCGTTTCATTTTGCAAAACACTTTTGAAGAAGCATTAGTGTTGACCTAAAATGGAGGTGAAAGTAATTCAGGGACTTTCATGTGATTCATGATAGCTGGTGATATCATTTCATTAGCCAACGTTTTTAAAAATAAGGGCCTGCGTTGTGATTTGCTTCTATGGATGTCTGGATTGACAGTGAAAAATATTACTGCAGCGTTGTACACCTCAATATCGAGAATATTTTGAAAAAATACTAAGGAACATCTGCGACACTTTCTTTGACATGAGTACGTCTAAAAAAGCTTATCCAAATTATCAACAGCTCCTTTTGCGTGGTTGTAATGCAGGATTATTTCAGGCTTTTTATCATTTCGCTTTGTGTGAATTTCACTATTGTGATGTTGGATGGACATCAAAATGACATTCTTTCCCTTCTTTGGTACGTATGAAACTACAGTAGTTCGTTCATGAATGACGAACAAACTTGAACACACCTCTCTTTGCTTATTGTTGAGAATAACAGGAGGCAGGAATCGTTGATTCTTTCTAACAGTCTCGCAGTATGTAAGTTGACGGTAGAGAAGCATAAAAGCTAATGAATCGCTAGAGAAAAAATTTTCTCCGGGAACCCCATGACCAGAACCCGCAAATGGTAATGTCATTTCAAGGACTATTCTTTGACTTTGATTTACTTCAGGTATTCGTCCTTGTCACCCTGTATAGAGCTGTAGGTTGCAGACATACGACTTTTCGAAATCCCAACAAAACCAGACTTTCATATTATATTTTCCTGGCTTTGAAGGGATGTGAACTTTGAATGGGCATCGTACTCTAAACTTGACCAGTTGCTCATCCACACATATTTGAACTCCTGGACGATATCTTATCCAACATCTAGCAGTGAATTTGACGTGAACTTCTCTTATTGGAACCATTTTGTCTCTTGCACGACGCTCGACTCTGCTTTCTTTGGAATCAAATCGAATAAATTTGGTTAACTGTTGGAACCAATTCCTGGGCATCCCTTTAGAAAAAAACGCCGACCTTGCTTTTCAATCCATAAATGGGTTCACTCAGAGCCCGATACACTCCAGCGAGGATTAATAGACCTAAATAAGTTTGAATTTCATCCAATGTCGTTGGAGTCCATTGATTTTGTAATTCTCGAATTCCTAACTATAAGATTTATGATTTCACTTGTTATGAAATAATTCACAGAACCATAAGGAGTAATTGCACTGTGAGCAGCTTGACTCGAGGGACCAATAGCTTCTCTTAAAATATTGCCAGCTGGTGGAAGACCTTATGGGTTTTGTTCAAGCGGATTGAGATACCAGACCTTTCCATCTGGCGAAGTTAAAAGCTGCTGATGGCGAGTGTTGTCACTTACATTACATTCTCCTTCATCCTGATTGTTTTCACTATCTGAGCTACATTCAGTCGCAATTCCTTCTTCATCACTACTACAATCTTCATTTGTTTCACTTTCGTCTTCTGACAGATTATATGAAAACTTTCTTGTCTCCAAAAGGAAGATTTTTTCTAAATCCATAGCTGCAGCTGCCCTGTGAGGTCTTCCTGTTTCTGTCCGGATGACCCTAAAACAAAAAGCAGGTTTAATGTTTATATCATTTTAATCATCACAATGTCACACAATTTAAGAAAACAGTTATTAAATAGATAAAATTTATGCATGTAAATATGGTAGAAATATTTAATCCTTATTTGCTAAAATTATTGCATCTTATTTAGACAACTTTACTTAACTTCATTCAACCCTAGAGTGTTCAGGCATTGATTAAATAATAAGCCTGTACTACCCTCCTAATAATATTCAACCATTTACACACAATCAGTAACTGACTCTACTAACTTTTTAATTCTATTTAAAACCTCTACAAGTCAAATATTTCATTAAAATACGTACCACATTAATGAAATCCAAAATCACCACAATCAAAACTAAAGTTAAAATAAACCATTCAAACAACGTATTAGTCGCGAATAATTTACTGGACACTTTCACATGTATTAGAATGCATTCGTACAATTATTAATATATCATTTTCTATTAAAAATAAATGTGCAACTTGAAGTAATTTTTGCAGGGTCCCTAGCGACCCTGTTGGTATTTAATGGAACATTTTTGTGTGGTAGTTAGAGGGTTAAGGACTTAAAAATAAATTAGTTTAATTTAATTACATTAAAAACTCAACTATATTAAAATTATAATACGGTATTTTTCGGACCATAAGGCGCACTTAAAATCCTTTTATTTTCTCAAAGGTCATCAATGCGCCTTATAATGTGGTGCGCCTAATATATCGTTGTGATTTCTGGCTTTCTCAAAAATCTGTCAAAATATTTTAGCATGGCCTAGGTTGGCTACAAAGCTGCACTGATTGGATTGAGCATTACAACCAAAAAATGGCTACTGTTAAAAAACATTCTTATGAAGCGGATTTCAAACTCAACGCTATCAGTCACGCAGTACAACTTGGAAATGAAGCAGCTGCGAAAGAATTCAACATTAATGAATCATTGGTGCGGAAAGGGAGGAAGCAAGAAGATGCCCTGCGCCAGGTAAAGAAGACCAGCATAAGTTTCAGATGGAACAAAGCGAGATGGCCACAGTTGAAGAACAAAATTGAACAGTGGGTTATTGAACAGAAAACCGCAGGTAGAAGCGTCTCTACGGTCTCTATCGACTCAAAGCAACAGGGATAGCACGCGACATGGACATCAACGATTTTCGAGGAGACTCCCGCCCCCGTGTATGTGTGTAAAGTAAGGTTTTAGAATATTTTATTACGATTAGAACAAGCGTCAAAAAAGATGACTATAAGGATCAACAATTCTTGACGAATGACAAAATGGTCTCCAAAAAATCGATTTAAACAAAAATTGTTATTACATAATCACCCATTAAAACAAAGCATTATATAATAGTAACGCAATCGATAAGTTAAAACCAAAAGCAAAAATTACGTAATCAGACTTAAACAAAACTAATTTTTTTAAAACAGTAAGGGGGGAGTGTTTCTAAAAACTTTTTTAAAAAAAGTTGGGGGGTTCTTCGGATAAAAATTGAAAATATAATGGGGGACACGTTTTTTCTTCTAACCATTTTGTATATGAGGTGAAGGTATCTACCATATTTTAGTCAAACAATGCATAGAAAGAATTAAATTCTCTACAAGATGGCTATATTTGAAATTTCAAATAGTGTAGTACGTGTGCTACACACGTGTTTTGTTTTAAAATTTACACTTTTTACCTATTTAACTAACTTTTATAGAGTTGCGGTTGTAATAAACCATATGTAAAATTTAATTCTTTATAAAGTGTCTTGATCAGAAATTTGAAATAGTGTGTTGTGTGTTGTGAATTATATATTTTATGGATTTTACATGGTAAAATGTAGTGTATTACAATGAAATAATTTTGGTAAAATAATTTGTTGTAATGTTTAATTAAATTGATACAATTTACTATAATGTTTTGATTCAATTTAACAAAATATTTTGTTACAATTCGTAGAAATATGTTATAATTTGACTGTAATTTGATTAAATAATTTATCTTTTCAATGCAATTGACTGCAATGTTTTTTTTTACTTCGTTGCAATTTAATGAAATATTTTATTAATTGTTGTAATATTTAAGTACTTTGCTGCAATTAACTGTAATATTTTCTTATTTTGTTATAATTTGATGAAATAATTTATAACTTTCATGCAATGCACTCAATACTCATATGTGTAATATTAATGCAATATCGATGTATGATTTTGATGACATTCATTTGTGTGTATGATAGTTGTATGAGTAATATAACGTATATGTGTGCGTGGATTGAATCTAAATAATTTTCTAATTTTTACTCAATTTTGATTAGTTAATTCAAAATAATTTCCTACCTCTTACTCGATTTTGATTGGTTGATGTGTGTAATCTCTTAGTATATAAGCCAAATGCTTTCAAAATTTTGTCTTTATTACTAACAACCTAACTTTTAAAATGAGCTCTAACTAAAATGTTGTGAATGCTGGTGAACTTGATCAAAAACTCGGTAAATTTATTTAATAATGTATAATAATAATATTAATTCAGTTAATTTAAATGCAATCAATTCAGTTATTGAATTCAACATTGGTGAAATTGTATATAGAAATGGTAATATATTTTATATTTAATGCATTAATTATCCTTAGTTTTGATGATATGGATGTCGATTATTCTGTAAACGGAATTAATTATGGAACTAATAAAACAATTCTTTATGGTTATTCTAAAACCAATTATGCCAATTCGTCATTTGTGATGATAAATAACCGATGTAAGATCATTTTATTTATTATTTGCAATTAAATAATTAATTTTTTGTAAATAAGTAATTTTTTAACTTGAGAATTTTATTTACGTTTACTACTAACAATTAATTTAAACAAATTTTATTTGTATAAAATAACTTAATAATAATATTTTGTGATTTCAATTAATTGAGTAAAATAATTTATTTAACTAAATAATTTAATTTAAATAATTAATTTTTAAGCAAATTTTCTTTAAATAATTTGAATGTTTACACAAATTTGAATGTTTTTTATAATTAAGGCAAACTTTACTCGAATTACTGCCAATCTATGATACGATGATAACTTTCATAATATAATAATAAAATATTATCAAATAAAAAATTATTATATATGTCCTGTATGTCAGGCCCAGACTTCTAACACTTACCCTAAATTTTATAATGATTATATAACGCATTTAACCCAATTTAATGATGATAAAATGTCTTTATTTAAAAGCAGTGTAAAAAGAAAAAGTACCATCACATCGGAAATATTTAAAAAATAATTATAAAAGATAGTATTCAAATCTGACAGGGGTTTAGGGATATTATTGTTGAACCAGAAATTGAGTACTACTTATTACGCTCACATCAAATTATAAAAGTGAATATCGATAGATATAACATTAAGGAAATAGTGGTTCCATCTTCTCTTTTGGAAAAAATAAAAATAGCATTAGTCGAAATGGAAAGATCAAAAGTACAATTCGGTGGAATTTGAAAAAGATGAAGAAACCAAAATAGTTTGTATATCAAATTGTGATGTTCCTATGACTAGTACTTTCCTTGAAGATGGTATAACGAAATTACATGAAAAGATTGTTGAGAGAACTGAATTAGGAAGTAGTTGGAAAATAAACCTAATACTAGAATTAAATTTTAAAATAAAAAAAGTCTCCAACATATCTAGATTATCTGGACATAGTTATATTCCACATCTAAAGGATTAATGTGTAAAAAGGCAATAGTTAACGTGCAAAATAAAGATAATATATGTTTGATATACAGTGTTTTGGCTGTATTGAAATCTGATAAAAATCAAGAAGCATAGATCAAGAAAATTTTTATCGTATATGAAGGAATTAATATGCAATTCTAATTATATTCCAATGAAACTATGGGATATCCCGACTTTTGAAAAGAAAAATCCGGGTTTGGCAATTAATGTAATGATTTATAATAACAAAAATCATGTGGATAAAGAAATTGCAATGAAATTCCCTTATTTGGATATAATTCAAAAAGTAACTGTAGTGGATCCAATATATTTTTTATTGATAGAGGAAGGTGAAAAGTACTATTATACTGTAGCGACTATTTTACAAACGTTAATGAATTGTAATAAAAATAACTATTGTAATGTACGAATTCGTAGTCAATGGTGTGAAATTTGTCTAAATGGATTTTGAAAGCCGAAAGCATTTAAAAAACATCAATTATGTAAGAAAAATCAGTTTCACCACTTACTTTGGATTAAGAACATTCTTTTATTATCAGTGAATATTGCTATTTGTGTGAGAAAAACTTAGTAGTTAAGGTTAAAGATCATAATCATTTTACAGGAAAATATATTGGTCCTGCATGTAGCAAGTGTAATTTATCTAAAAAAATTATAAATATTATTACCTGAAGTTTTTTCATAATTTACAAGGGTATGACTTGCATCATATCTTAAAGTATGGATTAGCTCAATTTCCCAATTGGAATTTATCATGTATTTTAATAAGTAGTGAAAAGTTCTTATCTCTTATGGTATATGTTAGTTAAATTAGAATACGGTTTATTGGTTCATACCAGTTTGTAAATGATTCATTGGCTAAAGCTGTTAAGTCATTGAAAAATCTACTATTAAAAAAATTGGTATTCGTTGGAACTATAGTTGACTCAAAAGGAATATTACCATATAATTTTGAAACTTCTTTAAAAGTTTTGGAAACCACATATGAATTACCACCTATCTGGGAAGAAGTTACAGAAGATGAATATCAAAAGGCAAAGAAAAAATGGAAAGAAACAAACTGTAACACCTTATTGGATTACATGATGGTTTATTTGAAATTGGATGTTTTCTTGCTTGCCAACATTTAACAATTTCGAGCGAAATCTATAGCTCATAATAGATTAGAACCTTTGAATTTCTTTTGTATTCCCGGTGTGTCATGGAATTCGGCATTAATGACATTGGATAAACTCATTAAATTATTAAAAGACATAGAAATTTATAATTTCTATGAAGAGGGAATTCGCGGTGGTATAATATTTCTTAATAAGCATCATGTGGAAACTACTGAAGATACAGAGTTATTGTATATCGACATCAACAACCTATATGAATGGGCTTTATGTCTAAGTTTACCCTGTGGAAAATTTAGTTGGATTCATGATAACCTTGATAGTATTTTAGAAGATTGCAAGAATTTGGACTTAGAAAAGCTGTCGTATGAATATAATGTGGAAGTTGATTTGAAAATTTTGAATGAAATTCATGATTTATTGAATTATTTCCCAATAGCAGCAGAAAAGAAATGTGTTTCAAAAGTAGAGAAAATACTCTTAACGCATAATCAACACATAAAGCAAAATTATGTAGTGTATTGGCGATTTCTCAAAATGTTTTTATTATTAGGTGTGCAAGTTGTCAATATTCATCGGGCTATCAGATTTAAACAAGAACCTATTTTCAAAAACTATGCTGATACTAACACCAAACTCAGATCTGAATCAACACTTGATAAAAATTATTATAAGTTACTCAACAATAGTCTTTATGGTAAGACTGTACAAAACCTAAAGAAAAGAATGAATTTAAGATTGTGTAATATTCAGCAAAAATGATTACATATGCATTGAAGCCAATTTTCTGAAAAACCATCAAGATTGCGGATGATTTAATTGCAGCCATACTGGATAAAGATTCAATATGTTTAGATAGACCAAGTTACATTGGATTTATCAAAACTTCGAATGAATGAGCTTCAATATGTAGAATTAGCAAAATATCGAAATCAGTTCAATTGCAGTATCAACATTGTTGCTGGAGATACAGATTCCCTCTTCTTAGAAATTAAAAATTTGAAATTAGATAAGCTTTTACCTACAATGATTTCAGACAATCTACTAGATACGTCTAATTATAATATAAATCACTCATTGTATTGTAAAAAGTTAGACTCTGTCAATGAAAGATTTAAAGACGAGAGTAAGGATATAGAATATAAAGAGTGGATATTTCGTAGACCAGAATGTTACAGTTTATAAGGTTATACTTGTACAACAAAAACAAAAGGGGTAACATTGAAAGATACCGACATAAAACACCAGTCTTATCTCGATTGTTATAATAGAATAGAAATTCAAAGCGTGTCTCAATTTTGAATAGGTACCATCAACCATCAGTTGTATAGATTCAAAACAACTAAAATCGCACTTACAAATAATGACTATAAAAGGGTTTGGGATGGAAAAAATGAAAGTCTGGCATATGGTCATTATATGATAGCGAATATCAATCAATTTACATAATAATATTCAAACTGTGATGATCTGCTTTTCAAATCGATCATCAAGCTAAAACCAAAAGGATCATCAAACTGTTCATCAAATTTTTCATATTTACCAAACTTTTCATTAACATATTTGTGATTAGCATTATTGTATCTATTTGAAATATGTATATTGGTTTTGATTGATTGGTTGATTTTGATTATTGTTATATTCGTAATTAAACTTTTGTATATAAAGTATGTGTAAAATAAATAAAAATAATAATAAAAATAATAATAATAAAAATAATAATAAAAATAATAATAAAATAACAATAATATTAATAATAATAATAATAATAATAAAAATAACAATAAAAAAAATAAATAAATGAATAAAATTAGTAATAAAATAAATTAAAAATATTAAAATAAAAAATAAATTAATTAAATTAAAAATAAATTAATTAATAAAATAATAATAAAAAATATGTCAATAAATCAAATACATAATATTAATCTTTATAAGTATTATATGGTGGTACCAAAAAGTTGTCCAAGTACTTCCGTAGAAGCTGAAATGTTATTTAACTCTGAAGGAATTCATGAAAAAGGCAATAGTGATGAAACTCGTTTAATTCATCCTCAAGTTAGTCAAGTGGCTGAAGCGACTGAAATTGAAAATCAAAACACATTACTGAATATTGAAGAATCTTCACATGATGCTCGTGTCCAACATAAATAAATATAGATTTGATCATATTTGCTGTGATAATATATAATTCCAAATTAATATGAAACATTAAATTATAACATCTATTTGTTTGGTTTCTTAAGATACATCTATTACCTCTGTTGATAAGACTTCTTCAGCAACTTTATCAACTTCAGTGGCAATTTTGGTAAATTCTTTAAAGATGTTTGAATTGGATTTTAAATTTTGAAAAGTTAATATTTAAGTGTATAAATAAAGAAATATATTTTATTTACTTAATATAATACAAAATCACATAAAATTGGCAATGAACTAATTTAAGAGAATACCAATCCAAAATATATATTCAGCTACAATATATTTCGACTGAATAACAGTCATCGTCAGGTAGTCATGAACTTTAAACTATTTAGAATAAACCATACTTTTCAATATTTACTTTGAGCACAAATGTTCATCTTGACAATCTTAATATTCCTACAAATAGAAATTTTCAAAAATCTTAAAATTTTAATCATAACTACAAATAATCTTTTTTAGCATAATTTTGCACTTAAAATTCAATATCACTACTTTGTTATAATCTGAAAATATTCTAGAAGGGATCTCACTAAAATCAACATTTGAAAAAATTTAAATAATTTTTGCGTGAAAAAATACCAACTCACATTTTGTAATAAAAATTTACCCTTCAACTTTCTAAAATTAGTTGGGGAGATGACATCTCACTAATGACAATATTAAAAGAAAAGTTTGTTTTAAAGAAATCATTATTTTATTTGAAATTACATATTACAACAAAAGCATATTTACTCTAAACCTATAGTCAACATTGCTCTTACAAAATCCAACTTAAATACATTGTAACTTTGTAATATTGTTGAATAATTAAGCTCATTATTACATAATTCCTTTTCTATAAAAAATGTCTCTATAATAAAACAATTTGAATAAATTAAAGAGAAATTTCTAAATTCGGCTTTTAAGCTTCCAAAACAAAATAAATATTTCCAATTAAAAAAAAACTACAAACTAAAACAAAGATACGTCAAAATTCACATCACAACAAGAGCTCGAAAAATTGGTAAAGCTATTGTTTTAAACAAAATCATGAATAATGATCTATATACTAAGTTCCCAACTTGAACCCGTCAGCCTATCAATCAACCCGGAATATCAGTTGATAATTTATCACTTCTGTAAGGGGGTTATCAAACCAAATCAAATTATATTTCATGCATAATCAATTCAAGAAACGAATGGAAAACATAATGATACCCAAACATATAATCCCAAAATAATCCCGTCTCAATTATAAAAATTCAATTCATTATAACAAAAAATTAAAATTTTGGACTTTAATTTTTTTTTGATTAGTTATTCTAAGAAAATTTGTTTGACAATTTTGTAAGTTGGCAAATTTGAGTAATTTGTTGAAAAAGTTATTTTTTACATCATATTTTCATATT
This sequence comes from Schmidtea mediterranea, assembly GCA_022537955.1. NCBI lineage: Eukaryota > Metazoa > Platyhelminthes > Tricladida > Dugesiidae > Schmidtea > Schmidtea mediterranea. Next base: position 23,082,470 of record CM039680.1, on the reverse strand, counting down.
ATTTTAAATACGGTAAATATTTTGTTGGCCTATCTCTATGTTTCTTGATTTTATCAGATTTCAATACTGCGAAAACACTATATATGAAACATAAATTATCAGTATTTTGAACGTTTTACGTTTGTACTTTTTACCTATAAGAGATTTAGGTGTTGGAATATAACTATGTTCAGATAGCCTAGATATATTCGAAACTTTGGTTACCTTGAAATTTACGTCTATTATTTGGTTTATTTTCCAACTACTTCCTAATTCTGTTTGTTCAAAAATCCTTTCATTTATTTCTTTATACCCTCATCAAGAAAAGTTTTAGTCACTGAAGCAGTGCGATTTGATATACTACCTACTTTGAGTTCTCCATCTTTTTCAAATTCTACTTGGACTCCGAATTGAACTTTTGAATGTTTCATTTCATTTAATGTTATTTTTAATTTTTCCAAAAGAGAATATGGAAGAACTATTTCCTTAACATTATATCTTCCGATGTTCACTTTTATAATTCGATGTGAGCGTAGTAAATCATATTCAATTTCTGGTTCAACAATAATGTCATTTAACCCTAGTCCAATTTGTAAATCATCTTTAAATATTTTTTCAAGTATTTCAGATTTTATGGTGCTTTTTCGTTTCAAACTTTGTTTAAACAATGATTTTTTATCCGTATAAAATTGAGTCAAATGATTTTTATGGTCATTATAAAATTTAAGGTACGGGTCAGAGGTTTGGGTCTGGCATACAGGACATATATAATAAATATTCACTTGATAATATTGATTCATTTTATTGTGGCAGTTGTCATCATAACATGTAGATTGACAATACTTCGGATAAAGATTACCTGAAACATGAAGTATTATATTAATAATTTGTGTCACCACTAAATATTAATTGATAAAATAAATTGAAATTTTCTTTGAAAAATAATAATAATTAAAAATTGTCAAATAACTATATTTGATATTTCAATTTATAATGAAAATAATTTTGAATAATTACCTTATTTCAAAATAATCTTATTATTCGCCGAATAAAATTCAAAAGTACAAGTACTAATGTAAATATATTACTTACGTAATTGCTTATAAAAATTATATAATTTGAGAATGTGGTTCATTGACAATAAATAAGATGAATTCAACTGATTGAAAAAAATAAATCACTTATGTACAACTACAAATTTGAGGTAATTTCATTAAAAATCGTAACAGAATTATTTAAGTTAAACACTGTTCATTGTGTAGAATTATGTTTACATGAAAATGTCTGTTTAATTTTAATCTAATACATTCTTTCACGATGTTTTATTTTACATTTACTTTAACTTCGTCAATCAAATTTCTTAATTTTACCCTATAATCCATGTATTTGTTCACTTAATGGATTCAATCAATAATAACAATTTGCGACTAAGTAAATCAGATTTATATTTGCTGACTCAATATCTATTACCTAATTTTTAATACTTAAAACTCTGATAGAAATATTAAATTTAGAAGTCATTGATATAATTTCATTTTCAAAAGTTATTATTATCTACTTTAAAATAAACTTTCCAGTGTTAAACGCTTGTCAAATTTTAATAAATCTGTTCTAAAATAAAATTATACGAAGAGCTAATTTTAATTTTAAAAATAAATCGTTACTTACAAATTATCAAAAATGTCAACTTAAAACATTTAATTTATAGTTCACGAAATATTTCTTAATCGATTATTAGAATAAGTTTCAAAATTTTATACTAAAAACAATGTTAAAATCAAAATGTTCGTTGGATTATTATTATTTAACAAGTCAGTTAATTTCTGGTTCTTCGGGATTCTCTGTATTAAATAAAAATACAAGCGGGATGAATTTATTGATTTTTAACAAAAAAATCAATCTATTTATAGTTTTCTCTCGTTAACTAATTATTTGATGGGTTCAAATAACCCAGGGAGAAATTGCTTTTTCCGAACTCAAATATTTTTATTTTAATATGTATTTCTTTTCTTTTTATTATGAGAAACCTTTAGATTGTTTGTTATTTGACTGGTAATCGTTAACGTTTCTTTGTCGCAATGACAATTAGCTTCTACATAGCACAGTTTTTATATCATCTCGAAAAAAATATTTCAATTAGTTTACACCAATGATCCCAAAGTTCTGATGTAATCAATTCAAAAATAAAACAATAGTTCGGCATCGTACTCGACACTTATCAAAAAGTTAAATAAATTCATTTTAATATTTTCCTGGGCTTTCCATACAACTCGATTGTTTACATGCCTCAGGTTCCACATTCATAGAAATAAATTAATTTTAATTAGATAGTTTTTTCGATTTTAACTTTCTCTAGTGTTCCTCGCTAAATTTCTAATATTATATCGGTGTTAGTCTCAAGATTTATTGTTCAATCATATACGTTTTCCCTGGAAATAATTTTATATTTTGATTAAGTTTCATTAATTTTGCAATTCTATTATGTTTTTTCATTGATTTTACTAGTTTTATTGTTTCTTTTATTGTTTCATTTCGAATTATATCATTATTGGGGATAAAAACATTTTGAAAACTATGAGGGTAAAATTGTTGGTGGTAGACATCAGTCATCAGTCATATTTAGACTGCTACAACAACAATGTGATATTTTCAGTAATACCATCTAGGATAGGGATTCGCAATCATGAGTTATATACTAACACTAAAATCGTCTTGTCAAACAACTACGACAAACACTTATGTGTGGGAAAAGTAGCAGTAATACCTTTGGTTATTATTTAGGATTCGACGACGAAGATGATTACTGCGGAGATATGACAATACAAGAATTGAATCGGAAAGTAAAGATCAGAATCGTTTGGATACTTTTTTAGGATATTTTTTACTCTGTCATTAATGAAATAAAAAATAAATTATTTTATCATTATTATTAATTTATTTATTTATTTTTAAAAATTTGAATTTACAAACTGCGATGAATGAATTTAAACTTGTAATAAATCTAGTTGTCATTTCAAAACTAACAACTTGAATTATTCATATACGTAAAAATACACGTAGAAACTTAAATAAAATAATAATTATATTTGATAATTAATAGAAAAAAAGTAATGACAATTATGATTTGACATAATGATAAAGAAAATAAATTTAAATAAAATCAAGTAATTAAAAAATAATACTCTCATTATGTCAAAGAACCTAATTTTTTCTACAAATTTTAAATAATACTGTTTTAATAATTTATAATAATTATTTTTATTTAATCAAAAATATAAAATTAAGATTTAAACCAAATATCATTGCGTATTTCATTTATTTTTATTCTATTTTCCGGTTTAAATGTAAGACATTTTTTAATTAACTTTTGTAAAGATTCTGAACATCTAGAAAACACTATATTTTGAATGTAGAACTTATTTTGTACAATGCATGGGGGTTTTTTTTCAATGCAACTGTAAATCAGAGCGCCTAACATAAACACGACACTTTTGTTTACATCATATATTTTACGACTTAATGACTGCGGACTGCAATAACCAATTGTTCCAGCATAACTGTTAGTTTTAGGCTCCTTATTCTCAACATCATAGAGCGCGTCTTCATAATCAAGAATCTTTACCTGATATGTTGTTTTATTTACGATTATATTTCTAGGTTTGATATCAAGATGATAAATGCCTTTATCGATTAATTTTTCAATAGCTATTATTACATTTTGTGCTATTTTTTTAACACATCTTTCTTGTCGATTTTTCTCCATGATATATTTTTTTAATTCAACCCATTTACCTGTCAAATGTTCCATAACAATAGCGAATTCTTTATCATCTTGAAAGAAATCAAGAATTTTAGGACAAATTTCATCATCATTGATTAATTGATTAAAATGCATTTCAATTGGAATACGAAATGTATAATTTGAATTCTTTGTGAATAATCTTTTTTCGGATTTGTGGATACTTTTAATTACTACAGTTTTGTTTCTTTTATTGTGATGGAAATTATTTTCAGCAATATATACTTCACTTTTTGTTGATGATTGAAGGGTTTCAATATGTTTATAATTATCACTAATATTCATAATTTTGTTTAAATTATATGTTATAAATTTCTTAAATAGTACACAAATTTGTTTATATTATATTTATGCAACTTACTATTGGACAAAAATATAAAATAATAAATTATAAATATTTTAGCTTTAAATAAGGTCAAAAAGAATTTATAAGAATTTAATAAATTCAGAGAGTTTTCATGATTTTTCATTGTAAAAATTCTTTTTGGATATCCAACATTCTGATAAATACTTCTTTAGGTTTTTTCATTGACTTAACTTATCTTAAATTTAATTCTTTCTTTGTTTCTAAATTTTCAATTACATGTTGTATTAGAAACAAAATTACCGCAGGCTTTGCTAACTTGTGCCTCAGTATATTATCAAAAAGCTTTTCTGTCTTTCCAAAAAATTCAAGGAACACGTCTTTTTTTTTCTAAATCGTAACGCGGCATCCAAATTAATGGCTAAATTCTTCTTTGTCTCAAATGCTTTACAAAGCTACCTTCGTTCTCAATATAATCCTACTGGATCTATTCATATTTGAAATCGATTCCACTAACAAAAAGGCTTTTGTTAGCGTTGAATTTCGCAGGCTGTTGAGTTATTTTGAAGATTTTGTTTAAACTCAAGAATGGATAATTCCAAATCTCCGGTCATTTCCAATCAGTTTGGTGGTTTCCATGTTAAAAAGAGACATATGTGTACAATATTTATTCTAACAACAAATATTCAACACACTATTCGTTGCGTAACGTCTACTAGTGAATTTATTGGTTTTCTAATTATTGATACAGAATACACAAACACACCAACATTCAAACACTATCATCAAACATAATAACCAACCTCTAATCTTCAAACTACAATTTTCACATATTATTTATTACATAATAAGTTAATTAAATTAATTATAAATTATAATACATAATCACACAAAATTGTCAAAAGAAATAAAATTAAAGAGAACACCAATCCAAAATATATATTCAGATACAATATATTTCGACTGATTAACAGTCATCGTCAGGTACTTCGTCTTGAACTTTAAACTATTTAGAATAAATCATTTTTACTTAAACAAATTTCTGTTTTTAAATTGTCAAAACATTTATCAAAAATTAAAAAGTTTTCTTTATTTAAAATCACAAATTTTACAAAATTTAAATACTTTAATTTTCTAAATTTTACAAAACAGAGACTTTAACAAAATCTAAATAAAATTTCCAACGAAATATTTTAAAAAAATTTTACCAAAACTATTTTACACTTAGTTTCATCCTGCATCAAAAAATTGCACTTACTAATATCAATCTATTTCATCAGTCGACTGTGATCGAAACCTTGAGAGCGGAAATGACTAGCAGTCATTCCAATGTATGTGGTATTACACCCATGACATATATATTGAAAACCAAGATCCGATCAAAATCTAAGTAGAACTTGAAATCCACTTATAAACACAAAATTCAGACAACAATTGTATTCACTGACATTAATCAATTCTCTCTGTCGAAAGTTATCAAGAACTTGAAAACGGAGATGACGGGTAGTCATTCCAATGTATGTGGCATTACACCCATGACATAAATATTGATAACCAAGATCTGAATACCATCTAAATAAGACTTGAAATCTATCAATAAACACGATGACAATCCTATAATACAAAATACAGTGATTATGTTTTATCAATGAGGAAGAGAGGTAGAAATTCAATGAATGAATCAGTTTTGTTTAATTTTAATAGCGAGGTTTGTTTTAGGGATTGTATTTTGCTCTCAAGGTTTCGATCGCAGTCGACTGATGGAATTGATTGATATTATTAAGCGCAATTTTTTGATGCAGGATGAAACTAAGTGTAAAAAAGTTTTGGTAAAATTTTTTTAAAATATTTCGTTGAAAATTTTATTTAAATTTTGTTAAAGTCTCTGTTTTCTAAGATTTAGAAAATTAAAGTTTTTTAAATTTTGTAAAATTTTTAATTTTAAAAAAAAGCAAAATTTTTAATTTTTGATAAATGTTTTGACAATTTAAAAGCAGAAATTTGTTTAAGTAATAATGATTTATTCTAAATAGTTTAAAGTTCAAGACGAAGTACCTGACGATTACAATCAGTCAAAATATATTGTAACTGAATATATATTTTGGATTGGTGTTCTCTTTAATAAATTATAATGTTTAATTATTCTTCCTTGCATACACAAAAAACATTTCGTTTTACCTTTATTAAATTTTAACAATGAAATTGTAATTTTATTAAATTTTGAAAATTATATGAAATATAAGAGAAGATCTTCAGAAATTTCACTGATTTATAATTTTTATTACTTTATTATAATTTTCACAAAATTATTTTTAAATTAATTTAGGAAATGATTATCTCGTTTATTTTATTTTTATTTCTCGAATAAAAGTACTACAAAATTGCAAATAAATTAAATAAATAAATTTATTAAATAGTTAATATAAATATAAATTAATTTATTCATAAATAAATGTTAAAATAATTATAACAGAAACATTTCACTTATAATCCATTAATATTTAAAGAATTTTATATTAATCAATCATCAAAAGAAAGAGAAGCATTTAGGAAAATTCCACATGAAAAGATATTAATAGAAAATATCGAATTCATGCGAAATTTAAATATTGAAAAAAAAATAATTTAAAAATAATCAAAATTTAAATTAATTAATAAAATATTAAAATTTTAGTGTTTCTAATTTTTCTTGTAGATATTCCTAAATTAAATTTTAATATTCGATTTAAAATTTATTAAAATTTTAAATTATAATTGAACATTAGCTTGGATTTGGTTTGGAGCAAATTTTCTCAAATGTCAGCGTCATTTGTTTGATTGCGACCTTTACCGACGGCAACCAGATTTATGTAAAAATTTGTGTAAAATATTTGGGTACCTTTCATTCTGAGTTCGATATCTTTTATCTGAAATAAATTTAAATAACAATTAATAAATTAAATTTATCTGTGATTCTTAAAGCGAGCTATACAGATGGGTTAGTGGGCAATGGAATTATCTATGGGTGATAACAGCCACGTTTGCATTTGGGAACGGGGTTAAATACAAATAAGGAGTTGGTGAAAGCATAAAGAAATAACAGGAGATAAGAAAAATTAAAAAAAAACCATTCGTTATATTTCATTTTCTGTATAAGATATTTTGACGTTATAAATATTTTAATTGGTTCTGAGTAATTGTATTTCTGAAAAGGGGGTTCAAAGTCAAATGCCTTCTATTTATAATGTTTTGTCATAATAGTAACAATAATAATAATAATAATAATAAATAATAATAATAATAATAATAATAATAATAATAATAATAATAATAATAATAATAATAAATAATCTGATATTTATGTGAGAAAAATATAAAAGATAAGCTTAGAAATCACCTTCATTTTACGAGAAATCTAAAATTTAATAAACAATAAATTAAATCTTTTAAAAGTAATTAAAATGTTAATAAAAATAAAATAAATTTAAACAAAATGAAATCACAGCAATTAATGATTATACAAAATTTATTTACTCATTTGTATTTTGAAAAATATTTATTATATTATGATATTAAAGGGGTACCAAAATCTGTCCCAAATTTGACATGGTCATTTAGCTAATTCAATCTAGTAAAGAAAATATTTACTGAAATCTCTTAAATAAATTCTAATGCCACATTCTTTAAAGATTAATTTAAATTATATTTAACTGTAAAAATCTCCAAAAAAAGAAAATATAATTCTAACCATGAATTTACGGGAAATCATTGAATCTGTACAAGTATTACAATAGTTAACTAATGGTTTTGACACACACAATCTTACCGGCATACAAGCACTCATTCATTTACACACCTACAAACTGTTCCACGACAGATTTTACAGAAGATTCGGCTGGGCTCAACAATTTCTTTTACATGCACCTAGCATGAATTATATGTATAAATAACACATTCAAAATGGATTATTAGTAGTACAAAATAACGATAGCAAAAGTCAATTAAGAAATGATTTCATTTAAATTTTTAAAATGTGGAGAATGATCTTGAATGCCACTCATTTGTACTTTTGAGATAGAAATTCTTTCATTACTCAGATCTACTATCAACAAATCAAAAGAAAACAACGAGATATCCTAAGATCCGAACATTTGTCTAGAGATTTAATAAGAGTGACTTATGTCGCTTGTTTCAATATCTCTCATTTTAGTTATTGTAGAGCAGTGGTCGGGGAACAGGAGTAAATTACATAAACTGGTATAAAAATGAAATTATTGGAGTAATGCGAACTAGGCGGTCATTATTAAAAAATAACTAATAATTAATAACTTTGATTATATAATAGAAACTATAGGCACAGGGTAATATACAAAAGATAATTATTGTATTTAATATAAATCTTTTAATTTCTAACATTGCAGATGGTTATCTGATTTTAATGGTGATTTAGAGATCGCTTCAGCTCATAACATGGCGATCTAAAACACGTGCAATTGTTTTGGTCAATTTCATACATTCAGCTAACAGATTAGGAGATTATAGCAAGTTTTTTACTGATAAGTGTAATTTTGTGCATTATTAGAAAAATAATTGAGTCAGTGAAGTTACGTGCAGTAATTTTTATTTTGTTATCCTTCATACGACTAAACATTAACCACTTCTTTACTGGTAAGTTTAATAGCAAATATTACTTTGTTGTATTAAAATAATTAAATATCATTTATAGTGGTACATTAGTACTTTTAAAATGTTATCAAAAAAGTCATCGGGATTTCAAAATCGTAAGCGCAAAACTCGCAGAGCTCAAAAGCGTGAGAAGGAAAGTGGTCGACTGTTAAAGTTTTTCGAATCGAGTCTTGATGTTTCCGCCACCAGCGACTTGGATAGATGTGTAGGAAAATCAGATGTCCAACAAAATATGTCAGATCACGTGGATGAAGGTATTTCAAAAAAAGAAGAAAATAAAAGAGAAGGTGTTTCAGAGTTTGATATTATGATGCAAAGCGAATGCTCACTTGAAATTAAATCCAGTACCAATTCCACGATTAATTATGTAGAAAACAATGACAAATCCACCACATCAAATAATTACATATAATTTTCCCAAAGATTCCAAAAATCGAAGATTTTCTCCAATTCACTATAAGAGAAAACTAGCCAATGGTGAAGAAGTATACCGTTCATGGTTGATATATTCAACTATAAAAGATGCGGTTTTTTGATTTTGCTGCAAGTTATTTAACTAAAACAGCTCGTCAATCCTAGAAAAATCAGGATCAAAAGACTGGAAAAAAATTGAAGCAATTCTATCTTCACATGAAATGAATACTTTCCTTTTAGACAATTTTCAGACGTTGAAAGAACTTGATGTGCGTATATCCAAAGAAAAAATAATCGATAATATTAACCAGCAGAATATCAAAGAAAAATAACAATATTGGCGGCAAATTTTGGAACGCTTGATCGCTTTGATCAGAGTATTGCAACTCAAAACTTAGTATTTCGTGGAAGTTGTACAATAACAACAACGGTAATTTTTTGAAGTTTGTAGAAAATCTAGCCCTCTTTGACCCTGTAATGAACGAACATTTGCACAGAGTCAAAAATCAAGACATTGTAGTACATTATCTGAGAAAAGATATTCAAAATGAATTTATGCAGATCCAAGCAGGAGTTATTAAAAATATAATTTTGTCACTTGTGAAATCTGCAAAATATTACTCAATTATTTTGGATTGCACACCAGACGTTAGTCATATTGAACAGATGACTATTATTATAAGTTTTGTTGATATTATCAAACCGTTAGATAGTGAGATATTCAAGCCTGCAGTAATAATAAGAGAACATTTACTAGGATTTGTTCCATTAGAAGGAACTATTGTTGCATTCATAACAGAAACTTCGATTGAAAAGCTTGAACAAATGGAATTACAAATTGAAAATATCCGTGGGCAAGGGTATGATAATGGAAGTAATATGAAAGGAAAAGAATAAGGTGTACAAAACAGAATTCTAAACATAAACCCGCGAGACTTTTTTATTTCATGCAATGCACATTCTTTAAACTTAGTTGTCAATGATGCCTCTAAATGTTACCTAGAAGCAACTAATTTCTTCAGTTTTGTTCAACAAATTTATAATTACTTCTCTGCATCGACTCAACGTTGGTATGTGTTTACTAGCCATATCGTGAATTTAACAGTTAAACCATTAAGCGAAACAAGATTAGAAAGTAAGATTGATGCTTTGAAGCCTATAAGGTATCAGCTTGGTGCAATATATGATGCTTTAATGGAGTTTTTGATGACTCATCTGGTAATACTTCCCGAACGGACGCAAAGGCTCTTGCTGATGCAATTTGTAAATTCAAGTTTATGGTATCCCTTGTCACATGGTACAACATTCTTAATGAAGTGAATGTTACAACCAAAATACTACAAAACGATGATTCTGCTATAAATTCAGCTACAAAACAACTTCAAGTGACTAAGAATTACCTCTTAAAATGTTGGAGTGATAATGGTTTTGAACAAGTTTTAATTGATGCTGCCGAGATTGGAAAGGAATTAGAAACAGAATCGAAATTTGAGCCCGATGAATGTAGAAAAAGGAGATATAAACGGCAGTTTGAATATGAGGCTCAAGAAGAGGCACCACAAGATCCTAAACATAAATTCAAAGTAGAATTCTACTACACTATCTTGAACATGGCTATACAGTCTATTGAAAAGAGGTTCCAACAATTAGAACAACATGATATTTTATTTGGCTTCCTTTATGATATATCCAATATGAACAAAAGGATATCTGCGGATATACGTACTGACTGCAAACATTTAGAAACGTCTTTGACTCATAAAGATAATAAAGATATTGATGCCTATGATCTTTGTAATGTGCTTCAAGTAGTAGCTCAAAGACTTCCAACGCCTATGTCACCATCAGATGTGCTCCTCTAAATAGTACAACAAAAATTGGAAGATTGTGTGCCAAATGTTGTTGTTTCCTTGAGAATATTATTAACACTTCCAGTGTCCGTGGCTAGTGGAGAACACAGTTTTTCAAAATTGAAATTAATTAAAAGTTACTTGCGTTCAATTATGTCGCAAAGTAGACTTGTGGACTTAGCAACTATTTCAATAGAATGTGATGCGCTTCGACACTGGAATTGAAGGAATTAGTAGAAACCTTTGCGATGAAGAAGGCAAGAAAAATTAAATTTTAATTTTGTAACGTTTATGCAATTGATAATAAATTAATATGTCACTTTAAATTTATTGTTTTCTTATTTATATTTATTTTTTTATTAATTTGTGTGAAAGTGTGGCGTTTTAATAAGTTTTGCCTAGGGCGATAAATAAGCTGGCGCCGGCCCTGTATGGGAAAAGAAAATAATTAAACAAATCAATGGAAGAATTGAAAATATTAAAATTGCAATTAGTCCAGATAATAACGAAGATAAAATCCAAAACTAAAATAAGAAAGTGATCAATTCTCCTCTACTACCAACGAACTATCCCTTACTAATAAAAACAATTATCAAAATCAGGATTTATTTATTACTACGAGTTAGCACCTATCAATAAAGAAACTATCGAAATAGAAATTCTTTCATTACTCATATCTATTATCAAATAATCAAAAGAAAACAACGAGATATCCTAAGATCCAATTCGCCATTGTTTTACAATTAACCCGGTGCTTTTGTGATTAATAGATTGAGTTCTAATCGAATTTATTAAAGTGTTTATTTTTGTATTTTATATTATATTATTGCAAATTTACTCACATATATAACATTCATCCCGGACCGCCCCGACACATTTTTTTACGGGAGACTCAGCTGGGTTATTAAAAATTCTGCAAATATCATTTCGTACAATAGATAAAACAATAAATACTATATCCTTATAATCTCCACACGTCATCCCTTAATAAAATAAATAACAGTGTCTAAAAGATATTAGTTGAGGCAATCCGAGTTGGCGGGTTAATTTACTTGGCTCAAATTTTTTAAATCACTTTTTAAATGTACTGGGGTCCATTTGACCCCAATGCACGGAGTGAAGGTTAAAGGTAATGCACTGAACACGCGGATATTTCGTGACTTATGTCAAGACAGTAAATTTGAATATGCCGATTTACTTTATTATTCAGAAGTGAGATAGATTTCCCGAAGAAATGTTCTGAATCGAGCATGGGCTCTTCAACCCAAACTTGAAATTTTATGGTTGATCATCAAAAACTGATCCTTTTAAGTGTGAAGTATCTAGCTTACCAGAAGAGCCTCAACGCTTGGCAGAAGCACTTGTTGAACTTCGATGTAATTATGAAACTTTCATGAGGAAGCCATGAAACGACATACCTTTGTGAACAAGGGTTTTCGAGTTGATTAAACATAAAAATAAAAAATAAAATCTACTGAATGTTGACGACTATATTTAAATTGTGCACACGTCAAAAACCCCTTATTATGAAGTGATTTTAGCAAAAATGAAACAACATTATTTTTCTTAAACTTAAAAGCGCTTGAATTATGTCATAATTTACAATTTTTATTTACTAAGAGGTTTTATTAAAATTCAGCTTAATTCAATAAAGAATAAATAATATACACTTATCTTGCTTTTTTTGCTTTTCAGAATGTAGGGGTAACAGAGACCATTTATTAACTAGAATGGGGAACTGCTTTATGTTATCATTTTCTTACTAATCCTAGGGGGTGTATATTATGTAACTTTCTTGACAAACTCATTATTTAATTATTACAAGTTACCATCCTGATAGTTCAAAAACAGAGAAAATTTTGTTTCATTATACAACACTAATTACATTTAAGATGAATTAAAAACATTAAAAACATTAATACTTTTATTTCTACAATTTAAATATATTTTTATTATCTTCATTTAGTTTCATAGACTATCGATCAATAATTTGTTTCAAATATTATCTTGAATTTTCGGCCGTTTTTATTCCGATGTTTTAAATAGAAAAATGGAGTGTCAAAGTTTTGTGTTAAAAATAAAGCAAAATATTCCTTGAAAATAATAAAGAAAATCTAAAAACATGAACAAAGATGAAAAAGATAAAAGTTTAAAATAATACCGTCATTTCAAAATTACTAATGTCCACGTTATCAATCAAAATTTTTCAAAAGAAATTTCTAAAAAAATTAATTTAAAATAAATTATTAATGGTTACAATCACAGATTTATTTGCAATTTGTCACATTTTTGTAGTATTTATTAAATTTCATTTAATATTTTTTCAAGTGACACTTTCTAAGAAAATAGTTTATGAAATAATTGGTCCCCCCAGTAACTCGGATTTGACAGTTTATACTGTTTTTCGACATGAAACATAAAAAAATATATCTTTTTTAATTGAGCTTTTGTGATTTATTCCTGTGGGGATTTTATCCAAATCGTAAATAATTCTCCCGACAATATTTCTGATACAATAATGTGATATAATCATTAAAACAAATATTTTGGTAAAATTAACAAAAATTTATTCCAAAATTCTAATCGGCATTTATATTTTACATGAATATTTTAACAGTTCAAAAGTGTAGAAAACAATAAAATAAAAGATTAAATTTTTCATTTATATTTTATAAATATTTTCAGCTTTAATTAGTTGATAATAATTTAATTACACTGATCCTCATAATAAATTATCGTATTTAAACAAAATAACAGTTTTTATCATTATTTATTGTTTATGTCTACTTAAAAATTGTCATAATTGAACATAATTCGCTGAATTCCTTATAGAAACAAATAAATATAAATTGAATAATTAATCATGATAAAACAAATGCTTATTCTCCCAATTAAATTAGTTTCTAGATATAATCAATTTTAATTGGTTGTTAATATTTAAATATATGATATTTATAAAATGGGAAATTTTAAATTTCAAAATTTGCTGTAAAATTAAAGCACAAATGAGTGAGTGAAATTTGACAATTTTTCTAATTTTTTGACCTGTTATAAAATGTATCATTCATCAGAAAATAATAAAAATATTTATATTATATATATATATATGTATTTGTTTTAATAAATATAATTTATATATGATATTTTATTTTTCTGTTCTAGATCACATACTTTACTTAATCGTGATTTGTCTACTGGCCATCGTGGCAGGAGAAAGGCAATATACTGAAAAAGGTATTTATAATGTATTATCATGGATTATTATCAAAATTTATATATAAATTACCAGCAAGCACAATTAAAATTTCAAAACTCTCTAATTATAACATTATTTTTTTTTCATTTATTAATATTATCATTCATTCTACCATTTAAATGGTTGTCTTATTAACATTAATTAAATTTGGGAAATTGTAAGAGTAAATTCATCAGATGCAAATCTCATTTTAAACAAAAACAAATAATAAAGTTTTTACAAATGATAAAGTTGAACCGTAGTGTGAACCAGATTAAAGTCGAGATGAAAAAATGCAAATAAATTGATAATATAATAATATAATTTTAATCTTTCCGTTTTCAATTTTTTTATATATTTTTAAAAATTTTTTCATTTATTATTTTTGTTTTAATTTAGTTTGTTTAATAAAAAATTTGTTTTTTGAAGTTCGGATTGCTTTTAACAGCTAATCAGCATTCAATTATAAAAATAATTAATTTTCATGCCGTTTCAATTATTATTTATAAAAAATAAAACAGTTATAAAGTAATAAAAAGGGTTAAATGAAAAAGCAGAAATTAAAATATTAAAAGAAATGAAATAAAATGAAATAAAATATAATGCAAATAATTGGCAGGGAAAATTTAAAATAATTAAAAATTAATAAATTTGTAGAATAAAAAATTTATTTCCCAGCATTTAGGGTTGGGAGTTATTTATTATTCTGGTTCCAAGAATTTATATATAAATTATTATCACTTTTAAAGCGATATTAAAAGATTTACATTTTTATCTTATATAGTTAAAAGATTTTAAAAATAAATAATTTTATATGAATAAAATAATTCTTCAAATCTTTTGAATAATAGATTTGAATTGCTGAGACGGGGATTTGAGGTTTTTGGAAGGGTGCTTGGCTAGGTTTGCTAGTGAAACCTTTAAAAAAAAATTACATAAATTCATTTACCAATACACAAAATCGGGCTTGCATGATGCTCTAAAAAGAAAATTCTACAACCAAGAAAATGCAAATATTTTAGCAGTAAATAAATATTTTCTCTTATCCTTAAAACTTCTCAAATAAATTATCCTAGTCTGAATTTTCCAGTTGCTCTTTGCATTTTAAATTTTCTTTTAACTAAAACCCAACAATAGACTTGTGATAAAATATTTATTGATACAAAATATGAATATAACCAAATTATTCCATTAACGTATTTAAATACCTTTGAAAAATTCTGGATATTTACGTAGTCGGAAATATTTACTTTTTAAATTTATTAACAAATTTTATGAATAATTGTCAACTGAAAATAAAATATTTTTGAAATAATTAATTAATAATATTTTTACATATATTTTTACAAAATTCAGAATTACAATCGTGTCTTACTGAGAATAGTTGGATTAATTATGATAAAAACAAAATAAGAAATTATTTATCATGCAAAATAAATTTTCAAATTATTATAATATTGTTGTGTAATTATAAAATTAATTAATTATATGTTGAATGGATTTAAAATTTTGAAAAATATTTTCTTTTGTTAAATTTAATTTAATCACTAAAACAATTAAAGTACGTTGATTGAAAAAAATTAAAAATGTGGAATTATTTGGTTTATTTATTAAATAGATAAATGATTTTCCTATGTTAGACAAATTTTGAGCACTGTAATGATCAAGTAATCAAAAATTAGGATTTTACAGTTATTCTAGAATTGCGCAATAAGTATTTTATGTCATTTACAGTCCTTGTGCTATAAATTATAAGGTGCCTTAAAAAAGGTTAAAATAAATTTTTAAAAAAATTCTATTCAAAAACTAAAATAAATAATAATGTAATATAAATATAAAAAAATAATAAAAAAAATAATAAAAAAAATAATAATCAAAATGAAAAAAATAACATAAATTACTCATTAGATTTTTCATAAGCAATGGTACAAATCCTTGAAGATTTATCATATTATTCATGAAAAGAGCGCTGTATCAAAAATTTGTTGGAAAAACATCTTTTAAAAATTTAAAGTTTTTTAATTTTTAAAGATATTTTTATACATATTAATTTAAACAAAAATGATTTATTTATTATATTTACCGATGCTCAAACTGATAAGATAATACTAATGATAATATTGACTCCGTTCTTAATTTCCACTTTAGTATATTTAATAATATATATTCATTTGAGTGACAATTTTTGCCTAATAACTATCATAAAATCATAATAATTTTTTGTATGAAATGTGTCAAAATAATATTTTATCATAAACTTTCATAGTGTTTCGTAATGTTTTTATTTATCTGAAATAAAAAAATATTATATATTTGAATAAAATTCATATTCTAACAAAGAAAAATTTAATCATTTTGATAAAACAAATAGAACTTTGGCAGTAATTAATTAAACAATATTAATTACAATAAATAAAGAATTTAATGAGAAAACACTAAGTTCTCACCAGTGCAATCATGAGCATTCAGGAGTCGCAAGTAACAATGAGAATTAATGCAGGTGCTTTCGAGTGGGGTCCATCTGTACTTATTATACATTAAATTATACATTTATTATACATTCTCCTATAGGTTTCATTAATTACTTCATTTTATACTTGCATTTCAATTATTTTCCCATAAATATTTTAAAAATTAATTTAATAAATAATGATTAATTGAAAAAGTAAACAAAATCTGTTATTTGATATCGATAATAAAATAGACAAAAATTTATAGAATTACATATTTGTTGACTTACTAAGTCGATATTTCGAATTATTGAAAAATTTAAAGATTGAAACAAAATATTATTTTTATTAATTCGAAAAGTTAGTATTTCTCATGAATAAACGAGGTAATTCTGAAATAAAGTTCCCAAACTAGAAATCTACAAAATTACGATTAAATTGTTATTTATAATAATCAACATATCAAATGAAAAAAGAGCGGGGAAGAAAGATTCAGTTAAAAAGAAAAAGAGAAAGAAGACTTGCTAGATTTTCTATTGGAAGAAACAGGAAATGTTTTAGGTTGAAATATTTCATTTAAAACAAACTATGAATATGTATGATATATATAACATAAACATGGTACCGAAATAAAAACAAGAAATCTCCAGTCAAACAAAGCTTTTATTATACATATCGACAGATTTACCGTTATAATCAGGTAGAAAGGAAAAAAATATTTCGATATTAAATTATTTCTTTGAAAAAACTATCAAAATAATTAAAATTATTTATCAATTTAAATTTTTTTTTAAATATATATTATTAATAAATAAACTATAGTTTTAAAACACAAAACTGGTTTTTAAATTTAAATATCTAAAAATTATTTTTACTAAATTTAATTATACAAATAATATTAATAATAATAATAATAATAATAATAATAATAATAATAATAATAATAATAATAATAATAATAATAATAATAATAATAATAATAATAATAATAATAATAATAATAATAATAATAATAATAATAATAATAATAATAATAATAATAATAATAATAATAATAATAATAATAATAATAATAATAATAATAAATGGTAAACATTTTAGTAATAATATTATTAATCTGAAATTGATATCAAAATAAGACTATTGCTTTTGTTGATAAAAATTAATTTCAAAATACCAATAGCTTCATTAATATCAAGAGACAAATGTGATGTCAGATTGGGTTAATTAGATATATTATTTAATTGCCGTTAAATTTCAATTTTGTAAAATTAAAAATAAATGTTAAAAATATATTTTATTTCAATGACTATTATAAATTTAGAACTTTATGATTTTACAAGAAAAAAGCAAAATATATGTAAAATTATACAAGACTTCACTACATTACACAACAGTGACATTGTTTTAATATTAACACTTTTGCCGCTACATTTTCAACCTTAGAAATTATTTTATTAATCAAGAAAAATTATTATTATTATTATTATTATTATTATTATTATTATTATTATTATTATTATTATTATTATTATTATTATTATTATTATTATTATTATTATTATATTATTATTATTATTATTATTATTATTATTATTATTATTATTATTATTATTATTATTATAATTATTATTATTATTATTATTATTATTATTATTATTATTATTATTATTATTATTATTATTATTATTATTATTATTATTATTATTATTATTATTATTATTATTATTATTATTATTATTATTATTATTATTATTATTATTATTATTATTATTATTATTTTCATTATTATGATTATATTATTATTATTATTATTATTATTATTATTATTATTATTATTATTATTATTATTATTATTATTATTATTATTATTATTATTATTATTATTATTATTATTATTATTATTATTATTATTATTATTATTATTATTATTATTGTTATCATGATTATTATTAATTTTTTTAATTGTATTTATTATAAACTTATTAAAATAAATACAATAAAAAATCAAAGAAATTAAAATAAAATACTTACAAAAGCTTCGTTTTAAAACAGTTAAATTTAACCAACTGTGTTTTTGTTTAAATTAATCTTTTTTGCGGCATTAAAGAATAAACTCTTTTAAAATGAATTTCCTTACTGTTTGTGAGTAACTGCTAAATTTATATTTTAAATGCATTGGAAATTATTATTTTTTAAATTTGTAAATGAGAGTTCCTATAATGAATATTATACATTTCCTCACATTATACATTTTCTTCACCCAAGTTCTAACTATAATATCAGTGTAAGAGATTTTGTTTTCAAAATCATAAAATGTGTTCATAACTATAATGCAAATTATTTATCTTTTGATTTTATTTCCAGTGAGGGGATTTCTTCATGTCTTATGTGTTTAGTTTGTGGTGAAAATTTACCGAATGAAGCTATGGTAGCCAGGAAATCAAAAATACATTTGCTAACTAAATATGAACATTTATACGAGAAGCTAGTAGGTGAAAAAGTAAACAAACAAATACCTGATCCAAATTTGTTACAGTTTCAAAGAAAGTTCAAGAAGTAGAGTAGGTCACTGCTAAAATTATTGTATAAAACTAAATCTTACAAAATGTCGGAGTCTGTGATTTTGTCATCATGTTGCAAGTTTGTAAATATAATGTTTGGTAAATATACAAGGTTATATGTTTTTATCGGTGTATTCCAGAGATATGTCACAGGAAATTGTATTTCCGTTTGTTTCTCATCTTTAAAAAATAGACATATTTGCTTTACAGTTGGACAAATCAACTGATGTCATGAGTAAAGCTCGACTTTTGGCATTTATTAGATACGTAAATGAAGTAGCTAATCATTTCCATAAGCTATAAAAGGACAAGAAATATTTGGCATTGTTGCTACACACCTTCAGAATCATCATTTGTTCTTGGTATCCTGTATCAGCTTATATACAGACGGTGTTCGATCTATGCCAGGATGTATAAAAGGATTTGTTACTTTGACAAATTAAAAATAGAAACAAATTGTTTTACTCATTGTTTTCTCCATAAGAAAAACCTAAAGTCAAAATCTTTATAAAATTACTTTTCCCTCGAAACTCCTCACACTGCTTAGGGAAGTGAGAAGGTTATCTCGGAGAAAGTGAAAAATTGGGGTTTTTTTGAACTTTTTGAAAAAATTATTTATTATTTTTCATATAAATCAGGAGTTTGATTTAGTACATTTTCTCAGTAATGTGCAAAGTGCAATAAAATTTCATTGTTTGAATACTTAATAAAAGTATTCAAAAAAATATTTTAACAGATAAAGTTAACGCTTTTAAAGAAAAAATAATTCTGTGGAAATTACGAACCCAAAATAATAATTGTGTAGGTTTGTTTGAATTAACTGAAAATTGCATTATTAATAAAATTTCATTAAATGATAATGTAAGTTTTTACATTATTTATATTTTCCATCAACTGACATTCGTATTTCTGGATAAATAATATAAAAAATAAACCAAGATCACAACTTGAAACGCTGGAAAAAGATTTAAGAAATAATATTTCCACTAATAAACCTCGAATAATGGAAATATTAAAACAAACAAAATTAGTTATCTCATTAAACTTTCTTATTTATTTATATTAAATTTCATACTATTATGAATGTGTTAATATATTATCTTTATTAATAATACTCAGTTTTGGTTGTAATAAAAATGTATTGCAATAAAATATATAAAAATAAAAAAATACAATTAAAAAAAAATTTTTTTTTGCAATATATCTCCAAAGCTCAACTTATCAGAATCTAAGCAACTTGAATAAAAACGTTTCTACTTATAGATTTATTAGTAAATGCGCAATTATGTCTGATATCCAATGAGATTTTATTAACCGTAAAAAAATTATTAAACACTCAAATTACACCTGAATAATGAATTTGTATGTTGATATTTGACATGCCTAATTATGCTTAATGACAATACTGTTTCCATTCAATCGGGCATGCTCTCAAACTCTTTCACAGAGATTTAGCATGCGGCAAAATAAATTAAAGTGATTGTGTCTGCTGGTGTTCGTCCTGTTATAGTTTTCACCGTTTTGCTGAGTGTTTTTAAAATCTGCGAAAAATTATTTTAAAATATATTGGAAGTGTTTATGTTAAGTTTATTTCAAAGTTTTCCAAAGATCGTGATGTTCAGTAAAAAATCTGTCGCGTTTTATCGTGGATGTTCTGATCTTGTTTTTCATTTTACTTGTAAGCGATGTAATGCCACATAAATTGGAGAAACTGTCCACAATCTATGTACACGAGTTCAAAAACTAAAGGATTTAAAAAGTAATTGAATATCCATAAATAATGTGCAAGCGAATGTGAAAGGCAATAATTAAGAAAACTAAGGATTTTAACTCGACAGTTGCTCTTTTTGTATAAAAGGAACAAACCTGGAAATGCAAATATTTAGTAGTATTAGACAATCTGAAGTTGTAAATAATAATTGCTAAAATTCATTTATAAAATTAATAAATCATATTATAAGTATTTATAAATATTTTTTGTGAATGCTTTTATTCTTTTGTCAAAAAAATATGACATTATACACTGGTGAATTTGAAAAAAATAATTAAAAACATTCATTAGAATGCAAAATGGTTTAATATTACGTCTCATTATTCTGAAATAAGAATGGATTTTAAATATTTATTTTTAATTTATTTTCTTTCGATTGTAATAAATGAATGGAAATTAATCTAAACAAAATGTTACAGTCTTGATGCAAACAAACAAATCCACTGCATACTTTATGGTTTTTGTTGTTTAATTTGTTTAAATTAAATCATTGTTTATATCAATCAATTTAATTTTATATAGAAAATTTATTAAATTATTCATTTTACTTTTTAAATTAATAACTAATTTAATGTTTAAATTATTATTATTATTATTAATAATAATAATAATAATAATAATAATAATAATAATAATAATAATAATAATAATAATATTATTATTAATAATAATAATAATAATAATAATAATAATAATAATAACAATAATAATAATAATAATAATAATAATAATAATAATAATAATAATAATAATAATAATAATAATAATAATAATAAATATTCAGTTTTAATGAGATTAAATTTTAAAAATCTTAAATAGAAAATAATTTATCAAAAATATTTTAAAAAATAATAATAAAAACAAAGCAAATTTTTGAGCACAAAAAGTTATTTAATGATTGTTTCTTTGAAATTTCAAGTTGAATTTCAAATCTATCGCCAATTTATCTGTGAATTTTCAATAAAAGTAATTAAACAAACAGCTGGATGAAAATGGATTTCCAAAAATATTATAAAAAAATCCATTTTCTTTTTAAATAACATTGTTATGAATTCTTTTCAATTTCAATTTCAACAGTGTAAATTGCTGATATTTTTTCAATAACAATTTTGTTTTTATTTTATTATTGTCAATATTATCAATAATAATTAAGTAAGATAAAATTCGTTCTAATCAAAGATAATTCTGATAACCAGTCATTCAATAGACAGATTTTTAAAAAAATGTTTATTTTTCTTTGTAACTCTTAGAAGTGGCAGCTGGACCTTTGATGCTCTTTCCACAGTTTTTTCTCATGATGCATTAATAGCATTAGCAAAACAAACAGATCGAAATATGAAAATAAATCGTATAAATATTATCTCATTTAAATTGTGATTAAATAAAAATGGTGCATGCGGCAGATTTCCACTAATCATTTTAACCTAACTGATACTTGTATATCAACTAACCAATCAAAAGAATCGTTACTATATGTTTGACAGCATAAACGTTTATTATTTAAATGTGGTTTGTTAATATTATTTTAAATGATTTTTTTAAAATTATTATTATTATCATTATTAGAAGAAATTTGTTGCTTTCTTGAGAAATTTATTTTGTTTTCATATTTTACATGTTTCATTAAGAAAAAAACTTTTGAATTCTCATATTGACAATACGACCTACCAGTAGATTAAAATACAAGATTAAATTAAGCACAAATATATAAAAAAACAGATTTGCTTTAAAGTCAGCATATAGATTCCTATTGGTTGCATCCTATCCACACTAGCGCATTCACAAGTTCATATGAGTTACTGTAGAATCTTTGCTAGTGTTTGGTTTACCAGTTGATATTTCAATAAAATTTGAGAGAATCGTACAGTTTCTGTCTTTACCCCAGGGCCGGCGCTAGAGTATTTGGCACCCTAGGCGAACTAAAAATATGGCACCTCTAGTTAAGAAACAAACTCAATAATGCCTCAATAAATAAAACAAGTAAATGAAAATAAAATAACTGGACTTTATTTATTCAACAAAAATATATAAAAAAAAGAACTTATTAAAATCATATACAACTTAAACTATTTTTACTTTTGAAATTGTGGTAGTATAATTCATGAAGTGTTTTAATCCATTCCAATCCTTTTAAGATTGTATGTCATTTTGGGGTTGTTTTTTTTCAAATTTTTGCTATTATCTGTTTTTGATCGCTTTTCATTGGATTCCTCCCAGAACTATTTGGCGACCGGGCCTGCTTTAACCATCGAGTTTACTCTATTTTATAAATAATTAAAGTATATTTTCTTTTTTACTTTTTGTGGCCCCTTTTATTTTTATAATAAGTATAACGAAAGCTAATTTATAAAATACCTACGAATTACATATTTTAAAAAAATGTTATCTGTAACTCTGAAAATAAGTAAGTGGTGTTTTTTCAGCTTTTTTTCCTGTAATTTATATTGGTAGTATAATATCCATTTAGTAAAATTGTTCGATCTGAGAAAATAAATAAATTCCAAACGAAATCTTTTTTTTAAAATTGTCAAAATAATTTACTTTATGTAAATAAAAAAATTATGAATGGTTTAAAATTTTATGAAGATAAATTTTAATACAATTTTCGCTTCTCTATTTAAAGATAGATTCGTGTTGAGATGTTTAACATTTCCAATCCATTTGTCTACCACATAATAAAATTGGTATGTTTTGTAATGATATTTTTAACTCAAAATTATGTATGTGTATTTTGTATAATTTAATGAATTGATTTTTTTGGAAAACATTTTTTTCAATGCATAATAAAACAAAACAAACAAACAAAATACATGGTAAAAATCACAAGAAAACTTTAATTGAAATTAAAAATTGTAATTTTCACATTTATTGAAATCTTTATTTTGTAATAACTTTTTAAAAGTACAAAAATTGAAATTATTTCAAAAAATTTAGATTTGGCTGAAATAAGGACCAAAAATCATGAAACTCATAAAAATTCTGTGAACTACTAACCCTTAACGCACACGTTTTTTTGAAAGAAACCGGCAAAAATAAATAAGAATTTTTAAAAAAACACATTTTAGAACCTTGTTTTGGTCTTTATATTGTTATTTTCAATTCTCGAATATATTCGAGTGCGAAAATTACAGCAGCATAAAATATGACGCCCTTCGAATTATCTCGAGTGTGTTCCTTGAAGGGTTATTAATATAACTAAATAATAATATATTTCCTTAAATTACAATGTCAACTAAAGATAATATATGAAAAGTGTTATGATGATTCATGTTCACAGTGAAAACCTTGCAAACATTTAAACATATTTTTCCCGGTAAATTCCCCGAAAGAACCCGTTTACCATAGGTCATTCAACCTGATAAATGAAAATTTTAATAAAATTATTTTTCCTCATTTAGAAAAAATAGAAATAGCAAGAGAAATGATTCGTTATTACATGAAACTTTTTCTAGAAAACCGACGAGATCCCAATTTGAAGCAAGGCTATTTCAGCAGTTACGGAAAGCGGGAAGTGAAAAAGGATGTCATGAGAGAATATTACAAACAGTTATTGAGGGAAAAAAACCTTTTACCAAAACATCAGATGTGGGACAGTGGATTTGGGAAATGAATAAACATCTATTAACATTTTGTGTTTGTTAATTCTATTTTGTTGCCTAAATAATTATATTTGTTACTGTCTTTTTTGTTTTCTATCAAATGTTGATAGTGAAAATTCTTGATAGTAAATGCAATATTTAGGTTTATTATATTATTTTTTCGGTACTATTTTCGGCAAAATATTTTGCTGAAAATATTAATTATAATTACTAATTAATTATAGTTATAATTATTAATTAAGAGTTAGCAAATGTCATAAGTTCATAGATAAATATATAATGTCTCTCCTTTTTAAATGCGCAATATTAATATCTTAATTAATTTTGAATAAAATTTACATATTATATTTTTTTTATAAAGATTTACAAATATAGAAAATTGCGCCTTTACAACGCATTTCATTGGCCACAATGACATTTTTATATTTGATAATAACCAACGGCCATTTTACGTGTAGTTTATGTGCAGGCCTGCATTGAAGAAATTATGGATGGGGCTGATTTTTATGCTTTTTGCGGCTTACTCAACACCCGTTTCAGTTCATTAAAAACTGCTATACTAAAATGAAAAATTCAATAATGTTATAATATAGGGACATACATACTTGCTCGTGTCTGCATGTAATTTTTTCAACTGAATAAAAGCTTATATTATGGGAAGGAAGGAAATTGAAGAAAATTATTTTAAACATAAACACATAATACATAGTAAATAATACATGCAAACTTTCAAAATGTAGAAAGGTTCAGTTCAATAAAAACTCTATAAAACTATTTTTAGTAACTTTAGACAATTGTTTATAAAAATTAAAGCCGAAAATTTTTGAAAAAATTCCAAAAACTCTACTTTGAGTTGTAGAGAAAATTAAGAAATAATTTCGTAAGATTTTTCATAAAATTCAATCAATTTAATATTTTTACAACATTTCAGATATTTCAAAAATATCCATCGAAGCTCTAGGTTTTTGAGGAGATGAAGAAATAACAATGTAACATTTAACTTGTACTTAAAATAAATTGAGTTTTTACCTCATTTGCAATTTACCAGGAGCAGTGGAGCCAGAACCTTCAAATGAGGAGTTTAAAAGAAACGAAAAACATAAGGAAAACATCAAACGGCAACCAAATAAACCTAAGATTATTAAGTAAAATTACAAAGACAATCCCTTATAACAATGTTTGCACCAGTCGTTACCAACCTGTGGGTTGCAACTCAAACAAAGTCTGGCAATTTTCCATTGGTGGCCTAAGACAATCTGAAAGTTAATTTTTTTAAAATAAAAATTCTTATAATCCCATCATTATAATCTTCATCATTAAAGTAAGTAGCTTTGATTGTGTGTGACTATTAATTGTACAATGAATATTGCACAATAACACTTAAAATGTAAACATTTTATTCTTTTGCGAGCTGATTTTTTAAAATATTTACTAAGATCATAACAAATCGTTGTGTTATTAAATAATTATGATTCAATTATATAAAGTTTGTAACTTATAAACATGGTGTCTATAAATTATCAGATATTTTAGATGTCAAACACATAATAGTAAGCTGTAACTATGCATGATGCAGGAGAAATCCGATTGAATAGATAGTTTTCGTCACCGAAAATTGGTAAATGTTGTCAATGAGTCACAGTACCACAACTTTTTAAAAATATTTTCTAATCTCCACCTTTGAGTTTTACTTCTTTTTAGATATTTTTATATAATGACTTTCATTTAAACAAATGACATTTAGATCATACGATTCCTTCGACTATCTTTTCCGATTGATAATGTTGTTATGAAAGTAGCTCTTCAAGATCAATTTATCAAACACCGGGTTTTCTATTCTTATTCATTTCTTACTTTTCAAATCATTTTGTACGTTTTTTACAATTTCATTTTTATCATGTGTTTTTAAAAATTTTTTATATCTATACAATTTTTAGTATAGAAATTCAGATTTATTTGCACTTTACATATAATTATTCACTTTCCTTAACTCGGTTTTAATTTCTCTTGCGATTTTTACCTCTCTGTTTCATTTAGTTTACATTCAAGTTTGGACTTTTTTGACTTTTATTTTGAATTTTCTTTTTTTAGAAAAATAATAATATTTCAAATAAATCTGGATAAGATTTGCACGAAAACGGTTAGAGAAAGTTTTAAATTATAACTTTTATCACTGATAATCTGATTCGAGTCATGCAATAAAATTCTCGATTTTTTGACAAGGTTGATCAAAATTGGAATTTTTATAATTTTAAATAAAATTCCGATGTCACCAACAAAACTCATCAAATAATGGATCAGTTTTCACAATTGCTGATCATCCGAAACGAATTTGAGCACGAACCTTCATAATATATCCGTTTTACCATTTCCATATTCAATGAGCTATAAGCAGACAAATATGTACACTCCTGGATAGATGCACACATGCATTAAAGTGGCATGCAGTCGAAGCCAAATTAACAAATGTCAAAACTACAAAGCTTCAACTTCAATAATAAATTGCAAATTTTATGGGGCTTATAATAGTTTAAGTTAAATATAAAATTTATTCGAAGTGTCAAAATACAAAGAGTAGAAATTTATTAAAATCTTACTTAATTACTATGAAATGAAATTCCGGTATTAATTATAATTCATTAAAACAACAATGTGATATCAGCTAAACAATATGGACATGATAAACAATAAAAAATTGACAGTTTCGATCACAACCTAAAAACTATATAATACACGTGCTATTGTTGTTTTTATCATGAATATTTTTGTTTTAATCAATTGTTGTAAAATAATTTTAAAATAATTACTTTAAAATTAATAAATTATAACATAATATTTCATAAAATATATTTAAAATTCAGACAGCATTCAAAGTTTAGTTTGAAAATGTTAGGATAGTTCAAAATAAATTTTAATAAATTGTTTTAAGTTAAAAAGAAAATTGTATTTAGAAAGTGGAGTTGGGTTTTCTCTAATGATCTTAACAAGGAACTTTAGGTCGCCCTTGTTTGCGATTATGGTCCACAATCTTTAACATAAACTTAGCACCGGTCCGTCGCTTTCTTTGATTTATTTATATATTTGGATTGTTTGCTTATTCGAAGAGCTTTTATGAAACCAGTTTGATTTTAAAATTTTAGTCAATTTTATTCTATCTTTTTCTTTGTAAGACAAGCATTTTTCAATCAAATTTTCAACAAATCTGGAACATTTAAAGTAAGAATTGCATTTGACATAATTATTATCTTCAAATTTTAATATATCTTTCCCTTCAATGCAATAAAATATCAAACTGCCAATTTCAAAAACCATATTTTTCTTCACATCGTATGTCAGACCTTTGACGGCTTCGTAGCTTGAGCATCCTACCGTGCCTACAAATCTGTCATATTTTGGGTTTTTGTTAACATTGTCAATTAGGGAACCCTCAAAATCGAGGAACTTTATTTGGTAATTAGCTAGATTAATCATGACATTTTCAGGTTTGACATCCAGATGATAAATACCTTTACTGTTTAATTTCAACAAAGCTTTCACAATATTTTTCATGTATATTTTCACAATATTTTCTCTCTGTATGTTCGCCGTAACAAAGTCAAACAAATTCATCCAATTTCCATTTAGATTTTCCATGACAATTGAAAATTCTTTTTCATTCTGAAAACAATCAAGAACTTTTGGACAAAGGTTTTCGTCATTAATTAGGTTGAGAAAATACATTTCTTTGGGTATTGGAAACGGATACATTTTATCGTTTATGAACAAAAGTTTTGCGGTTTTATTCACACTTTTAATAATAACGGTTTTGTGAGATCGGTTTTTGTTTGAATGATTCTCGGCAACATAAATTATACTTTTTACACTCTTTTGCAGAAAGGAAATCAATTTATATTTTTCGTTAAAACTCATATTTGTTTGTTTTATTAAATTAAGAATAAATATTAAAATAGTAATAATATTTTTATAAAATTTATTTTTTATCATTTTCATTGGATAATATTTGTAATTTTTATAAATAAGTTTTAAAGCAGTTTTAACATTCAAATTTTAACATGCAAAAACGTTTTTGAGCACTTGTGGCTTGGAATTTGAAGTTATATTTGTAATGATTTATCAATTACTGTTGCCACTAAAGTTGTGTGATATTTTGCAAACCTTCGACAGTGCCTTCCGTGAACTCCTGGAGATACAGTTCGAGTTAAAGCCAATTAAGAAGGAAAAACGATATCAGTCTACTACTATAAAGCAGAACACAGATAAATAAATTTAACCCATTCAGTTCTATTTATAGATTCTTGGTGCAACTTGATGTACATCTGATGAATCTAGTCAGAGGTTATTTTTGTTTTGGAGGTTTTAGGATTATTTTTCGTTGTTTATGAAGTGTTATTGTTGAAATCTGAATATTTAAATCCGATGGCAAGTAGACAACAATCATTTCGAACAGCTGGTGTCCAGAAAGCAATAGATACAACAGATACCTGTATGTTATTGACGTTCCTAGCTTTGTTTCGCAGTATTACAATTATTTTTTACAATTGATTATTTTTAGCCATGTTTCTCATTTATCGGATTTTGTGCTATTAAAACATTTTTTATGTTACATTTGATGAATTATGATGACTATGTCATTATGTAATGTGTTTTTTCTTGTCAGAATATTGTATAAAATGTTTAGCTGAATGAAATGATATATAATATTTGTATCCTGGTGAAGATTTGTTATTTTTCATTACTATGAAACTAACCAAAACTAAATTTACCAAAAACAACTTGCAGACATAGAGTTAAACATTAAAATCAAAAAAATGAGCCACAAAAGATAAATCGCGAATTGGAAGATTAAAAATAATTATTTCTGAATCTTATATTTTATATAAATATAACAAATATTGGTGAAAATAGAAAAAACAAAAATAATATTCTTTAAAATAAAATCACATTAAATGAGTTGTGTTACAAAAAGCTTATATGAAAATTTATTAATTAAAAATGATGTCTCGACAGACTAATACTATATTTTTGTTGAAGATTGCAGACCGCTAACTTAAAGGACAAGTACTAACATAAGCAATTTATATTGCTTCAATGTAAAATATGCAACATTCAAATAATTTAACTATTTTAAATAAAAATCTTGTAATCCGCTGACTATCACTTTAGAACTACTGAAAGTTACTGAAGTTAAAAAACTACATTCAACTCATTAGTCACAGGTTGCCGACTAATAAGATTTAGTTGATAACTTGAACCTTCCTAAGTACTCAAAAGAACCCAGCATGAGGAAGTATGTGTTGTATACTAGAGGTAAGTGAATCACTTTTGACTTCCATGTTAAAATCAAATAATGTTTAGATACTGTGGAACTTTATTTAATTGGTTTAGAATTCGGTATATTAAGTTCTTTCCGATAATTTCGCAATGTTAAAAAATTTACTATAATAATAATGTTAAATAATTTATTTTATTTCTAAAATTGTCCAACCCTTTTTCAGTTGTCATGGATACACAAACAATTTCACAGAAATTACTTGAAAAAATTACAGAACACATGAAGATATCTAATAATGACATTATTAAAAGTTAAAAAAAATATGGTTTCTTGGTAGCAGCATAAATTAAAGTTAAGCAAGTAAATAAATGACAAAACAAGCCTTTGCTTATTTTCTCATTAAATTTAATATATTAATTTTAGCAAAGACTTATCTTATCGTTTATTTACTTATTTGAAATTATTGATATTAAAACTGTTTTAATATTAACAAGAAACTTTTTAGCAAGTTATATAAGAATAATTGGATTTATATTGTTTTTATTTGTTTCACAAATAATTTAAGAGGGTTTTAATAATAAATAACTATTTAAATCCGTTAAATCCCATAAACAATATTTTAATAAATAGCTTACAAATAGATATTTTAGTTCCTTTTTTTAGCTCCATTTTTGTTATCGTAGCCTCTATCTAACCTTGTATTTAATCTAATAATACTTTTTTTATTTTTTCTACTTTGATTTAAATATTTAAATATTACTACTTGTAAATCATAATATTTTTTTAATTTAAAAAGAATGTTTTGTATATTTTAGTATTTTTTTCAAAACCATTAAAGAAACTTAAAAAAATATTTATTTAAGCACATGTTTTATTTTAAAAAAATCTAAAAATACTAGATATTATTTTACGAGAATAATAAATAAAAATTTGTTTGATAAATAATTTAATTAAAAACAATTTTGAAAATGTCAAAAGTTTTGGAGGCCAAATATTTCGAAAAAATATTAGAAGTCAAAGAGTTATGTCGACGTAACGAGGAATTGGAAGGACTTAATGGACAACTAGTAAAACAAATCCAAACGCTTACTTGCAAAATGACCAGTGCCAAAAATGTGGGCTCATACGAAGGGATTTTGAAAGAAAATGAATGTTTAATAGCTAAACTTTCGGAATCAGAAACAAAAATAGATAATTTGACTGTCTTATATAAAGATCTTTCGGATACGAATAAATCAATGTCATTGGAACTAGAGGCTAAAACTGAAATTATTACAAAAAATGAATTAGTCCTAAATAACTTAAAAAATCTTGTTAAAAACCTAGAGATCAAAGTTCAAAGTCAACCCAGTAAAAAGCTCAATCCCAATATCTTATTCGATTCTTATACCGAAGACGGTAAGGACGACTTCAAAGAAAATAATACCAAACCTCCATTCGATGATGTGATCTATGGTCCAACAACTTTTGGATATAATAGCAAGTAAGACTATTTCATATAATGACAAACTTTAGAGATTTTTTAGACACTCTGAACAAACCATTCAAAAACTGAAAGAAAAGCTGAGCACCAAAAACTTTCTCAATATGGAACTGAAAACAAACGAAAGCAAGATGTTATCGGATATTTCGAGTCTCCGAAATAAAGTCGAAATGTTGAATATTCAATTGGAAGACGAAAAATTCAGATCGGAAAGATTAGGAAATCAAGTAAAGAATTTCTCATCCATCTATTTCAATAATATTTGATCAGTTAAGAAACGAGAGAAACTTGTCAAAGTCTCAAGACATCAATTTAAACGAGATTAAGTTAGAATATAAGTTGTTGTTGAAGAAAATAAAAACGATTGAAGAATCCTTACAAAAGAGTGAATGTGAGAAAAACAACAAGCAGAAAATGGTAGAACGCTTGCAGCGCAGATTGGCACTTATGGAAGAATTTGTAGAGATTAATTGAATTATTTTAATTTATTTTTATTGAATTTTTTAGAAAAAAGCACAAACGGATTTGATAAATAACTTACAAATTGATCTTTCAATATCCAAATCAAAAAATTTAGAATCTAATTAATTTTGTTTGAATGGTTTCAAATACATATTACTTATAGATTTTTATTATAAATTTATCTTGTTTATTTGCTTTCTTATGTTTTATTTTGTATGAATGAGTACCCTTGTGATAGGGGTGTAATTGCATAACAAGGCTGTTGAACCGGTTCTAGTTTTTCCTTTGACGGGACATCAAAAAACTGATGGAATATTAAGAGACACAAAACAAAACCGCAAAATAATCGAAATATATTTCAAACAAATAATCCTCATTGTCAGCTTGATATTTGCCAAGTAAAATATACGGAAACAAATAATGATGTAATAGCTTTGATTTAATAAATTAAATCTCAATAAATTCGATGGCGATTGGTTATTTTTAAATATTTTTTGTGGAAAATACTATTAAAGCAATTAACATAAAAATTCTGGCTACTGGAGTTGGGAGACTTTTTGAAGGAATTTTCAACATTATTCTGTAAACTGATGGTGAGTTCAGATGAATATAGTTGAATTATCAAAGTTTTGTGGCTCAATTTATTAAGCTTCTGCAGTGTTTAAATACAACAGAAGAACAACCCTTATCTTCAAAGTTGATTTCTCTACTTCACACATTTTTGAAAATAACAAATAACTGTACATACATTTAGACTACCCTTGTCCAAAACTTTGTATGTATTTTTGAAAACTTTTATTTTTACTATGCCAGAAAAAAATAAATTTTGCAAAAATCTGGTTTGACTTGTTTTTTAACTCATTAACCGCCTTGTCAGTCACCTGTTACTGTCACTGGTATATTATTACATTTTGTTGGGGTATTACGAAAAAAGCACAGTAAAATCAATAAAACACCAAAATGATAAAAGTGCAACATAAATTAAAAAATTTACAAAAATTCGTAAGTAGTATTGATCGGGTGAAATTGGTATGGTTGAACGCCAAATTGAGAGACGAGTCCAGAAATAATAATAAAAATTTAGTGAGGGGTCCCTAGAAAATAATATAAGACAAAAAAAGAAATTAATTAAAAAAATTAATTACTAATTCTTTAGTGTTTTATCCGATCAACTTCTTTATTTGGACGAAGAGGAGAAAAGTTAATAAAATGAATTTTTTTTCAAATTTACATCGCGTAATCAAATGAAGGATTTAAATATTGTTGTGTTACATCTGAAGCTGTGTCATGTCCTATTTTAGCAATACAAAATAAAATGTTGTTACACGGAATTCAAAGACATTCTGAATAGAAATACATCTTATATACTTTCTGGTCGGTTGGGAACTGTGAGCTATCTCATGAAGAATACAGCAATATTAAGCCACTTATAAAGAAATCAGATGTGAAAAACAAAAAAGTCCTTACAATAGAATTAGAATTATTTGATAAAAATAATTGCGGCGGGTTCTGAATTACAAATTTAAAGATAATCATTTGGAAGTGTGAAATACTGATGTTTAAATCACAATCCCAACAATTAATATTCAATCGGCAACAAATTTATTAAAATCAAATTGGTGTTCGTATAGGATAAAATCTTTTAAATTAATTAATTTCATATCAATCTCAACAATTTCTGTGAAAATTTCAGTGAACTCATCAAATATGAGTTCAGGTTTAAAGTGTTCCAAAAATGGCCATATTTACGAATCTGCCTCGATAAATATTAAAAAAGTTATTTTATTTCTCGGCTCTATTTTTCCATTTAAAAAATAAGACTAATATTTTGATAAATATTTATTTATTGCACAATTAACCAAATAAATCGATCACAAAAAATAAAATGTTGTACAAAATTTATTTGGAAACTAAAATAATTTCATAATTATATTTAAAAATTTAAAAATTAAATTTTAATTTATCTTTTCTCTCCTTATATCAAATTGAGATGAAAGTCACGTAATCATTAATAAATAAATATAAAATTATAATTAGTTTAAAGATCAAATTATATCAAGCTTTACCGATTATTTTCAAAGACATTTTAATCAAAATTTGACAATTATAATTATAAATTTCTATTTAAAAAGTCATTGGAAATATATTTGATTGTCAACTCTACAATTGCTAGAAGCATTCATTGATTTTCCAGAGTTTTTATAAAAAAAACTTGTTCAGTTTAAACAAAATAAATTTATCTGACAGGTAATTAAGATTTGTTGAAACATGGGAAATATATATTTTTACAATATTTTTTATCCTTTTACTAATTTTAGTTGTGCATTTGGATGTTATATCTTTATTTGTTACTTTTCATTGTAAATAGTATTTTTCAATTAATTATTTATTATTATTAATTATTATTTGTTATAATAGGAATAAAATTTAATTAATTATTAGAGCTACCGTTTTCTTCGGAACTACTAATGTTCAAAACATCCTTAATTAATAAATCTAAATAACTAAAAAATGATTGTTTTTGAAGGGTGAAATAAATTCAAAGAATCATCAGATCTAATTGATAAAGGATAAAACATCAAAATTCGTTTTGAATTTTGACTGAAGCTATCATGACTTTTGGAACTGCAAACATTCACAAAGTCCGACAATGGAGTAGATAAATTGTCTTCATGACTGAAAAAATTAAAGTGGGTTGCTATTTATGCTGCATTACACTCAGCGCCTCGGAGAGGACTTCTGGGGCCCCGGGGATATACTTCTTGTGGGGGCCCCTGTCAAGAGCGTGAAAAAAAAATGTCCCCTCTGACTTTGGGCCATTTATAAATGAAGCGGGAAACCGCAAAATATCCTAATTGTTATTGGAACAATGTATTCATCAATAATTCTCTTACAAAAATGAAAACGTTTACAACTAAAATTACAAAAAAAAGTACAAAAAACAAATTATTTTTTAAAATGTTGCTTTCCGAACATTGCGCCTAGCAAACAAATTAATTACGTCTTGAAAATCAATTTTCTTAGCCATTTCAGATTCAATCGACAACATTCCTAAATCATTCAATCGGTGTTGTGACATTGTGGATCTCAAAACATCTTTAATCCTTTTTAAAACACTAAAGGATCATTCTGCTTCAGCAACGGTTACAGGGATCGTACAAAATAATCTTATTGCTATTATTATGTTGGGAAACAATACATCCAGTTTCATTTTTTTAATGATGTTTAGTCGCTTTTTAAGTCACACGATCCACACGATTTAAGATTTTAAGATTTATGTAAAGATTGAAACAGATTGAATTAAGATTTTAAGATTGTCGATGTAAAGATTGAAACGGATTGAATTAAGAATAAACCAATTACTGTTTAAAACATCACAGGATTGGTTAATTGCCCACAAAAAACCCACAATATTAAAAATATTTAAATTCACTTCCTTAGCGTTGGGCTACATTTTTTCACCGGGGCTCCTAGATCAGGGGCCCGGGTATTTTCCTCGTCAACCCCCCCCCCCTCTCTTGTCGGGCCTGATTACACTAGATGGCCTGCGTTTTTTGTTTACGACCATCTCACGGAAAAAGATAAGGCATATAACAATGCAATCGAAAGTGTGCTATTTGACACCTTTCCGATAGATTATTTCCAATACTATGAGAAATTTAGAACCAAGTCAAGGAATGGGGATGTCTTCATCGCATATCCATGACAGTAGACCACACTGGTTGGTAAGAAGGAAGATATCTTGAGAGAGCAAAAGAGAGCATTTGTTACAGACATGTCATCACCAGTATCTCTGCAAATGAGAGTATCGGCCAAAGTTCATTAAACGAATCTTGCAGAAATAGTTTGTCAAGTCCCGCTCTATTATTAAAACACACTAAGCCAACAGGATTAATTGCATCGAATGAATTTCTGTTCAACGACTGAAACAAAGATAGACTTCGTTACAACTACGGGAAATCTGGAAATTATAGATACAAAATGCGATATGCATGAATGAAGCTCATGTTGAAACAAAAAAGCACTTGTCAAGTCAATGACAGAAAAGATCGAAGGGAGTTTTTAAAAAATGCAAAGTTTCTTGTGCTCAGAATAAAATGGCCTTGGCTGTCTGTCATGGGTCAGATAAAATGATTTTATCGCAATTGAAAGTAAAATTACATGTCCCATGGTATTTTCATATGCAGAAAGCTTGTCGAACATCACCTGACAGCAGGATGGCTCAGAGAAGCATGAGGTTATAATAAAGAACTGCAACCGACACAAAATGGGATGATTTGATTGGAAAAGAAAGCTGGCTGCAGAGTTTACTTACATTAAGCCAAGCGGTTGACTTAAATGAAGATTGTCGGCAATTTTTGGAGGTTCTGTGGTGTGAAGCGAGTAGCCTCGCGTGGTGTTGAAGCTTGGAATAAATGATGATGTTGTGAAAAATGCATTATGCTCAGAAAAGGCAATGACTATTTCCGTAACAATGTTGCGAAAGTGAATGAGGTGCTAAAAGGAATTAATTTGGCAATCTAATAAGTTAATAAAAATCAATTTGATGGTAGATTTGACAAGGATAATTTGAAAATCTGGGTGAAACAGTGCTTAATAAAGAAAAAAGAATATCGGTTCATAACATTTCTTTAGAATTATTCAAACGCCATATTCGGATCATCAATGAGCTCACTGCTGACAGTAGTATATTTTTGTACTTTTGCATAAATCAGCAGAAAATAGAACAGATATAGTACTGCGCATTTAAGAGAGATGGCTGAAGTCAAGGAACTCTTCGGTGTTAAAGGCTGTTGACTGATCAAATGAAAGATCGCACCGCAAATATCACTTGATTGGAAAATCAACCCACTTCGCTTTTTAGAACATTCGGAAACCTCTCAAAAGTGCATAAGCAGCATCTAGAAAAACTATAAAGACTATCCGTTGAACGATGAACTTATTCAGCTTCTCAGGATATCGGTTTTTGGTACAACGCTGCAACTAAATACTGGCAACAGCTAAGATACAGCCCCATGAAAAGCGTTGTACAAGTATCCTTGAGATTTTATAGAAGAAAAGAAGACGAATGACCAGTGCTCTGGAAACATAAACCTGAATAAAGAGTCATTGTAAAGCCTGTACAGTCCAGTGTGACACTTTATGGTCCGTTATAACTGTGACCGGAATCGATTCAGATACAAATCCAGAGATAAAACACCACGAAATATCACGGACATCTATATTATGAATATGGAATTGCATTAGACTTAAATGAGGGAGACTGTCAGAAACGACCAAAGAGAAAGCCACTATTTTTTGATCAGTACGAGTTAAATATCTCGTATAGATAACAGTAGAATGTGCAAGAAGAAATTTTGATTTGTTTTGTGGTGTGGAAGAATTTCAAAAACTCATCAAACTTGTTTGTTGAAGAATAAAACTTTCTAATTCGTTCTTAATTTAGACATATTTTTTTTATAGAAATGATACACTTATTTGAAATAACAATAAAAGTGAAATAGACTGATGTAAACTATCTGAATTCATCATAAGAAAGCAGCAAAATATTTTTTGCGAGAAAAAAATACAAACATTAACATTTCTTTTGATCCTCTCCTACTCACGAAAATGTGGAATATGATAAAGCGCTTGAAATATTGTTAAATTTTATTTTTCTGAAATTTAAAATGTCAATAAGAAATGATTGTTGCTGATAATTTTTGTGCATTTAATGTAAATTTTCTTGTGTACTCTCGCTTCACGACCTCTGCCCGGGTAAGCTTTAAAGAAACATTTGGCCATCACTCGCCCATATATAAACAAATAAAAATTATTATTTTTTTCAAAATATTTTTTCTGATTTAAATGATGCCATTTTATTAATTAATTATTTAAATATAATTTAAAAATCAAATACTGAAAAAACGTATTGAAAAAAAATATAAAATTTATTATTCATTAAGACGAGTAAAATTATAATTTAGTATTCGAAAATTTCATGAGCACGTCACAAAATGTCTAGTGAACAGATTGTGAATGAAATCCTTATTATTTTTCCAATAATCATATAATCAAAATTTGTTTATCAAATTTTCGTATAAACAATTTTGGAAAATATTATTTTACAACTTATTTTAATAATAATAATAATAATAATAATAATAATAATAATAATAATAATAATAATAATAATAATAATAATAATAATAATAATAATAATAATAATAATAATAATAATAATAATAATAATAATAATAATAATAATAATAATAATAATAATAACAATAATAATAATAATAATAATAACAATAATAATAATAACAATAATAATAATAATAATAATAATAATAATAATAATAATAATAATAATAATAATAATAATAATAATAATAATAACAATAATAATAATAATAATAATAATAATAATAATAATAATAATAACAATAATAATAATAATAATAATAATAATAATAATAATAATAATAATAATAAATATAATAACAATAATAATAATAATAATAATAATAATAATAATAATAATAATAATAATAATAATAATAATAATAATAATAATAAATATAATTTTTGATTTCTCTTTGGTTAGTTAGGTGTAGTTGTGAAACTATCTTTGTTTGGTCAGAATGTTCATAAAATAATTTGTAAAAATTCTCTGTCATCTAAATCAATTCGGGAAAAAGCGCTTGGTAATGCATAAATTAACATTTTCAGAATCCAAACAGATACCCGTTGTACTTTCATACGCATATAAAAAATTCATTAAGCAAAATAAACCATTTATGAGTTCAAACAAAAATATACCAATCCAAAATTCGAATAATCTTCAAAGCTTCTAAATTTAATTTTATATTCCAAGTTGGTACACAGACGCGTTGATCAAACTTGCGCACACAGACGCATAACATATAAAAGATAAAAAAACACACACAAAATTAAATTAAAATAATAATAATGATAATGAAAATAATAAAAGTGGAGTGAAAAAATAAAAATATTAAAAATCAAATAATTAATAAACACATGAAATGGTCGAAAAAGGGTCAAAAAATTCCTATTGGTCGCACTCATACAAAAAATTAACATATATATGTTGGTGTACTGGGTGTATTTAATTTGTTTAAATCTGTGCCAAATTTAATCGAACTTAGTTTCTTCAATCAAAACGCCTTCTTTTCTTAGATTCTATGCTGTTTCACCCAGATCCCCCACAATTTTAATCCTACTACTATATACCCATAAGCTAGCTCATGTTGGTACTGTATACAGCAGTGGAAAATTCATGAGCAGGTGAGCTCCATTTCTAGAACTACTCCTCATGATATTTTCCCTTTCGGGTTCCTGACTGCCGATGGAAGGACTTACGTCTCTTTCTGTCTATACCCTTGTCCATACTCATCTATTTCTACAATTCCTATATCAATTTGTCATCGTTACTCTTTATTTATTAAGGTATTTTTCAAAAATTTGGGCAGCGTTCCGCCCTTATTTTATGGAAAATTCATTGTTTCATACAAATATTAGCCCATGGTAAATTTAAATGAATGCATTATTATAATGTAATTAATTTTGTCCAACAACTCATATTTGCTTTCCTATGGTCGCCACAGTTACCACAGTTCGTAAATCTCCATATTATCATGTCACAAATCTATGCCAAAATGTATCATTTTCTTTTAATTTTCATCGTGACGGAAACACGTGATCTAACCATACTGGTGAATTCCATCATCTTTTTATTAACTAAGCCCACGAGGATGCAGAGACCTCGCAGAAGGTTATGATATTCATCCATAGCACATTCTTGAATATTTGATGGGATGTTATCAAGAGCAGTTTTAATACGACTTGGAACTGTAGCATTTAACATATCCATCCAACGAAGAGTTTTTCCTGCTTCACTTTTATCGAATTGTGCAGCTTGAGAAGAAACAATATGAGATGTAATTCCAATTTGTGGTTTGAGAGTGGACAAAGCCTCTCGAGCTGTGCTAGCCTCTTTAATTTCGCCGGCTCTACTAGGAATAACGTCACAAGATTTTGCAATAATAGAATGCCATAATGTATTAAATGAGCTCCGACTAGAATCATTATCTGAACAGACACCACATTTGTATGTCATAAACATAAATCCACCAACTGCAAACAATTTGTCAGAATTATTCAAAAATTTAAGAATAGCAGGCATATTGAGGAATTTATTCAAATTAATTTACAAATTATAATTACAACTTAAAACTTTTTAATTTTCAAATTTTTTCCATTTACATTAAGAGTTTAAACAACCGTTTAAAACCCAAAAATTACAAAAATTACAAATTCCAAAAAAAACAATTAAAGTGTTTTCTAATCTTTTTTCATCCACTTTAACCATAAATTCTGTTTTTAGTTTTTCTGTCATTAATTTTGATTTTAATTTTAATTATTGTTGTTACTTGGAGAAAAGACTCAAATTTTGAATCCATTCTCCAAGTTACCAAACAACATGGGGCTAAGGGAACAGATTAACCAAATTCTCAACACCTACTTTATACTTTCGTTGACCAAAATTTCTATCACTAGTCGTACCATTGATAATATAATAATCAGCAGGAGTTAAATAAAAATTCAATTTTCCTACTTAAACATATAATAATGTTGTTCCCTTAACTCTGATGATATTCTCGCATTTTACCCTCTTACCGCTCTGTCCACCTTTCCTGAACGCCGCGGTGAAGTCCAGCAAAGTCATACTTTTGAGATCAGTGCAAACGAAGCCTGACCTGTCCAAGCAGACATCGAAGGGGGTAAAACGATAAATCGACACATTAACGTCCCTCAAACTCAACTGAGGGAATTGAATACCGATTCACCTTATTCCACTGACTTAATATATATAAAATGAATATAAATAATTTAGGGGGACCTGCCGAGAGATGCCAAAAGACATCGCGCCATCCAGAATAAGTGAAAATAGACAAAACATTAACTTCGAAATATATTTTTGTACAAGATAACAATACTTACAATGCACAAGTTTGTCAGTCAAGCATCCAAATTTGAAAAATTGTCATAAGTTGGCATAAAAATTGTCTAAACAAATGTCTAAAACTTTTTTTCGAAACATTTTTGTGTCTAAAATTATGAAAATGAGTGCTGTATATATAGTGTTTTCATTCATGGGTGCGACCAGTAAGAGAATTTTGA
Organism: Schmidtea mediterranea; assembly: GCA_022537955.1. NCBI lineage: Eukaryota > Metazoa > Platyhelminthes > Tricladida > Dugesiidae > Schmidtea > Schmidtea mediterranea. The sequence continues at coordinate 23,041,440 of CM039680.1, read as the reverse complement.
GCCTTTTTCGGCTATTTTTTTGGGGGTTTTATTGCTTTTATTTTATTTTAAATATTTTATTTATTTTCATTATTTTTCTCTATTTTTTGATATTATTTTCTCAATTTTTCGTAAATTTTTATTTTTTATTATTTAACTATTCTCTTTGATTGTTTGTCTTTTTACCCTTTGATATTTAAATTTTTGGTCACCGCTTCCGCCTATGTATTTTCTAAACCTTCTTTTGCAAGGTTTTGGCGGTTTTATGTTTTTGTTTTGTGTTTTATTGTGCATCTGTAGGCTTTTCAATGATTCTAATTAATATTTGATTTATTTAATTTTGTTACGTTTTTATTTTGTTATATTTAATTTGTTTTATTTTATTTTTGAGCAGCCATATTGATAATTTCCAAACGACATTAATTATTTTGTTTTAATTTACACCCTTTTCACATTTTTGTTTAAATTATGGCTTATAGCTCAACAACAGCAGCCAAATTCATAATTTTAACTTAATCCATTTTCTAAAAATTGAATTTGAAGCGGTGTGGAGATTGAAAATCTAAAATATTATGGAAATCTATAAAATAATTTCTATTTGTTGATTTAATTTTAGTTTTAAAAAATTGTTTTTGTTGAATTTATTTAATAATTATATTTATTGAAAAATTAATTCAATGTGATTATTCCAAATGAAAAAATTTGGATGGGTTTTTATTGTATTTAATTGATTTACTATTTGATCATTTTTAATGATAAATGATTTGAATGTGTATATTCTAATTGTTAAATTAATTAACGCAGGTATGAGTATGAAATTAGAATGGAAAAAGATGAATAAAAATTTATAAAAAATCATTTTTCATTAATAAAAGTGATTTAATAATGATAAAAATTAAAATTTATGAAAAATCTATTAGAAAATGAAACCTTCAGAGGTAGTCCAAGCACCCATAGGATTGTTAGAGTATTAGTGTTGAGGTCCTGATTTTTAGTGAGGTCTCAACGTACCTGGTATTCCTATATAAATAGAACACAAGTCTTTATATATATAAGCTTTATTTAATAACAAAAATTATATACCAAATCAAATATAACTTGGAATATATCACAAATTTTCTTTCAGGTGCGTGTTATATTAGTGTTTTAGTGTATGTATATACAACATACAAACTAACAAAGAATATATACATCTTAAAAACATTATTGTCCCTTTAAAAATTGTTGGCGAATAGGGTGGATTTTTATTTATTTTTTCTAGGGTTTTTGTGCATCTACCCCCTAAACGCCATCAAGATTATTATTCTATCCCTCCTATGTACCCATGGTGGTTGCCATATTGGTAATGTACATAAGGGTTGAAAATTCATGAGCAGGTGAGCTCCATTTCTAGAACTACTCCTCATGATATTTTCACTTTCGGGTTCTTGACTGCCGATGGAAGGTCCTTCGTCTTTCTCTTTCTATATCCTGGTCCTTACTCGTCTATTCCTACCATTCCCATACTTATTTATCATCCTGGTACATTTCCCATGATTTTAAGTAGTTACAACCCTCTCCGGTCACTTCAATAAACATTTCTCTCTTCTGTCAGATTATATCATTTAACTTTTGGAAAAAATACTTTCAACTTTACATTCCTACACTATCTTATCTTTTCCTACTTGATTTTCCAATTAATTTTCCGACAATGTTTTAGATTTTCAATACAAAACCTTATTACCCCTTAACTAAAGTCGCACTTCCCATGAGTTTAAATTTACCTGCTCACCTCGACCGACGTTTCCATCATCCGTTGTGAGTCGTTCAACGATGCCCTACGCGGCGGGTCCTGTGCCATTTTGCCAGGCCCCGTCGCAGAAAGACCGAGATTGCAGATAGGTTCGACCCGCGATCACAACTAGGGAACTTAATCCTCCAGCTGGATCGCCGATCTGCCCATCCGCGAACTATTTCTATACGTATTGTTGGGGTATCACGAAAAAGCACAGTAAAATCGATAAAACACAAAAATGATAAAAGTGCAATATTAATTAAAAAATTTATAAAAATTCGAAAGTAATATTGATCGGGGGAAATTGGTATGGTTGAACGCCAAATTGAGAGACGAGTCCAGAAATAATAATAAAAATTTAGTGAGGGGTCCCTAGAAAATAATATAATATAAAAAAGGAAATTAATTAAGCAAAATTAATTACTAATGGGAAGCCCGAGGCAATGGGAAACCCGAGAGATGTGGGAAATCCGAGAGCTGATGAAAACCCGAGAGATGAGGAAAACCCGGCGCACAGACGGAATAATAAATTAGCCTAAACAACATTAAAGGGGCGCCACTAAGTTACGGAGAAGTAGTTAATTCGTAATTAGTAATTTGGTAATGGACCAAACGTTGTTGACAAATGTCGGACTGGAAAGTAATTATTCTTGATAATTTAATAATGCAGAAAATATTGTTGAAAATCGTCGGAAAACAGTCTGAGCAGGAGTATAAAAGAAAGAGGGAAAATCACGAAAGGGACAGTGTTCACCAGACAAGAAACGAAAGTTATTATAAACAGATACGAAAGAGCAGAGTGAATCAACGGGAAATAGCAGTAACTAGGTTAGTCGAGGAATCCAAATCCAAGTAAAAAAGTCAAAGTTATCTATCAGAAAGGGTGGTTCTCCCTTGGACAACTTACCCTCAGATAAACAGGCTCATACAATTGTCAGAGGGTGCAAATCAATTAGTGAAAGTGTGATAACAATAATTGAAACAAACGGATTGATCTGTATTGTGATAAAGTGCAAATAAAATTATTCTGTGTTGGGTTTGCTTATTTGATTGGAAAAGGACACGAGGAGTCAGAGGTGACCGACTTACAATAATAATAACCCAACAGTATTATAAATAAAATTTTAGGGGGACTTGTCAGTGGCACCAAAAGATTCCACGACCATCCAGAATAAAATCAAAATAACAAAACTTTAACTTCAAAATATATATTTATACAAGAAAACAATACTTACTATCCACAGTCATGCAACCAAATTGGAAAAATTGGCATAAATTGGCATAAAAATTTTTGTCTAACAATGACTCACAGTTCGTCTAAGAATGTCTAAAAATTTTCTAAGTCTAGTAGTCTAAAATTCTGTTATTCTGTAAGTCTGTAAGTCTGTTTTTCTGTTAGAAATTGTGAAAATGACTGCCGTATATATAGTGTTTTTGAGCCTGTGTGCGACCAATAGGCGATTTTTCGCCATTCTTAGGGCTTTTTAATTATTTTATTTATTTCGAAATATTTTTGTAATTTTTTATATTTTTCTTTATTTTTTGATATATTAATATTTTATTGTTGGATTTTATTTTTATTATTATTTTCTTACAATATTATTTTTTTAAGCCCAATATTTTGTTTTCTGGTCGCCTCTTCTGCCTGTGTTTTTATACTTCCTGGCTATAGTGAGACTGATAGAACAATGGTTATTAGGTGTATTTTTATTAATGGCTTTTTATGGAAATTGAAAAATAACCCCTCGATATAGTTCGACCTAAAATCCTACTGGTAGTTCATTTAGACTAGTGAAAAATTAAACTTAATGTCTTATGTAAAATAATTTCTGCGGCAAGAGATGGATGGCTTACTTCTAGGGGTTATTATTTACCTAGTGATAATAATGTTCATTACAATAAGAGGCGATTTATAAATGATGTTACGCACCTACGATTAGGATATACATCTGTGATGACTTGAGGCAAAGGATAAATTAGGTTTTAGAAATATGGTGTTCCATAATGTTACATCAAATATTATCAAGTTTTTAATTTTTTGATCATTTACACTTTGTTATGATTACCATAATATTTCAGATTTTAATCCTACTGCTCACTAAGTACATGAGTATATTAAACGAGCTCATTGATTTATTATACATTTAAATTAAATGATTTAATATACATTATCACGTTGAAGACAACATTGCAAAATCCTATTTATCACATATGGACCGGCATTTTTTTTATTGTATATTATTTTGTAAATATTTTTTTAGTGTACAATAATTAGAGGTAGACATCATTTAATCCCTAGATTTATTTCAATTAAAAATGCATGGGTGGTCACCCGGTCCCCAAGTAAAATATGTCGTATGCCAAACCATGAGCACGCTGGCCGGTAATGTTGTTGCGGAGTGACCCGCCGATGGGCATGTGGCCTTTAACGTGTTAAAAATAAATGATGTGATATTATTTATTTATTACTATATTTAAAATTATACATCTAAAACTTAAATGCTATTTTTTTTTAGGTGTAGATGCAAGTTATGCTAATTAAGATTTGAGGGGTATAAGTAATAACTCATTGTGACGAGGGTAAGATGCCAAAAATGTCTAAATTTGCTGAATATCATTTGTGAATGGCCCTTTAAACTCATAAAAAACTTGCCTTTATTTTTATATTCATATGAAGTAAAAAATTATTAAGTATATTTAATATCATTTATAATAAATATTATGATCCTCGAGGAAAAATAAATTTTAGAATCTATTCTGAGTTAGTTTAAATTAAGAATTATTTTTAATATAATTTTCAAAAAAATATTTGTTTATATTTATTACTTGTATATATTCTTTTTTCAAATAATTAATTTCTTCAGCTGATTGAATATTTTAAAAATATATATTCCTAAGATTTATTTAAATCAATTATTAAGTTATTCAAATTATGACTCTAATCGTGCATAAAGACCAAATTATTAAAAGTTTAAAAGATAATCAAGTTGAAATTTGTTGTCATTTTACTCCTGGTCAATGCAATGAACTTTTGCTTAAATACAAATGTGACTTTACAGCATCTGTTTATGTTAATAGTTAATAATTATTCTTTATGAAATATATTTCTAGGAGAAACTTGAAAAAGTATTAGAACGAGATGGTAAAAGTTTATTTATGATAAAGTTAACCGATCAACTGACTGGTGCATATTGTCATAAATTAAAAAAGTTTTGCGAATTTATTATCAAAGAAAATATCGAAGATATAGTGAAACAAAAGATCTTTTCTTTTGATTTATCTAAGTTTAAAGAATGGTTAATGGTAATTGAAAATCGAATGGATATTATGGAGAAAAGGGATCTCGAAGAAGTAAGAATGTGTAGTTATTATTAATTTATATATAAAGTTAATTATTTCTATATATTTTGTTATTAAATTGTAATAATACAAGATTGGGTGTGCAATTGCTTATTATCATTTATATTAGTTTTAAATGAAATTTAGGATTTAATATTTTATTAAAAGTCAATTAATTAAGAAACAGATCTATAATTTTAGTTTGTTACATTTAATGTTGGTAATATGCGATTAATGATTTTATTGGCTGAATTAAAATTTTTGCAATCTGATTGGTCGTTTTAAAAAAAGCTTTTTACAGGTTTTTAACTTAAACGATTTATATGATATGGTTTATATAAATATCTTCTCATGTCATTTAACTGTAGTGGGAGTTCTGACTCGAACTTTTGGCTTTCGTACCCGTTATCCCGAACTTATCACCACACTTCCTATCATCCTATATTTGCCCTAGTGATAATTCATAATTTTATAAAATTCATTGTTGGTAATTTTTAAATGTGTTTTGTTTAAATATTGTTTTGGCGGGAATTTAAAATTTATTTTTTGTTACCATGCGAAGTAGCATGAATTTACCTTAGTTACCTTAATGAAAAATATGCATAGTTTCGTGTTCTAAAAGGAAATGCATTGAAAATCGGAAAAATTTTCTCAGTTCCTTGCGTATCCAATGAAAAACTAAATCAATCAATAATATTCAGAAATAATTCTGTCCTAATGGAAATTGAATTTTTTTTAATATATTGATTTAAGATTTTAATCGATAATCTTCAAAAATATTTCTTTGTTTAAATAAATTGGTCACCATTTTGATTTTTTTGTTTAAATTATTTTTAAGCACCAATATAAAATTTGCAATTATTCGATTTGAATTAACCTCTCGAGTTCTTTTATCCACTGTTTGTTTATTCCTACTACACTTTTATATCATTTCACCCAGTAATTTTTCTTAAATCTGGCGAACAATTTATTGCCCATTATATTGATTGCCGGTACCCTGCTGGGTTCGTCATGATTTATGGACTTGCCAAAAGTAATTTGTTTATCGGTTCCTTACCCTTCTATAAACCTCTAATCAATTTACAATTATTTTATTCATCTTCAAAATCGCGTTTGCCACCGGTTACCACTTTCCTCCTCAAAAACTATTGATTTTTACTTTTTTTCGAATTTTTCATTAATTTTAATTGATTTTGATAATTTGAGTTTGAATTGATTTTGATAATTTGAATTTGTATTGATTTTGATAATTTGTAATTTCTATATTTTATTTCATATTTTGTATAATCCCAATAGCTTTAACGTTTTTCAGATATTGTAGTCATCAATTGTTTGAATGATGATATCACACATAAACTTCTCACTGGAACAGGATGGACTAAGAACTGCTTGTTTGCAGTAACAATGTCGACTTTCTTAAATCTTACTAAATGATCTATAAATTTCCAATATATCTTAACAAACTTTTTCAATTCTGCTCTGTTTTCTTGCTATCTCTATATTAGAAACTTGTAATAGCCTGCTAATAAACGATATCAAGAGAATTCCTGAATATCTTATCCTGTTGCTGAAATCACTGATATTACACAAATATTCTCCTTTTCAACTCTTGATTCGTTTATTTCCTAATTTATAGGTATTTAGTTTGCTTTTCTGGTGGTCTTAAATTAACATTAAATAAATTCTGTAGTTCTGTTATGCTTTAAATTCATAATTTCCCAGCCTTAATTTTCAATAAGGATCCTTGAATTATTCTCGAGCATGAACAATATTTCCATTGTCGTTTTCGCCACTTAATGCTTCATTCTTATCTAATACTTGAACTCATAAAGGTCAACTGACATATCATCATTTGAACCAGTGAACTGCTATCTTACAGCTTCCACCAGTAATATTTTTGTCTGTTTCCTAGTTTCATATGCAACTTTTATATGATTTAAACGTGTTGGATTGATATTTAATAACGCGCACAGAGATCAGTATAATAAAATTATACTTTGTGACGGGTGGGGGATTTTGCTGGTTGCTTCTTCAAATCTACTGAATTCTATAATAATAAATTTCACAAACTTTGAACATAAATAAATAAATAAAATAAAATAAATTAGCATTTTTGGTGTCATAATTCTAATCCGCATAAAATACCTGAATAGAGAATTTTAATAAATTAAGCCTATACAAAATAGATAATACCAATGCATTAAAATTGAACATATCTCAAAGAAAATTTCTAAAAATGAAAGAATAGATGCAATCTTCCCATTTTAAGGTGAGAGGAGAAAAAATCCACGAGACAATGAGATAGCATGAGAAGAACGCTGTCTCATTGGCTGATAGAAGGTTGCTTCCGCTGGAAATTTGCGGGAGGAATCGTGAAAAACTCAATTATTAAAATATCTCCAAAAGGAGAAAGAAAAATCAAATTTGTTTGCTGAGGCAGTAAACGAAAATTAATTTATTATTATTATTATTGTTTGATCGGGAAGCAGTCTGGTCCGAATCAGCATCCATTAATTTATTCGGTTCTTCATCATTGCCGATAGCAGATTGCCAATCTCGAGGAATAATACGACCTTTCTTGTTATCTCTTGCAGCATCACCAGCCAATTCAAGTAAATAAGCAGCTAAGTATTCCAAAACTGCCGCAAAACAAACCGTTTCTCCAGCTCCAACACATTCAGCAAAATTTCCCTTTCGCAACTTCCTGTGAATTCTACCAATAGGAAAAGGAAGACCAGCTCTTGAGCTACGAATTCTGCTTGGGGACTTATTTGTTTTTCCAGCTTTACTTTTCGTAGACATCTTAAATGACGTTGATTCTTGCACTGAAATCAAGGATTTGATAGAACAAGCCCGAGAAGCCATATCCAATGCGTTCCTGAACACCTCATTATTTGACTGGAAGATAGGACATCATAATTCGGTTAAATTATATTCACAAAACTCCATCAAAGTCGACAATTGCATAATTTTAAAAACATTTTGCAACGATGATGTTTCCGTTAATACATTTAACTTTGAAATGAGCACGAGCAGAAATTTCGACATAATTTCCGATTCCATTTCTGTAAGCGATGACATTATTTTGAAAGGGAAAAGAATTTTGGAACTATTTACCGCGGCACAGAATAATCCACAATATGCATAAAATAATCCACTTAATATAAATTAATGGATGCTGATTCGGACCAGACTGCTTCCCGATCAAACTGTTATTATTAGTAATAATTTGAGAATATATCAATATTTTTAAAATTTCAAATATATATAATACTTTATATGATTGTTTTAGATATTATAATTATTATATATAAATTGATGGAATAGATGATAATATTCAACGATTTTATTTATCAACAAGAAAATATACAGATTCGAGGGCAAATCTCAATTAAAGGGGGAATATTTGCTGTTATGAAATTTTCATAATTGTAATAAATAAAAAAAAATTTGGAAAATAAAATAATTAATTAAAAATAATCAAAAAATTAAAATAAATATTTTCCGGGGGAAATGGGTAAGTGTCGATGCCAATTAACGAGTGATCAAGAACTTGAGAATGGAGATGATGGGTAGTGGCATTATAATGTATGTAGCATTGTTCGTATTACATGCCAATTTATCATCAAAATCTAAACACTATCTAAGCAAGATTTGAAATATACTTATAAAAACAAAGACAATCTTATGAAGCAGAATACACATCCATAAATAAATATTACGGTTGTTGGCTCTTTAATGTTGACCCTACTCTGGCTCCTTGGGAGCCTACTTAAACATTTATTAAGAAAAACTACGATATTCACTCAAACCTTTACGGTCAAATAAGGATTATATAATAGGAAAGGCTTCCTCTAGTAAATGAATTGGATTAGAAGTCGTCGATCGAAGTTAAGTCCATTGTATACTCATCGGTTGCTCCATTCTCCGTCCACGCCTAATGCGTCTAATTTTGCTGGGTTAACATTTTTTTTGGGGTATTTCTGATAATTAATTTCAACGTCTCTCGTTCTGGCATGTAGTCTCATGGGATTACATTCTGGTAGTCGCAATTTTAAAGTTTGAAATATAATTATATTATCAAACCTATATTAAACTACTCTCTTTAGTCAATAATATATATATATATATATATATTAGGGTGTCTTAATAAGAAATTTGTGAAATGTATGTTTCCCACCCTCTATGCCCGCTCTGTTTGTGTGGAAAGAAGCCCTGAAAAATATCATTATAATATTTGGATGTTTAGAGGTAGTCCATCGATTACGAAACTTGGTACCTTTATAACACTGAACGTTAAATGCGGAGAACGAATTAGATTGGTATACCTATTTAAAGCATTGATACAAACAGCAAAAGGATAAATTCATTCTAAATTTAGAATATTCGTTCGATGTGGTTCATGCCGTCGCAATAAGTACGATCGAAATTCCTGAAGATAGACTGTTTGTTCTGGTACAACGGAGAGATGTTGCCGTGTTGTGATGGGATCTGTGGATATGGTATCACCAGCAAAAGAAACGGCGTTGAAAAGCCAAGGCTTTTGCTGAAGAAATAATAACGAAAAGTACATACAGTGACAGTTCAGAAGAAACTGTGACTTGAACAACCTTTTCAAAAGCAATGTCACTAAGCAACTGTTGACATAATTTCTGAAGGCTTCCACAGGACTGTGAATTCATCTCACCGGGCTACATTTGTTCTCGCTGTAACAGACAAAAGTTTTGGTCATGATATAATAGACATGAATATCAATAGAATGTCAATCTACCGTCATCGAAAATATCGAGCCCAGTTTGTAAATGAATGTAACTCCAAGTTTCCCAGTGACGTCTGCCTAGCGGTCCATTTAGATGGTAAAGTAATGTAAGATATCACTGGTAACCAGCATGCTGGCAGACTTCCGCTCATTGCTAGTGGATAAAGAACGAGTCAACTTCGCGGTATGTCGAAGATAGCATCTGGAAGTGTCGAGAATCAAGCATCTGCAGTTTTGACACTGCTGGAGTCATGGAATTTGTGTGACCTTGTTGGCGCTTTGTGTTTTGATAAAACTCCTGCTAACACAGAATGGAAGGCAGGAAGTTGTATATTTCTAAAATAAAAGCTGCAGTGTAACCTTCTTTACCTTCCTTACCATTATCACATCATTGGGTTGCTGATCGGTACTGCCTTTGAGAAAGCTGTTACAGAATTATGCTGTGGTGGACCTATTGTACAGTTTTTCAAGAGGTTCAAGCAACAGTAGAATGTTATTGATCAGACAATATTTCATGCTGCATCAACTGTCATCTATGTTGACATTCTCAATGATATTATAGTATTTGGCCACCAACAACTGAAAGACAAACAGTTACAAGATGATTATCATGAGTTCCTGCACCTGTTTATGGTGTATGTTTTATGGTACCAAAAGCCATATACCATGCCAGTTGGATGTCCAAATTCTTATATGCTTTGAAGATGTGGCTTTTTCGGAATCAGTTCAATCTTAAAACAGGGGATGAGATAGGTCTGAGAAAAGTTGTCATATTTTCTGTGCGAGTATACACGAGGGTCTCGATCACTGCATATTCAACTATCCGCACCTCCTAATGATTTAAAACTTATGAATACTCGTCGGAATTATTCCAATATTCACCTATCTATTTTAAATGTCACAACAAAGAAATTGATTAGCATCTCTGACATTTGTCACAAGAATTGGTGTGCCTAGCTTTTTTTGATGAAAACCTTTCCTCATCCACTAAAAGACTTATGATTGAAGCGATGATGACAAACATCTCAAATAAACTATCAAAAAACCAAAAAGCGACCTTCAAGATTTTGAATCATTCACACTTGATCAGTTTGTGAATAAATACAGGTTGTTATTGATACAGCAGAAAGGCACTCATCCAACCATTTAACAAGACACTCAAAAGACGAATAAGACTTACAATTTCTCCTTCAAATGATTGCTGACTACAACCAACAAGGCAGAATTCCAATAATTATTTCATGACTAATGGCTAATGTATCATACAGATCTGCATTTTTTGTATTCCATACCATTTGTTACATGCTGGGTTTGTATTTCAATAATCATACCTTGAAAACCTTGAATGAATTCATAAATTTGGCTTTCCTGTACTTGGGCGACCCATAAATGTTGTCCAATTTCGAAATAATTTCAAGCATGACTTAACAAATTAAGAGGGAGGGTATTGAGAGCCTCAACACCAATGAAATTTTATTATTACATTTCAACAAGTGACACTCTAGTATATATTTATAATAAAATTATATTTCAAACCTTTATTGGAAATAATTAATTGATTAAAATTAAACTACTCTCTGTAGTAAGTAATATGTATTTAATTGTAAAATTAATTAAATCAGCAAAGTAGTTTCGTGATTTGACAGACAGGCACTGATTATTTAGTATATTAATTGCGGATAGAGATGTAAAAGTATTATTTTGCTAGTCGCATACAGTTGTCAAGTGCATTTTGTATACTGAAACGATATTTAATATGATTCAATCTAATAATTTCGTTAAAACGTCACATAAAAAATTGTTGTTAGTAAACCAATCAAAATCTATATTTATAATTTTATGAATCTTATCCTGTTGTCATGGACGGGCGTAGTTTAATTAAGTATTTCTATGTTATTTATGTTTTATTTATTAAAATTCGCTTCTTGAGTGAATGTAGAGTTACCGTGAAACAAGACCTACTTTTTGTTTAACTTTTTCAATTCTAGCCCAACATTTTTTATAACACACAAAGCCAATTTATTGATAGGTTTTCATTCATCCAATCAAGGACTTTTAAATTTTTTTATAAATTGGTTTGAAAACCTGAATCTGCTTAGTTTTTATTTCAATTCTGTCCGATGATGACGGTGAATTTGTCAAGTGACATGACATAAATTATGTTCTAGTGGCACATATATATTTTAAATTAGTGTTTCTTTGTGCTAATTTCCATATACAAAATTGTCAAATATCCCAAAATCTATTTTTCATTATTCAGATCCGACAAGTTTTGGGTATCGATTCTTTTGAAATGATATGTAATGACTATTATTCATATTTGTTGGAACAAATTCAATTTTGATACGCATTTCAATGATTTGGTCTTCTGTTGAATCAATTTAAGTGATTATTGATTTCCAATAGAACTTAATTGATTTTTCTGAAATTTTTTTCATGAAATTTTAATACCTAAATGTATTATTTGCTTTGTTAAATATTTGTTTACAGTGTATTTGGACGACCACCGAGTTTCTTAATGTTTCTTCAAAGACGTCAGTAAAATTGTATATTGTAACTTTCAATAGATTATTTAAGACTTAAAACATAACAACATTAATATTATTGGATTTGCCATCAAATAATTGGGTTATTTTCTAATAGCTGTCTTGAAATGTAAATGAATGAAGTACAGTACAATTTTTCAGCTTGCAAAGCTGCATTCTACACAATGAATGCTTTTGACATTCTAATGTTATATGATTTGTTTTATAACAGTTGAAACATGATCATTTCTCCTTTACAAATCTGTGTCTCATTTACAACCAAACTAAAATCATTTTCCCATGAGATATGAAGATAGACATGCCATCAAAGGTTTTCTCACTATATTCCATAATGCAGAATGAGTTTTGGGTAAATCTTTTTGAAGCCGAGATTTCTAGTATTCTTTTTTCAGCTCTGACTTAAGTTGTTCATTCTTGTAGCTTTAATTTTTCTACTCCATAAGTAATTTATATTTCTTATAAGAAAGTATTATGTAAGTGCACAAATACAATCTCAATTTGTTGGGATAGTAAGACATTTGTAGATGCTACTTAAACTCGATCCGACTCCTCGTGTTCAAAACTCAAAATAATGAAAATCAAATCGCAGCACAATATTTAATTTTTAATTCACAATTTTCGATTTTACAAAACAGGGTCACCCGAAGAAGTCAAAACCAAATATGCTCTCTTCTTTCTTTTACGACTTCTCGTTTATTTCCTTTCTAAGCTCAACTTCATCCTTTTATAAATTTACTCTGACTACTGACCAATGTCTACTCGCTTATTAAATATGTTTAGGACCAGAAAACAATTCTGAGCTGGGTGGCAATTTATTAGCAATTTACTTAATTCTCTGTAACTCATTATTTTGACATTCCAGATTATTGGCCCTTGATTAATGGGTCCATCTGAAAATAATTTGTTTTTGTGTTCCTGATTCTTTAATATACCTCTAATTGATTAAAAATAATTTTATTCTTCCTCAGAATTAAATTTATCACTGGTTACCACTTTTCCCGACAGAAAATATCAATTTTTACTTTCAAATTTTTTATTGATTTTTATAATTTCTAAATTTAATATTTTATTTGTAATTTTTATAATCCCAAAACATGTATATAAACCCAAGATTTTGGTCACGGCATGCTTAGATTGTTACCCATAATTTTCGTTGTAATGGACCTCTTGCAGTTCGCAATCGACCACCTTGGGAATCACTCCTTTATATTTTAACCATTTAATTTTGCTCCCTAGAATTACTTACTTCTCTCAATCTTTGAACGATTTTCATCTTTAAGTTTACCAATTCCTTTATCTCAGATTACCAAGTCTTCTAGTAGATGAGTAATGATTCTACCACTCATTATTTTTATTTTAGTCACTAATATTATATAAGATTTCTCGTTTGTTGATCTTAACACGTCTACTTCTGAGGTCTTGTATACATTGAGTTACTTTTCTTTTTTTATATCTTTTTTCCATTTGTAGAGCGTTGAGCTTGGAAATCCCTTCAATAAATAACTATTCTTCATTTCATCATCTAGTTTGACTATTCTCATTCTGATTAATGAAAATTCAAAAATTTCAATGAACGATTTAATCCCTAGCATTTCTTTTCACGTACTTATCAAAATCTGTCTTTATTCTCCAGAGCAGCAAGATAATTTCGTTCTTTACCGAAATATCTTCTATCTATCTTTTTTTGAAATCTATTAACTCTTTGATGATAAGTCCTCATTTTAAATATCACCATCGACCCTGCTAACAAAAGTATCAAATGCAGCTTTCCATGTTTCGTAGTCTCTGTTTTCTATCAAACATCTGGATTCTTATCTTCTGCATTTTTTCCAATATTATTTTGCCCCGTAGCATCCGACATCTTCGTTCTAACTTCTTTTATCTAATATAATTGATTAATTTGGTTTTGACGAAATTAGTTCTTTCAATTTTTTGTACAATATCAAGCTTTTTAATAATCAGATAATTGTCAAAATATTTTCGGGAGGGGAAGTTATTTTCAAACAATGACCATCTATAAACATTCAAAATTTTATTTGTATTAATTATTATTATTAGTTATCGTCATTATATTATTATTATTGCCATGTTGTTATCAGATTTATTGTTTGAATTATTATCTTGATCATTGGAGAGATTAACGTAGAGTTTAATACAAATTAATTCCAAATGAATATATAAACAATTTAATAATTTAAAGTAAAATTGCAAAACAAAATAAATCAAAATCTCAAATACCTGATATTGTCTTTGATCAAAAAAAAATAATAAATAAGAATCAGAATCTGACATAAGCATCAAATCTGGACATGCAAAGTTGCATTCGACATAATTACCGATAAGAATGAATAGTTCGGCAGTATGGGCTTGTAATTAGTATAATTAATAGATATAATAATTGTCTTTGTAATTAATGAAAAATTCCAAAACAAAATTTTAGAGTTTGACTTTCCATATACAAGCATTTATGCAAATATTTATAGGATTGCTAAATAAACAAAACATAAAGTTAACAGGCTATTCAAACTGAATAATCCCATCAGGCGAGCTCTCTTCTCTCGTTAGAATTTTTACGAAAATTAATTATATTAGTGTTAGAAATTCTTCAACATTCATGGTAAACTTATATGATCATTTTATTCTGTGTTGCTCTAATCGCTTTCGGTTGTTATGTTTTAAATGGAATGCTTGTGATTCTATCGTTCAGAAGATCATCTATGTAATTTATTTCAGATATTTCTCTCTTCCTCTCATTATATTCACTGGGTTTTTTATTCTTCCATTGGTAATCCATTTTTGTTTATATTTCAACCTTTCTCAGGACCATCACTCGCTCTTTCGAGGGTTGTGGTGATAGGATTTGAGAAGAGAGAATACTGGGAAGTTTCAGCAAACGCCAACACCACGACTTCCCCGCTAATCACCAGTTTTACCTAGGGTGCATGCATGTATTTTATAGAATATAAATAAAAAATGTAATATATTTATAATCCTCGAGATGAAGTTCGATCCCAAAAATAAACTTTATGCTTTTATAAATTTAGATATATTTTTGGCAATAAAGAAAATAAAGTGACTAAAATTAGAACAAATAACAAACGTCATTATTTAAATCAAATAAAATTATAATGGTTAAAAAAAATATAACTGGAACACAATTATGCGAAAATAATAAAATTGTGGGGTTTATGGTTCGATAACCTCGACCCCAGATGTAAATCTTTTCTTGCCACTGTTGGTCGTAGGGGAGTGTTGAAAACCAGACCCTTGAGTCAGCTTAACCCTGTACTGCCACTTACCATCGCTAGGGGGTAACTCCTCCGTACGCCACATAATTTTAATCACTATCATGCACCCGTGACTGGAATCACGTTGGAATTGTGCACAATAGCCGAATGCCATTCGAGCAGGTGAGCGCCATCACTGGCACTACTCCCCGAAGGACCTTCGTCTTTCCCGGATTATAGCTGCCGATAGAAGGACTTACGCTCCCATTTCCAAAACCCTTTTAATTCTCATAACTACGCTTAATTCCAGTGCGGAAACCATGAAAAACATTATTCCTGTATCTGCGAGCGCCTATAGTTCCCCTCACCTCCAATACTCCAATTTTCGAGCGATAGAACAAAAAAATATTTAGCAATATTGATTAAAAAAACCAAATCAAAACAAGTTTTAATGAAAGCTAAATATCAAGATACAACAGAAAATAAAATAGACTATTTGAATGTTAGCAAATGTTGGATCAACCAATATGATGAGAATAATGCGAATTAGTCAGTGTCTTAATTTTCCCCTGCATCCATGTCGGTTGGGAGGCATCTCCTCTTGGGTGGTCGATATGGCGGAGGGTCGCCTCGGAAATCTTCGTCCCTTCGTGAAGATGGCCCGGCAATTTCGCCTCGCTGGCCGATATTGGGGACCTCCCCCGTGAGGATGGCGATTTCCTCCAAGTTTAGTTCGAGGTCACTTAGAGACCGAATCAGTTGAGGCGGTTCGTTCTCCTCATCCACTAAGTTGATGTGGATGGATGCTGGGGGAGAGGAGAACAAAATCCGCGGAGCGTAGCATATGTCCGGGTCAAATTCTGAGGTCTCGAACTCTTGGTAGGGGGGTGGCAAGTCGTCTAATTGGCACACCCCTTCCATTGCCCGAGTTTCCCGGAGACGGGCTTCTTCTTGTCGGCGTCGATCCCGACGCCGCTTGTTTCGATTTGGCCGGTGACGGGCCGTAGGGGCAGAAGAATTAGCCCGGGTTTCCACTGTCACGGAAGGTGGTAAGTGCGTGAGATTCGCGCTCGACGTGGGAACGTTTGTTATCGGGTTAGGTCGATCGTCAACATTGGGGAGGTGGAGAGCCGGGACGATATCGAGTTGTTCTGCACGAATATTCCCGGGGACCCGGATTTGGAGTTCGGTGTCCGAGAAGGCTTGTCACAGCACCATCGACTGCTCGCGAATCAGCAGACGCTGGGCGCGTGACTCGACGATTAGTTCGTCACGCGCCTGGGTAAGTCGAGAGATTTTTTGCCTGAGCTCCCTGACGACTTCTGGTGGAGCCCAGGTCCCTTTTACCCTTTCGTGTTTCATCTGGAGATCTCTGTGCTGAATCTTAAGGTCTTCGTACTTGTGGCGGATTGCCACGATTAAAGGGGGTAGACGAGGTATCCTCATTGAAGTGATAGCATTGTCGTTGTTCGTCATACTGGTAGAAAAAGGGGAAAAATTTAATCAAAATAATAAATAGGAGGAAGAAAAAAAAATGAATTAGAGTTCGAGTGATACTGAAAAATGGAGTATCGGCGGCAATTTGGGTTTGCTTTCCCCTTAACCATGACCCTGATTCCCAACTTGTATATGAGACCAGGACGGTAAATCTCGTCTGACCCTAGTGGAAGTGGGCGGAGACACATGGTATATCTTTTGCGCGTGCCGGTACTATTACACTGTTTGTATGCTAATGTTTGGGGTGAATCCCGACCCTTTATTTCGGTAGTAAATAAAAAAAACGATACTGTTAGTAATTTACTTCTAAGACAAGATTTACTAGGTAACATAATCATCGTTATTCATCTAATGGAGTTTAAGAACTAAATAACGATACCATTATCAATTATTTATACAGTAAAATTCTATACTTAAGATCATTATTAAATTATTTATATAACTACATTTCAAGATACTACCTAATTATGGGTTTAATAGCGTAATTAATATTTCGACTTAAAGGGCGGTGGTTCATTTAACCACAATCTGAGCTGTCAAATATGGAGGGGTAGTTTTTAAGGTTTCGGTCATTTTTTATTGATAATTAATAATATTTAATTTGATTTAATTTGGAATATAGCGTAATTCTAAAATTTCTGTTATTACCTACTAGTGATTTATAGTATTTAATGATAAATTATCGGTTTCCAGGTTAAGGTTGAGGTTTAATAGTATTCAAAATTCATTTTATTGATAATTTACAATTCTCGCGATTAATCTCGACGCTGGGTGATAATTCGCGGTTTTCTACCCAAAGGCAAAGATAATTCAGATTTTTTCAAAATCTATGTTGACATCGAATAATAATTTTCCGTTTCCCTAAATTGACAGTGAATACTAAAGTTACGGTTTCCCAGATTAATGATGATTTATGATCTTGGAGGTTAAAATTGACATTTAATATTTATGCGTAGCTCCCACAACCTAAATTTAGCTTCAATGTTACCTTATATAAAATGATATTAAATAATAATTCATAGATTTCAAAGTCCAAAGTTATGTTTAAGGTTAATTTAAGTAAAATGGTGTCAAATATTAATTTATAGAATTCAAAATCCAAATTTGTATTTAAGAGTAACTTGTATAAAATGGTATCGACTATTAATTTATAGAATTCAAAATCCAAATTTATATTTAAGGTTAATTTATGTAAAATGGTGTACTACTAATATGTAAGCTTACGTTTTTTCCCGCGATGGTCCTGATACCGAAATTAAATCCAGGCGACGAGATGAAGAACTTCCTTTTAGATCAAGTGAATTATCGATTTTTGAATTACAAGTTATCAAGCCTACAAAAGTGGTATACGGATCGATGCAACTGTTAGATAATTTTTATATGATGACGGCTTAACAGACCGTGAATAAATTATTACGTATTTGCGCGTTTTGGATTTTTCTTTTTACATCATGATGTACATTCGCTCGCCCTACTGGATGTAGATTTCCTAAATCATTATCCGAGTCATCTGCTTGTATTCGCGGTGGATGTCTTAGCTATAAGATGTTGGTGGAGTTCTTATTCAAAGCGACATTTGCGTTCGCGGATTTTTCTTTAGCCTATTTTCAGAGAGAAAAAAAAATTTTGGAGTGGTCAATCGTGCTGCTCTCCTGCGGAACATTTTATCGGCAAGGTAATTTTTATAATTGTCATTTGCAATAGATTGTCCTACTATTATTTAGTCTTTTGATTTAATAGCTATGTGCACAAACGAAAAACATTGTTCATCATTTTCGACCTATATTCTATCCTTGCTGCCCAGTTCTGTTTGCACATTTTCGTTCGGAATACTTAAAAAAATGTTTTAGATCAAAGCATGATCCGCCTTAGCTTTCCCCTAACTAAAGTCTTCCGTTCTTCCCGTGATTTTAAACGACTCGCTCCGGCCACATTTTCAGCAGCCGCTTCGAGTATACAATGGCGCCCTGCGTAGCGGTCCCGTGCACAAAGCCGGAACCGACTGCGAACTGCCAAGGGGTTCACGAGGCATGACCCACGAGCTCAACTAAGGGTTTTCACCCACTAGCCGGCACACGGTCGGTCCCATGAACCATCTATTTCTATACATAATATATGATTTTATAGGGTCCGAACATATAAATATACATATATGGATATAGAGTTATTAATGAAATGAAACGTGACATCGAAAAAATATTTAATTTGAATAAAAATGCATCATAAAAATGAAAATCAATTACACTAAATAACAACGAAAGGTTCCTTACTTAGTTTGTCGAGTCTGTAGTGTAAAAATTGAATTTTTCAATAAAGCATAAGATTAGATTTAATGAAATTCATCACTGTATTTATAGTATTTTCGTGCATGTGTGCGACCAATAGGCGATTTTCCGCCATTTTTAGGGCTTTTTTAATTACTTTGTTATTTTAAAATTATTTTTATTATTTTTTGTATATTTTTCTTTATTTTTCGATTTATAATTTATATTATATTTGAATTTTATTTTTATCATTATTTTCTTGTTCATTATTTTTAGCCCTTTTTATTTATTTTCTGGCCGCCACTTCTGCCTATGTTTTTTCTAAACCTTATTTTGCAAGGTTTTGGCAGTTTATTTTATTTCTTTATGTTTTCTTTTTGCGTCTGTAGGCATTTTCGAATTTTAATTAATTATTTGTTTTATTTAATTTTGTTATATTTTATTTTGTTTTACTTATTATGTTATTTATTGATTTTTAATATCTTGGTGCGGTGCATGTTTATGTGCAGTGATTCCTTCCATTACTTCCGCTCTTTAACTTTAATTTTTATTCTTATTTTGTTTAAATTGTGGCTCTGAGCCCAACACCACGAATGGTTACCCGTCGCTAGGCAACGTTGGTGATGCAACCATTGGTTTTGAGGTCGCCAAAGGTGAGCGCCACATAGGAACTACTCTGGACCGACCTCAAACTGGGTTCAACGCACGGCCGTTAGAAGGCCTGTGTGCACTTTATTCATTCCGATCCCTCTTACTTACTTGGACTTGTTCATTATATAATTTTAATTTCAACTCCTACTACTTATTCTAACTTCGTCCTAACGTTTAATTTATGAGACAACCCAAGAGAGAAAACATTTATTTAACAAGAATTAGGAACATATGTTATTCGTGGTGTAGAGCGGTCTGACGCTTGGCGCGCTCGTTCCTTCCGGGACGAAGTCTGTTTGGTTTTGGGGCGGCCTTTGGAGTAGCCACCGCATCTCTGTAGGCTATTTGGGCGGGAGCGAAAACGAGGGGGTACGTCACCGCTGCGCCTTCCTGGCCGGCCGCTTTTTGCTACTTCTAGGCCTTTTATTTGGGTTTTTAGACTCTGGTTAACTTGTTTCTCGTCGGCCCAACCCTTCTGTGCCGCTGTAATATTTTGGTAGAGGATTTTGAATTTTTGCGGCTCCACCCAGGTAGCCTTAGTTCGTTGTATTTCCCTCGTTAGCTGCAGAATCTGTTCGTGTAACTCCTTGTTTACCCGGTGCGCGTTATCCAATTCGCGCTGTAGGATTTGGCTGAACTTCATGTCTACAAAAACGCAATTATTAGGCCGCACAATTCCACATTTTTATTATTCAATACAATCTTAAAACCGTAGAATTTTATAGATATATTTATTCACATGATTTTATCGGCAATAGAAAACTTAAACTAAAACTGAGCTAATTTATTTTGATCACTAATTACAATTCGGCCCATAATAGCGTTTATAGTTGTCTCGCCTTGGAGTCATTCGAGCATAACGGTGCTCGCGGTGTTCATCATTTCGTTCTCTCTCCGCCCTCATATTTCGGGGAAGGATCCTCCTTGGGACCACTACATCGACGGCCTTGGATTTCGTGTTCAACCTGCGATCGTCGAGGTTGAACGACGTATTGTACGGCGGAGCGTATCTGTCCGTGCTGGTAATTCTTCTTGCCGCTATGTCGTCGTTGAAGTTGGCCAGATAACGTCTGGCGTTCTCCACCTGGGTGTTGGTCTGCCGCTTATGTTCCTCGAGACGGGCGAGGAGGAACTCAGCGTGACCCCGGATTTCTCGAGCTGGGTTGCGTCCCGGCTCCCGTTTTATGGCAACAAACGGGAGCTCGATCTCCTCCGACGGCTGTTGTTGTCCGAACCTTGACTCCTTGACCTGGGATACGATGAATCCCGCATCACACAGGGCCTGGTGACATCGATTTGTCGCATGTACGGGAAGCGCACCGTGATCCGGGATGCATCGATCCACGAATCGTCTAAACCAGAGCTTCTTAAACTTTTGTAATTCACGACCCCATTTATGATTGCGAGTTTCTTGACGACCTCATACAAATATAAAAGAAAAATAAATTTATATTTTTTTAAAATTCCTATAACATCCTCTAATTCATAGTAAATGTTGTCAAATGGGTGGCCGTCTCTAGCAACAAAAAAAATATTTGGTCAATACTGGGTGTTTCTTTTTCGAACTGAGTAATTCATAAAACTTATGGCTTGGTGAAGGTTTCCCTTCTTAGGTCGACAAAAACTTCAAAAAGTAAAAACTTATGACAATATAAATTTTATTTCATGGCAGTTAAAACAGTTCGTTTCTTGAATCAGGAAAAATTGGCATTGGAGTTGAGCATCCACGTCACGGTAACTATGTCTCATATTTAGGTTAATTTGTTCAGCTAAAGAATAAAACTTACTATCTCCGGAGCCTCTTGTCGGCTCCATAATTATATCATCCCCTTGAATCTCGAGCGGAATATCCTCATTAAATCGTTTAGTATTATGATTCATCTTTGTAGGGGGAAAATAAATGACAATATCTATTTTGACAATTTGAATTTATACCTGCTGGTGCACATATATTCTGAAAAATTTTTTGGTGGTATGTCTACACACCGATCTGATTTTGGTAGAGCGATATGGAGTGCGCGGAGTGGAATCGGATTTCCCATTGGTGTATCCGCTGCTGATTTTCAAAGGTCATACGCAGGTGTGGTCGTCTACTAGTCGAAAGTTACTTTCGGTCGATCAATTCCCAGAAAATGTCAAATCAAAAATTATAAATCAGTTGCCTATTTTGCTCATTTATATTGATTTCGTTGTTATTGAATTACTTCTGGCTGATTTTATTCTCTGGTAATTCATCGGTTATTTTATTATTTTTTAACAATTATTTTTGCAGTTGCTGGGCAGCGTTGATACTCACCAGTAATTCTATCCTCGTGGATCGGCGTTAATGGCTGAAATCGAGTTGTTATCATTAATTGGCGTTAGATGTATGTATTGTCTATTATCCTCATTATGACGAACTATTACTCTTTAGATTTGCACATCTCTAACCGGCCGACATAGGTTGATAGTATCTATCGTTCCATCCATCTCATCGGCGTTTTACGTTAATCCTCATCAATAAACCTCCTCTGAAGTGGGTTCGGTGGGTCGAAATGGATATCTTATCGTGTGGTCGATATTTAGTGAAATTGACTTTATTTGGAGATGTTGCTCGTTGTGATATTCCGCCTATTGGTGATCTTATTTGTTACAATTTTCAATGGAGGTCGTCTTGTAAATCTATTTATGATATTTCAAGTTTTTATTTTTATTTATTGCTTGTTATTTGGAAAAGGTTTTTGGTAATTCGTTTAGTTTTCCACCGATCCTATTGACGATCAGTTGACCTATTTGGTTCAGAGTTTATCAAACATAGACGGTTCATAAATTTTTAAATGTTGGTGGGTTTCCTTTTATTTCGGGAGCTAATCATCACTCTAAACCTAGGAAAACGTTTGTTTGAGCGGGTGTCTGCTTTAGAATTCTTCACTAGTTTAACTCAGTTATGGGTAGAATTACCAAAGTATTGATTATTATTTACTGGGCATTTACGGTAGCTCTGCTATGTGATTACTCAATAGTTTGAGAGAATGACGCGGAATATTTGATAACAATTTTTTGGATATGATCAAGTTTATAAACATTTGATATTAGGGGCTTAGGGGTTTGACGTGCTGTACGAATCTTTTAAAAAAATCATCCACCTGATTTCTCGTATTGGGAGTTAAATCTAGGTTTCTTATTGGGGCGTTGGAATTTTAATCACCTAGAATACTTTTCTATCTTATTTTTTCGGGTAACGATCATTTTAAGTAACACCCGCATTGGAGTTAAAATGTACATTCGTTGTAAGTTTGATAAGTTCCAATAAATAAGTTAGAGATCATAGCAACGATTTTTATTTGACGTTGAACTCCCAGTCACTTTCCCTTTAATTGGTCTTTGGAGAAATCTGTGTTAATATTACAACATTATGAGTTCCCACTGGACTACTCAGTTTTTTGAGTTTAAGCCGTTTGGTGTCGTGATTTTAGGTCGAGTTTGTGAGAGTTGAGTGATGGTCAAATAGCCAAAAGACTATTTTCCCTTCAACCCAATTCCCCTATACGGATTAATAATTTACGTTCCAGCTACTGCGTTCTCACACCGTAGCCTTCACAGGCACGAATTATTGGCGGACTTACACCGCCCTTACACAACTCGATGGGGGTATGTCTATTTTACTCTCTTGCGGTGATGTGTCGGCTGTGGGCCGGAAAAATTTCAACAAAGAAAAACTTAGTTTCTTATCAAATATGTTTATTGAAATATAATATACCACAATAACTTCGTTTATCATAATAACAACATAACTCTCTCCCCACGCCGACGCCCAAGCAGAGCTCATACGAGGTTGCGAGGACACGACGTGGAGAGAGTTTTCGAACATTCCTCTACTCACATTTATAATTATGGTTTCCACTGGTGATTACTTTAACTGACTGATTATACAGAGTAAAACTGGTTCAAGTTTTATGAAAACTGATTAAAATTATTTGAAAAAAAATCGGTATATATACCTATTGTACGACCCTAACCTTGCGTGTTAAATTTGATTTAGTAAAACAAAATTTGACCTTGTGATTTTCTAGTATATTCTAATCTTAATTTTATTATTTTTGTAATTTAATTTGACAATTTAATTTTTTAATTGAATTGTTTCCAATTCAAATTATTTAATTTTTGTTCCATTTTTATGGATTTTCGCATTTTTTCGATAAATTGTCGAATTTCGGTCAAATTTTATGTTTTCGTGTTATTTTTGTGTTTCTTGATTTTGTATTTAATTGTTTTCTTTCTCATATTTTAGCATGGTTAGTTGGTGTTTTATGGGTCTGATTTTAAATATGCATGTTGTATTTGCGTGTGTTTTACCGATTCATTTAAACGACTCTCAAGGCCGTTTGTGTTCTGCCCAACTAAATAATGTAAAATAAAAAATAGCAGAACAATTATTTCTTGAGTTCTTCCAATAATGAAATGAAATATACGTGGTCAAAAAATGGTTTATTTTCAAGAGTACGTGTAAAATAATAAACATAAATAAATGTTTGAACAAAGTACTGATTTTTTTTGTCCAGCACTACCTTATATACCACGATTTTCGTGTGTGTATTTTGATTCGGTAAAACAAAATTTTTTTAATTTAAAATATATTTTTTCTAATTCTTTGATTTTTATTATTATATTTCGAGTTTTAGATGATAAAACTCGATTTATTTTTTTAATTTTTTTTTCTTTTAAATTTTATGTTTTTCATTCAATATACATTGTTACCGTTCAAAAGTATATAGGCAATTATCGTCCAGAACAAACAAAAATTAGGGCTCATCAGTTTTCGCCCAACCATATTATTAATAGTATAGTTTTGAAAAATTATTATTTCTAGTTAACAGAAAGGGGCTCTTATACGTATCCATTGAGTTGTGACAATTGATTAGAAGTTCTAATTCGTGAATATAAGTTTTTGGCAACAGTTCTCTAGAAAAACCAGATTCATCGCAAATCCCACATCAATCTACAAGGCACAAACCGAACAAAAACAGACGTCGGAAAGAAAAATGAAAGGCCGAAAACGTCGCTGGAGGCATCGAAGATTTTGACTCCGAGTACGGCAAATGTCCCGTCACAATCTTCCCCCCCCCACTAAGTTTTCGCTTATCCTCAACCGTGGAGTCTAGTTTATAGGTAGTATATGCACCTCTTGTGTACCAATCAATTCAACCGGAACCGATGGCCTTCAATAAGCAAGTTCCCATAGGAAATCTGAATGCGTGGATACCAACCAATCTTCAATTAGTCATCAAATCTTGAGCAGCCACTCGCACAACATCCAGTGTGGAATCTACACCTCTAATCATATCGGATCCTGTAACTCCCAGAAATTATCCATTTACCAACCTGGGCACTGGAAAAACATCTCGAGAGGGTCTACCTCGATTTCAGCTTATAAATAAAAGCTTATCAAAATTAATCATCTTGAATTCGGATAATTTTGAATGATCCGATTCGCAAGCAATTCTCCTATGAAAACCTCTCTCTGCAACTATGTTCTGTTTCAAGCATTAGAATTATGCAAACTATTTCAGCTCTACATTTACTATCTAAAACAACTTTGTCTTTCAATAAATATTTTTTAGGATATAAACAGACTTGCCAGACCTCCCGATTTCGTCGGGAGTCTTCCGATATATGAACCGTAACTCGGCGATATTGAACAGTTTTAGATTTTTAATAGATTTTTCCCATCTTGAAAGGATTTTTTTAAAAAAAACCCATAAAATTAAACGAAACTAAGAAAAATAGAGAAATTATATTTCTATCTTACTTATTGCTCGCTATTTTTTACCATAGAGATTTGTGATTTCACCTTTTCCTTATGGATTGGTGTTACATTTAATTTCAAAATGACGTGCAATGAGTTTCAGGCATTTTTAATAACAGAAAATGCACAACGAATACTTAAAAAAGCAGCAAATGCTGATAAATATTTATAAATAAAATTAATTGTTACTGTTTTTTTACGTTAACAAAACTGAAGACTTATTTTTTTTGTTATTTTTTCTAATATATTTTATTTATAAATGCATATAATAAATATGAATGAATTTATATTTTTTCACAAAATATAATTGATTTTTTTTTGTTTTTTATTCCCGACAGGCTTGCCAGACCTCCCGATTTCGTCGGGAATTTCCCGATATGATTTTTCGAAAATCTGGCATCCCTGGATATAACGCATTAGTGTAAGACAAAGTTCGGATTGGTTTTTAGATTTAATTCATATCAAATATTTATTAAAAAACAACAATTCTTTATTTAAAATATTCTACCATTTTCAATTCGAATCTTCAACGTTTTAAAACAAACCTCACATTATCATAATAATAAGACATTAATTTAATTTTTAAGGCGCGTTACTATTACCCCCATTTTACTTTCTTTAATCAACGTTCTTGCGTCTTTTGTGATGCACAACAACTTCACTACTCTTCGCCCATCTTCTCTATGCATAAACTGTGTAAAGAGTTTATAAATTTGCATTTAAAACATTTATTTATATATCCAAATCATAATATAAATATATATATATATTGAGATTATTGAAACTTTATAATAACATTATAAAAATAATAAATTTCTAAACCCCGTAATGATCGTCACGTGATAATCACTTCGAAATTTACATAAAAGATATTTTTTATTAATTTGAAATACATTTTTATATAGTTTTGATAAGTTATTTAGAATTTTATTTAAAAATTACAAAAATGACGGCCTTTCTCTGTTTAAAGTTAATTAATTAGTTATTTTTTTCTAGTGGTCTAAAAATTCAAACACATTTTTTTCTATAAAGATATTTTATTAATGGATTTAGATTTTACAAAAACTTTGTCTAGAATATATAATTATTATTATCGCTACTGACAGTTATCAGTAAATCATTAATTTATCTAATTTTGTTTGTTACAACAAAAATTATATAAATTAATATAAGATAAAATAAAATAAAATACTTAATTAGTGAAGTTTCGTCACTTTCTTGAAACCAAGCTTCTTTTTGTATTTCATTTAAATCTATTCTTTTTTCTGGTTCTATACAAAGACATTTTAAAATTAATTTTCTTACTGTTTGTGAGCATCTACTAAACTTTATATTTTGAATGTAATTAGAATTTTTGAATTGAAATGGTTTTTTTCTTTCTATGCATTTGTAAATGAGAGCGCCTATCATGAACACAATGCTTTTCTTAACATCATAAATTTTTTCGCTCAATACCTCTGGGCCACAAAACCCGAAAGTTCCGACTAATGTATTACCTGTAGGATATTTATTTTCAATGTCATAAAGAGCGTCTTCGTAATCGAGAATCTTTACTTCATATGTTATTCTATTGACCATGATATTTTCTGGTTTAATATCTAAGTGATAAATTCCTTTGTCTATCAATTTTTTTACAGCAAT
This sequence comes from Schmidtea mediterranea, assembly GCA_022537955.1. Taxonomy (NCBI): domain Eukaryota; kingdom Metazoa; phylum Platyhelminthes; order Tricladida; family Dugesiidae; genus Schmidtea; species Schmidtea mediterranea. The sequence continues at coordinate 23,013,978 of CM039680.1, read as the reverse complement.
AACTACATTTCGAATGATTACTTTTATTGTTCTTTCTTCTCTCTTTTTAAAAATGTAACTATGTAAATCTATCCATTCGTCGGTCAAGTATTCCATTACAATTGCAAATTCTTTTTCATCTTGAAAATAATCAATGAACTTAGGACAAATTTTGTCATCATTGATTAATTGATAGAAATGCATTTCAAGTGGAATTAGAAATGGATAATTTGGATTTCTTATGAATAATTTAACTTTCGATTTATAGAAACTTTTAATAAGTACAGTTTTGGTGCTTCTATTGTGATGAGACTTATTTAAAGCAATATACACTTTACTTTTATTTGATGAAAATAAGGTTTTGATGCATTTGTAACTGTCTGTAATAATCATATTTAATTTTATTTAAAATATATATTTATGATTTTCTAAATAATAAATTACCCTGATTTATTGTAATTTATTTAATTTTATATTGGACAAAATTTATTAAATATATTATTAATTATGTATCAAAGATTGAAGTAGTAAATATTTCTTTCAGTAAGAAATGGTTTTAAAATTTTAAAATTTCTTAGTGAGTTTCAAATGCTGAAAATTAGGATAAATCAAATGCACTACCGTATCCGATGGCACTTTAAATTATATAAAATAAATTATATTACACTGAGGATCAGTAAACATATGTAGTTAAAATGATGTGATTCAGTAATTGGTAAGCAACTAAATAGTTCTGCTATGCATAACGTATTTTAAAAGAATTAACAAAAGGAAGGGTCACCACTAATAAAGACCCCTCGCTGAGAAATACATTAAGCTAAATGTTTTTAAGAATATTTATGTAATTCACGAAAATTTTTATCTAAGTCACGTATTTTTTTGCTTTAAAATGCGCACACACGTGGTAAAAACATAGTCATCACTAGAACTCTAAAAAAAACTAGGTCACAGTCTGTGACTCACAGACACACACTTACACATTTTATATACTTATATTTAATACAGATTTAATAAATAAATAAGTAGGTCATACACATACTTTAGTTTAATTAATATAAATTACGCATACTTGAACAGTATATAAAATGTCTAGGTCATACACACATTCTACATAGCTTTATTTAATAAGTTGATCAAGTGCTTAATTCTATTATGGCGAATGAGGTGTCATTTAAAAGTTTTTTTCAAGTATTTGCGATGCGGGTCCTAGTTATTCGAGGTCTGATATTATTTGACAAGAGTTTATATTTATTTTAAATTATTTATTCAAAAATATTTTTAAAATGAGTCACAAATTAAACTAATAGATGTGTAATAAGCACTACTCGAAAAGTATTAATTGTGAGAAATTTTCAAGACATTTTATATATCTTTCACCCAATTTATCCACTAATTCTTTTGAGTTCAAACGTCATGATATCGATGTAACTCAGCGAATACATTCAAATAGCACGGTAACAAAATCCAATTCGGGCTCTATGAGTAATTCTTTGAAATTTACTGTACAAATTATTCAGTAACCCGCTTTTTGATGTCTAATAAGCTGTGATCTCTGTGGCCTCTGAAAGGGATATTCTGCCTTCCAAAAATATAACTGTTTTCGCAATAGGCGTCAAGCGTTGAAGATTTTATAAAACCTGTTGAAGCCGTTGAGAATTTGCTCTATTTACAATATCCATTGCTGGTTCATTGTAGTTTTTTAAAAACTACCTTCCTGCTGCAACAGCTTTCTTGTGATATGTTGCTTTTTCGTGCATTGTTAGATCTCAATTTTTGCAAAACAGTTTAGCAAACACTTGTAATGGTTGCTAACCAGCTTCTGGAGTGTTACTTGTTTCTGAGATCCTTCCGTCATGTGGTATGAAAATAATGCACAATATTTGCAGTATAGTGCCTTTTTACTATGTGAATACGCTAACCATTCCAGATGAGAATGATTAAGATATCGCTTTTCTTATTTATTTATTTTCTTTTGAATTGACTGTAGCATTATTTAGTCAGCTGAAGGTTTCCAATCCGATATTAACAGGTTTTTTTTAGTTAAATCATCAATAATTGTTCCAACAAAATTTACAATGTCATTTATAAACCCAGCATTTGAAATCTGACTTGAACATCTACGGCTAATTTCAGTAGTCGCAGGCTCAGACACAGTTAAAGTATTTCCATTTTGGAAAAAAGTACAACTATGTCTTTTTGAGATGTCATTCTTGTTCTGTTTTTCGCTGTCTATGTGTCTGTCACGTGGTTCTGTTTTCTCATGTTCAACACGTTAAGTAGCAATACTTTTACATGCCGATCTGGCCGCTGATGTTGTTTCGAGTTCAGTAGTAACATCAATAGTAGCACTATGGTTAGTTTTAGTTGCTTCAGCAGACATTTCATTCTTCGTTGCCACAAAAATTTTAACTAGAATATAAATGAAGGTTTAATTTCCTGGAATCAGATGTTGTCCAGAATTACAGAAGTGTTTAAAAAAATTAAAAACAAAAGAACCCTAAAATCTTTTTCTAAAATTGTAGGAAATTATAAATCAAATTAATCAATAAATGTAGAATATCAATTAGGAATAATTTAATTACATTTTAATTTGTTAGATGCTTTCGTTGGAGGTAGTGCTGGTCCTGGAACGTTAGACTCATTTATTGTGAATAAATTTCTAGATGAAACTTTTCAGATAAATTTTTTTTGACGTGTATTTAAATTTAAAGGACGTATTGAATATAAATAATTGAAAGTAAAATATTTGTAATTTTTGAAAGACAAGAACGTCATCAAGTTACCTGCTCCAGGAGTACAATGTTGAATTTAAAATAAATTCTTGTCAAATTAAATAAAAATCAACATAATTGTTTTGAATGGATTCAAAATCGAAGAAGTATGAAATAAAATCTTAAAAAGGTTGCGCCTTACGGACAATAAAGTGGTTAAATACAAAAAATGAGATACATAAAATTCCAATTTTGAGAAATTCTTAGTGAAAACCAGTTCTATATAAAATCAATAAAATAGAAGGAAATAAATTAAATACCTCACCATGAGTCTGTATGTGGAATTGTGAAATTCCGTTCTAAAAATAAAATGGAATTTCTTGTTTAAATCAATAGTTTTTAAAGTTTAATGAATATGTATAATGAATTTGTAAACACATTTTTAATTTAAATTATTTAATAGGGACCTTGTACATACATGTTTCATTAGATACTTTCACTCTACAACGAATTAACTGGGAAACGACTAAAATTTATGAAAATTAATGATTAAAATATTTCTATCATATATCATTTCCAAACCGATTTTCAATTTGATTTAAAATCATATAAAAATATTTAAGTGCAACAAAACCAAGCCAAAACTTTTGACGTTGAGAAATGTAGACTGAACGTCGAGTACTACGGAAAAACTTTTGAGCCAAGCCAGCGAGCAGAATCAATGATCCGTCGAAGCCGCAGGATGGAGGAAATGTGGACGCGGCCGGAACAAGCCAAGAGGTTCTCACAGCATAATGAAATGCTAAGGTCGCCGCCCGTGGAGATGAAAGCAGAAATAGAGAAGTTAAAAAGGGAAAATCAGCAGTTAAAATTTACAGAAACCATCAGAAATGAAATCCGGAACCATTCAAGTACGACCGCAATCGTGGATACAAACCTTACATGAATTGAACCAAGCTTCAACCAATAAAATACATCAAACAATATAGAGTTAACTAAAAATCATAATAAAACCCGTACCAGCAAAGCCGAGAGAGAAAGGCGACCGAGGCTCAAAACAACCCGATTGATTGGTCAAATGAAGAAGTTTACACCAAGTATCTTGAACTGAAATTTAATTGACCTTGTTTGATTATAAATTTTAATAAATAAATGTTTTTTTGTTCAAATTAATGGTCTTTTTTTTGTGAATCTAAATTATTTCATAAATCATGTTGGGCCAGAACGTGAACGGCCTTGAAAAATGTTTAAATGGATCAGAAACACACACGCAAAAATAACACGCAATTTAAATAAAACCCCTGATACATCAAGTAAACCATATAAAATCTGAGAAATAAAAGAATTAAATATAAAATAATAAACATAAAAATAAATTAAAATAATAACAAAATGCACCAAGATCCGCACGATACCTACACAAATACAACAAGAAAACACGACAAATTCGACGAAATTAGAAAAATCAATTAAAGTTCATTAAAGTGAAATTTAAATTGGAAAATTTGAATTAGCAATAATTCAATAAAAATTCTAAATAAAAAATTATAAAAATAAATCGAAAAATAATAAAAATAAATAATAGAATTTGCTAGAAAATAACAAGGTCGAATTTTGTTTTACTACATCAAATTTCGCACACCAAAAAATTAGGTATATATATACTGATCCATTTTCACATTTAACTTAACCATTTTAAAACCATTTTTCAAAACAAAAAAAAAACCATTTTAAAAAACTAAAACACCAGTTTGAATCGAAACTTGATTTTAAATATTAGTTCTTTTAAATCTATTGTCGGATCAATTTTTAGGTGAGAATTATTTATGGTGGAGCCCTCTTTCCACGTCACGTCCTTGCATCTCAATGGAGCTCTGCTCGGCGTTGGCGTGGGGAGAGAGGTATTTATGTCATTTTGTATTATGATTTGATGTTTTTACGGAATGGTTAAAATGGGTAAATTTATTGTTTTATAATTAATAAATATTATGAGTATACATAACTTATTTAATATGTTTTTTATAAATTTTCAATGTCGAAATTTTTCCGGCCCACAGCCGACACATTACGCAAGATAGAAAAATCAACATAGTGCAGATTCATGTAAGTGCGTGGAAAATCGCCAATGATATGTACCCGTGAAGACTCAGCGTGCGCAACGCAGCGGTCGTAACGTCAATAATTATCCCTATAGCTGAAGCGAGAAATAAGGAAGAAGCCTCTGGCTGCTTCCTCGTTTCTCGATTCTGTAAAATCGACCTAAAATTATATCACACACGGCTTAAAATCATCACACCGAGTAGTCCAGTGGGCACTCAATAAATATAATATGAACACAATGTGCGCCTAAGGTCTATTAAAGGGAAAGGATACGGGGGTAAACTAAATCGAAATCGTTGGTTGATAATTTTGAATTAAAATGATAAAAACTCATTAAATAGATAATTCAGTAATTCAATTATTGGAAATTTAGAGGATTATTAAATGAAAAGAAATATCTCATCGATTAATTTAAATTGAGTAATTAATGATTAGCGAGCAAGGATAGGTAAACCATCGACCAAATTAATACAATTCATGTTTTTTATCCAAGTAATAACGATTGATTCTTAATTAAAGTAATATAATTTATTTTTAATAACATTAACATAATGAATAAGAAAAGAATAAATTTGTTGGTTAAATTCCTTTAGTTCAGTGATTATCATTAACGTAATTACGGTAAAGGTAGAAAAATTTTGATTAAAAAATCAAGAAAATTTTTAGAAAATGAAGTAAAGTTTCAATTCACTAAATAGAATATTCACCTAATCTATTAAAATAAAATGGTCCATTACCTAGAGAAATTCGTCTAGTAATTGTCAAATTAAAACCCGTAGTTTGAATATTAAAAATTAATATAATTCGTTGGGTTAAGTTAATGCAATTATTGATTAAATTCATCAAGAAAGTAATACCTTGGTTTGTAATAGAATAACCCTTCGAGAAAAAATAAAGAAATGCGTTGATTTAAGACAAAAATTCTTTTCCGTAAATTTAATATGAATTCAGGAATCCAACATGAATCAATGATAATAGGTTATTGCTTAAAATTGAATTAAGATAAAATCGACACAAATGAGAATGACAAAATTCAGAACAACAGTTAAGGCATGAGAAACAATCAAATGTCATATTGATATCACACGAGATAAACATTCATCGAATTACGATCCCGAAACATGTCGAATAAAATCCTGACAATAAAGGTCCACTTGCGAGATCCGATAGCGAGTTGCCCTAAACGACGATAAAATACATTCAAACTACCAAAAACGACTTACGGAATAGTTTCAACATAATCGAAAATTAAATTTCAGTAAAATATCTAAGATCGCTCGATAAACTCCTACGAATAAAATCAAATTAAGATAAACAGCGGATATAAACAAACTAAACACTGAAGCTGCGACAACAAGATCCGCCGGAAATCGTTCGGTTAAGATCATCGAGCAATTCATCTATTTAATTTATCCGATTCAACATCCGGCTTTGACTTAAACTTGTAATTTGTATGCACCCAAAATTGTTATATCAAATTTTAAATTACAAATTCTAGTTGAAATAATACACAGATAAAACTTCAGAATTAAAATACGTATTGACACTAAAATAAACTAATTATCAGCCTTATCCCACATATATTATTACTTGCACTATTATATAACTTGCTTTGAAGGAGCGCATACTAAAAGGCCAGGCCTATGAGATAAATATAACCCACTTGCCAACTACCCATCGAAGATGAGTGAACCCTAGTCAACCGAGACGCCCGTGAACTAATCTATATAGCATCAGAGTAGTATTTGAACGGCACAATTGTAAAGAATACATAAGAGAGTCAGAAGGAGACGATCAACGGAATGTAGCACGCCTGAAGTTTCTAGATGAACCGCCATCCGCTTTATAAAAGATATAACTAAAATACAAGCTAATAGACTTAGACAACTCCAATAACATTAGCCTAGGCATCATTTAGTTGAGTTTACATACAGCAGATAACTTAATTGAACTTAATAACAATGATATTTTAGACATGCCACTCGAACAAGATGCTAGACAGGAGACGGACAAACAGGGACGAGAAGGAGCCCCGACAACTACGGAAATATTCGACCAGATACGACAACGATGGCCGTATCCGACTACTTGGCGGATACTAGGCTTGGAAAGAGACCCTTGCGGACTCGCGGGACAACAGTATCCGGCTGCGGAGACATATATGACCGCACTAAGCCTCCTCACCCATCGGGAAAGGGTGCAGGAGCAGGTAGATCTACAGGTGGTGAAGGCGAGGATGTATCTCGCAAACGTGATGGAAGACATCCTCGCCGGGCGAATTGCAGAAGCCTGCCCACCTCGTCCAGCCCGCGACACCCGTCGTCCGTATCCAGTGGCCACCCTAAAGAGGAAGAGGACATTCGACGAGAGACATTAATTCCTAAGAACACAAACATTGAATATAATTAAATGTCGATAAAAAGAAAATTTGGTTAATGTGTTATCTTTATAATTGAATGTTGATAAAAAGAAAATTTTGTTAATTTGTTATCTTCGCCTTAATTATTTACATAGGTCGACCGTTTTAACAATTATGTTTAAGATTACTAACAATAAAAGTTATGCAACTCAATGGAGAAACTTTAATCATTTTGTACATTGTAGTAATGACAACTAATCAAATCTTGCAAACGGAGCTAGATCGTGCAAGGAACACAATCGCGGATCTTCATAACCAGATCATTCAAATGACCAAAGAGGTACAACAGATAAAAGCGACCTGGTCCAACCCGACAAAGATGAAAGCCATTTATCACAAACTCACGGCGGCACAAAAGGGATGGACGGAGGAGCGGCAGCTCAACCAGAGCCTGCGCACCCAAATCAGAGGGTTGGAAGTTGCTTTAGCAGTCTGTCGAGAGGGGGAAGCGGTGACATATCCGCTGGTCTTCGCCCCGTCCCAGATGCCACATACAAGTTCCCAGTCCACCAATCAGTCCAACGTTCCATCGAAGAGTCGACGCCCAGGACGCAAGGAGCGTGCCCGACGTCGAGCAGCACAGCTCCAAACTATCCTGTGAACTCATGAACGTTACACGTTTTTTAATTGAATACAATCGTTGTGTGTATAGTCAATTCATTCTCGAGATACATCTGAACGTAAGCGTTATTGGGAATACTCGCATCATGGTTTGTAAGCAGTCGTCCACCTCCGATCATAAATTTTCGTACACATGGGACAAGCAAAGCGAGCATAGGTCTTCTATCGACAGCTCGTGAACCCGAGGGTTGTCCGAGCAACTACAGTACTAGCACATGGTACTCAATTTTTGCGGGCAGTCCACCACTTGAACACATTACCAACGTTGCCTAGCAACGGGTGCCAAGTGGCGATCAGCATCATTTTGTATGGCGTTACGAGGGCAACTAGAATGATAAGCAAGATATGAAACCCTGTAACCCACCAATCATAACATTAACATAAATGAAATAATCTCAATTATCGATATTATTTCTATTAAAATGATAATAGAGGGAACCCAAAGGTTATTTAGGGTAATAGCAGTCATGGCAATATAGCTCACCTTTTACTGAAACCGCCAGTTGGAATACATTTCCAACGTCATTTTTGACTGGTATTCAATGGTTATATTTCTTATCTGCGTATCTGGTGGGAATCCCTAAAAATTGGCCGAAACTCTTATAACTTTTACCCATAAAGTGCGCACCATCACTAACTTTTAATATTAAATATGGTAATATTTTCCCATTATGTCAAATGTTAAATGTAAGTACTAGGTACAATTATATTATCATCCAAAACTAATAACATCCAATTGTTTATAAAATTCTTTAAAATACACTAAAATTGAAACATAAAAATAAAATAAAGCTTACTACTAAGTGCTACAAGATAAAGATAAAATGATCAAAAAAAATATTATTGTCTTTGATATATAAAATTGTGAACTTTGGGAATTAATTTTATTTTTTATTTTCGGTATTTATTCGGACCTGTTCTGTAGTATTTATTCATTTTGAAACACTTAATTGACCAACTCCTATCATCCAACCAATACGAGTAAGTGTTTTTTAATTGGGTTTGACCCTTTCTTGCTGTATGATTGTACATATATATCTTATGTTTATCCGAGTGTATGTAATGTATACACCAATTATATACTTCCGTATTTTTTTTCCGAACTTTAAACAGAACTTTAAACAGCTCTGGCTGTGTGATTCAGCTCTTTGATATCAGTGAAAGTACCAACGTGAAGACAAACAAGATACCTGGACTTTAATTCATACTATAGCGATGATGAGGAACTGGAGATAAGGTCTTGAGGCCGGGTGCTTATTTTTCTCATTTTCGAAAAATAAAATATAAATTTTTTACACAACCGGTTCAAAATCATAACATCGGTAATACAAATTAATTTATAATATCGACACAAATAAATCTTAAGGTAAAATAAAAAAAATTGTATTGAGAAAGTTTCGAACTCGTTGCAACCGTTTAAATGAATAGTCATTGAAAAAGATTAATCCGAACCAAAATTGTTTAAAATGAGTAATTTAGACAAAATGTAAAATAAAGGGGAGACGATGCGCAATTTTTTAGAAATAATTAAAATTCCTTAGATTCGAAAAATATGGAAACCAGAATTATTTGCAAAACTTATCATCTTAAATGTTGTAGTTCTTGGAATATAAATAGGGTTTCCAGATGAAACTTTGCAAAAAGAAAACATTCATAGTAAAAATAGAGGACAAAATGTTTTTTCTAAAAGCAATATAAATACAAGACTTCTATAAAACAAAAACTGTTAATTAAGTGCGATTTATTATTATACAAAACTATAGTAATACGATATAACTAATATCACGAATTCAAATAGTATTATCAAGCATTCGATTTTTAATAAATAAATAATTAAATAAATTTGGCAACGATTTAATTAAAAGATAACGCCAATAAAAAACTCTTCGTACGATATATTTCGACAGCATAACTGTCATCTTCAGGTACACAAAACCAACTAAAAATATTATGAATTAACTTATAATTTAAACAAATTATTATTTTATATTAATTTAATTTTCTAATAAATAAATATTTAAAAATATATTTATATACTTTTAACTAATTTTAAAATGTTATTGATATAAATATTATAATTTTTTATCTACCTTATAATTTTAAAAATAATATAATTTATAAATTAAATAATTTTAATAATATTAAAAAATTATTTTCAAAAACAATACATAAACATGATTTAACATACGTAAACTATTTAAAATCATTCAAAACATTCGTAGTCACAGCACTTTGCACATTAATCTTTGGATCCAATGACCTTATCAACAATGCTTCACATATCACGCGTTCCTTATAATTATTAAAACTTTTCAACAAAATTCTAAAATCAGACATTCCTATTTCACTTTTCCAGCCTCTATTGTGCTCACTAATATTAGTCAAACCCTTCAATCGAAAATGCTCTAGAACTCGAGTACAGAGATGACGGGAAGTCTCTCCAATGTATGTGGCATTACACCTATTACATGTAAATTGATAAACGAGATCAGAACACAATCCAACCGGAGTTTTTGATTTATTAATAAACATATTGCGTACCTTACACGAATTAGAGATGAACTTATACTCTAAATTTCCCATCTGTTTACTTAACTTCGTTTTATAATTTGTAAAACCTTCAGAGTACGGCAATACTAACACAAATTTAGGCTCAATTTTTTATATCCATTTTTACTATTATTTAGATCAACACTCACGCATATCACGCATATTCACACTCATTTGTCAAATTACACTCAGACTTTTCAAAACATGAATCCTTATGATTTTTAATCAATTTGTCAACAATCGCTTTTATCGTCAACAATAAAAATGATTTAGAATATCTATTCTTTATCAACAAAACCTGTTTATCAACACTTTTTACCAAATTAGCAAAAGTAGAAGATGAAGACCATGAACGATAAATCAATCCCTTCACCATATTTCTCTTACACTTAAATTCACAAAAGCTTTCTGGAGAAATATAAAGATCAGTATCAGTTTGTTTTCTATAAATCTCTGTCTCATAATGTTTATCTTTGCGTTGAATTAATAAATCCAAAACGCAATTGATGACTTTCTTACCGTTTCATATGTGAATACAATGCTCTTATGTAAACTGTTCATAAAATGCAAAACCGGCTCTACATGTTTCTGATTTTCAAATACAAGAAAAATATCATCCACATACCTCTTATAAACACTGGGTTTCTCAAACTGGAAGGAAGCAATAGGATAGCAACCAGCAAACTATATGGGCTTCCAAAAATCCATAAAGATGGTGTACCTATGAGACCAGTTTTGTCGATGGTTGGTACTGCCCGGTATAAAATAGCAAAGTTTTTAGATGGATTACTAATGTACCACTGGTTGATACAATCGTTAAGTTCGCGCTATCGTTTCCATTATCACTTATCTATTTCTATGATGATTGGAACCTCTTTAAAATATCTGTGTTGTCCTTAATGCTCCCATTAAACTCCATGGAATTTAGGTCCTTGAAATTGTAATTTATAATCGCACTGCATTTTACAGTTGAGGTTTTGAGACTGTTTCTCTGTTTTGTCCGTTGACCTAGTATTTGATTGAAAATTACGTTCACCATTAGCATTCTGTGCAAACAAAGCAAAATATTTTGGCATATAATCAATAATTCAGAATAATATTCTGTATTTTGGATAGAGTTGAAATATGACACCCATTTTTCACTTTGCAGTTTCGTTTGAAAATTCCCACTGGAAGCATTTAACCTTACAGACTTGTTCAAATTGAAAACCTAAATAAATTCCTTTCTATCATTCACTACAATGTTATTGTTTTGCAACTAAATAATAGTAGCTTCAACTTCATTCAATTTATATTCATCCATGTGTAATGAACCAAATTAACGTTGAGCGGAATTATGAAAGATATGAACAGGACATCCAATCCCAAACAACTGCCTTTCTGTATAAACTTTTAAATTTGAATAAAAGTTCTGCCTACTACTTCTTGTTAGAATTATCGTCAACATAACCAATCACCTTGTCAATACTTTATTTTATTGTAATCGGTTATTAATAACTTTATTCTTCTTTTTTGGTTAATATTTAATTGTCTTTAGTTATATATTAGTTTGAATTGAAATGTTGAGATGTTGTTAGATGAATTAGCAGTTGTGTCGGGAACTTGTTCAACCGTACTACTATCCTTGAAAGGAATTGATGTTTGTTCCATGTTGAGTTCTGGTTTTCAGAAAGATAATTATTGGAGTATCAGAATCGCCATCAAAAGATGTGCCATTGAGAAAAATAGCGTCTGATTCAAACGTTATATGTTAAAAGTTTGCATTGAATTAATTGTGATTACCTTGGCATTGTTATCCTTCATTTCTATCAGTTTGAAAAATCCTGAATATCTAGGTTTTGGACTTGAGCCTGTGATGTTTCGAACATAAACTTGAGATGTGTTTTTGAATGTCGTTTGAACATAAAGCTTGTAAGAGGTTGCAGAAAATATAGGATTAGTATCTATTTAAAGGAAATGGTCCCTAGCAATATACATGTCTTCGAAAGTTGGTAGGTTTTCGAAATCAACTAGTTGATTTGACAAGGAAGTAGTTGTTCCAAAAAGCAATTCAGCAGGTGATGAACCTGTTGTTCTGGATGGAGTATTTCGTCATCCAGATAATACAAATGGTATACATTTTGTCCAACCGTGCTTTTCTGAAAGAATACCTAGAGATGCTTTCAAATTAAAAAAGATTGTAATTTGTATTTTAATTAAAAATGAATATTAAATGAATTTTAATTTATTTTGTCTAATTTTGGATTAAATTTATTTTTGAAATTAATAACATTATCCATTTTTAGATTGTAAAACTAAAAAGTAATTTTAATATTAACCAAATTTTTATGTCAAGTTTTATATCGATACCAATTGTTTGTATATTGTGAAAGATTTACCTTCAATCAATGAATTTGAGTTATTTTCAATTTTTCTGAAAATTTATAATTGAAATTATTTTACAATTAAGTTTAATTCGATAAAAATTGACTTTATTTCTCTCAATATAATGAATAGAACAATCTATAGAGTGATTGAAAATGAAGATATTTACAGAAATGTAGGTTATTACAATTGTACTGTTAGTAAGCAAAGTAAATCAATCGCATTAAAATATGAATCAGTTGTTATTGATGATAAAATTGCCCAAGGTATTACTTAAGGAATATTAGATAATATTTAACAACTTCTTCAGGTGGTTACGGAACCGTCTACAAAGCACATTCGTTTCATAAGCAATATGCATTAAAAAAGCTGTGTGTCAACAATGAAGACAAACTATTGAATTGCATCCGGGAAATATTTATACTTGTTATTGATTATTTATTCCCCTAGATGTCAAATAATCAATAAATTTATTTCAGAGAAATGTTCACTGTGAATATATCCTACATTTTGTAGATTCAATTATTTATCAAACTGACTCGGATATTTTTGAAGTTTTCATCCTGACTAACTTTTATCCAGGTATATAGCATTTTCGGTTTACAGTAATATTTTCTGTGAAAATAAATAAATAATAATAGTATTAAGAATTAATATTAAAATATAATAATAATTAATAAAATTATTTGTTGAAAATGAAGTGCAAAATATCTCAATTAAAATATAAATTCAAAATAAATTTAAGTAAATTAAAGAAAAATATGAGACTTATTCTAATTATCGGTATTTGTTTACATATAAATATGATTACAGATGTTTGTGAATGGGAATCTGATTCGAGAAGGGAAAGATTGATTACATGACAATATCAATTGGGATAAGCAAAAGGATTATATATATATATATATATATATATATATATATATATATATATATATATATATATATATATATATATATATATATATATATATATAATTAAAGAAAACGCCATTCAAACACTCGTTTACGATATATTTCGACATATTCACTCATCACCAAACCAAAATATTATAGTTATAATTTATGTGTTTTTAAAACGTTTTAATATATTTAATTTTTTTAAATTTTTACATAAACTTTAAATAAAATTTAAATAAATAAAATAAATTCAATATTAAAAAAATCTCAAATAATTATATAAAAAATTTAAATTATTTAAATATTAATTTGAGTTATTTTATTTTAGTAAATTTATTTTATTTATATAAATTTTAAAGAATAGAGGAAACATAACGTGATATTCTAGTGTAATTCCCAATAGTAGACTAATTTCGAGCTAATGGCTCTCATCAGCATTATGCCGGGAGGCGCTCAGATTTCTCTGAGCGCCAGGTAAGTGTAAAAACAGTGTCAAGTTAACACTGTTATACACTCATCTTGCTGCGCTGGACACCAAATAAGTTTTTTCCTTTGGTCGTCTGATAGCTTGTAACCAGTTTCTGTGTTGAACTTGTAGTCCACAGAGGTAAGATTGTATCTACCATGGTTTCAAGTGAAAGGAGGTTCAAGATAAATATTTGTCGTTTTTCTTGACTTAAAGCCAAACTTATTTGATGCCCAGTGCTTCAGGATAAGTGTATAACAGTGTTAACTTGACACTGTTTTTACACTTACCTGGCACTCAGAGAAATCTGAGCGCCTCCCGCATAGTACTGATGAGAGCCATTAGCTAGCTCGAAACTAGTATAATATTAGGAATTGTACTGGACATCACGTCATATTTCCTCTATTCTTTAATTAGAATCAGACATTCGTTAATAATTTAAATTTTAAAGTTCATGTACAAATTTTAAAAACAAAAAATCGATTAAAATATTTCAAAAGTATTAATTTTGATAAAAATATTTAAAAAAATCCATATTTTTATTTTGATTGGTTTTTTACCTGATGATGATGTCAGCGAATCTGTTGAAATATATCGTAAATCCTGTTTATATTATATTATATATATATATATATATATATATATATATATATATATATATATATATATATATATATATATATATATATATATCAAAATTTTGACCAGCCACTTGTGAAACTGCGTAACAATTTAGTTATGAAGACAACAGTGAAAGAACTTGGATTAGTCGGGTCCCAGTGAAAACAGTATATTTAAATGAAATAGAATAGCCTCATGATATACCTTATACAGCCAGACCTAAGCCCGTAATAGTTAAGGAAATCTATGGTTAATTATGCTTAATGAATGAATAAATGTTTTTGTAATTATTATTTTATTTACCTAAGTTCTTGCTGCTTAAACACAACGGTTACACAATTTTATTATAATAATTCCATCATTTGCCCGTTTGTAAATAATTGAACGCAGCAATCACTCAGTGAAATATCGAATAATTGCGTCAATCTGGTGCCATGGATATGACAATGATGTAACAGCGGTAAAATACACTTGGAGAATATTTTGAAGGAAAGTTTCCAGATATCAAAATTATTCAATCATAGAAAGAAAACTATTTTTCATGTGTTTCATTATCAATTTTTCTCAATTCGGTTGCCTCAATGAACGGGCTAATAAGCCTGAAAATGTTGAAAATATAAAACAACTCAAAGTTTGTCAAATCAACAACGAGCAGAAGAACTACAAATACTATTAAAGACATTTGGCTGATTATTAAAATAAGTTTTCGGCTGCAAGTCCAGAAAACAATCAAAGATTCGATTTCTTTGAGAGAAATATCATTTGCAAGTAGATCTTGGAAAAGCACTAAATATAACGCTTTCTTGTGAATTTTGTGAATGTGTTATTGATTTTGACATATACAGAACCGAATTTCCATTTGAGGATCTGAAGAGTTCCCAGGTCCGGGCAATGTGCAGATGGTCAGGTTTATAGTTACAATCTAGTACGACGACCTAGATAGTATTTTGAATATCTGATGAAATTCAGAGTTAAATAATATCCGTTCCAATCAATGATCTTGAATAAGATCAATAAATATTCAATATAGAGTTTTGATCCATTTTCTGTTAATTACATTGAAATATAAGATCAAAGTCAATAACTAAATGATCCATTTTATAGCTTATAAAGCCATATTCGATACACTGACACTGTTTAAAGTTTCATTTATTTTTACTAGCCAGTAGATACATGCAAGATTACAATTTTGGCTTAATTATTCCATTGTATTTTATCAATAAATTTAAGGATTTTATTAAGTTTATCATCAACCTAATATGTGACCCATCTGACCTGAACCGGTTTAACTTAATCTTTTGACAAATCGAGTGTCACATTTGATTTTTTGGATCAAAGTCTCTCCTTTATCATGACATTAAATTTATTGCTATTTCTTGTTCCTGATCAAAGTTATCAGTAACAAATTACAAATTTTGAACAATACATTATTAATGTGTTTAGAAACATTTATATATTTCTTTCGAAAACCGATAATTGTAAAAATGGGTTTATCACATTATTGTCATTATCTCGCTGGTGTGTATTGAGACATTCGCCGGGTTGGGGTCAGATGAGTTAGACGAAAACTAAACTTATATCATGGATCAAAGTCAAACTATTAATCAGGCTAAAACAGTAAATGCCCGACGCAACATCTACCGTTGTGGTTCCGTGGTATTACTGTAACTCTTGAGGCCAAAACATCCTAGAAATGCCTACATAGACAATATAAACAAACATTTATTTAATTGATAAATAATATAGTTTTCATTAAAATTTAAATATAGTCAATAGTGCAATACTAAACTACAAATTTCACATCGACTGAGGAAACTACATTTTGTAATTTGTGTTTAATTTATTACTGAAATTATATTAATAAATTTTAAATATTAAGATAAAATCCCAATGTCCTTTTGCTGCTTTTATAATTAATCGGAATATGCATAAAATGAATAAATGTGTAACATTGGAAAAATTATTTTCGGTTTTTATAGTGGATACTATATTTTTTCGTCCCAGGGGGTTATTTATTTGTCCTAAATCAGTTGCCGTGAATCTTTTGAAATAAATTTGATTATTGTTATAAATTTCTGAAAATTTTTATCGATTCATAAAATTGTATTGTTGTATCAGTATTGTGATGTCATTACTTAGTCATCTTTATTTTATGAAGTAATTAAATTTTTACTAATAAAATTTATTTTTGCAATTGTCATTTTCGAAAATTTCGGATATATTTTAATATTAAAATTATATTTAATGTATTATTCCTAACTGAGATTTTATAAAGATAAAATTAATAAATATTATAAAAAACATTATTTTCGTTTAATTTCATAATAATATTGTGTTTATATGCTATGAATCATTCATAGAATGAATGTTTATAGTAAAACTTTGAAGAATTTGGCTATAATATTATCCTGGAACTTTGTAAAGTTAATTGTAAATATTTTTGAAAAATTTTAAAACAAAATATAAATATATTTATAGAATATTTTAAGATTTTGAGCAATAGTCTCAAATTTTTATGTAAAGGTGAAAATTTTTACTGTTCTGAGTAGATGGTTATGTAACCGCTGGTCAAAAATTAAGTCTAAAAGTACGAAAAATTTTCTAACACAAAAACAATGACTCATCCAAAAAAATTTCAAGTCATTTAAACAAAGACCATGACTCATTCAAGGTCATTGTATCTCTCATCATATTTTTCAATGTCATTTAAACAAAGACAATGACTCATTCAAAGTCATTTAATTTTTCAAGGTCATTTGATGAGTCATAAAAATTCAAGGTCATTCAAATTTTTTCAAGGTCATTGAAGCAAAGACCACGACTCATCAAAAAAATTTTAAGGTCATTTAAAAGTAGGTCGGGGTCATTCGGTGAGTCATCATATTTTTTCAAATTCGTTTAAAAGTAGGTCAAGGTCATTCAAATTTTTTCAAGGTCATAGTATTTTTAAACATTTTTTAAATTTAAATTTACTAATTGTTTTTATAAGTAGTGTTTTAATGTTTTTTAATTTTTTATTCTGTTATTATTATTATTATTATTATTATTATTATTATTATTATTATTAGTATTATTACAAGTTTTATTATTATAATTTTCATTATTATTTTATATAACTTTTCAACAAAGTATATAAAAGTTATAAAATTATTTCAATAGAAAAATTTTGTACAGTGTAATAATAAAATCGATATACAATATATTTGAATAAATATGATATTCATGTTATGGCTCAAAATATGAGAAAAGTTTTATATGTGCTATTTTAATAATAAAAATCACATTAATAAAAAATCACAACCATAAAATAAATAAATAAATCGATAAAAATATATTCACATAAATAAATCACTCTGACAAAATTAAATCGTCAATGTCTCGACTGAAACCACTGTAGGCGCTGTCATAGCTTGGGCTGTGAGTACTTTGATAGCTGTGGCTGTACGATACTTGGTCATCATCAATGGCATCTATTCCTAAATAATGACCAAATGCGAGACTGGAATTTCTACCCACCAAATTACGCTTATCGTCTTTATTGGTAAGCACAATTTTATTGTTCTTAAATGTAAACAATTGGTGGTTCCGCGTCCCTATCCTAGTTTGAGGCACTGTGAATATTGTGTCATTATTAAAACAATCTAAATATGACTGGTGCTCAATCTCTGTCCCCTACAACTTCACCCCCTTAGGCCTCATTGTATCTTTAGTACCTAAAAGACTATAGCACTTGGGTCTTAAGAAAACCCATTCCTAATACCCAAGACCCTTACTCTCATCTTTAAATTTTCCTATTACAGAGTCAAGTTTTCTTGAGTATAAGGGATGTGCTGGGTCGTAATTTGAGGTATCTTAAAGGTTGTCTCGTATCATAGCCGGCAAAAGAGTGACTAGCCTACAGTGCTTAACCTCAAGGAAAAATAAATCCGTGTCGCCGGCAACGATATTTATTTCGCAATTAAATTCATTACGGTATTTCGCTAATTCCTTATATTGTAGTTCGTACATTCTAAGTTTAGACAGTTCAGATAACTAGGCTTGTCTAAACATTATCGAATCCCGTCATCTCGATAATAATAACAATAATAATAATAACAATAATAATAATAACAATAATAATAATAACAATAATAATAACAATAATAATAACAATAATAATAATAATAATAATAATAATAATAATAATAATAATAATAATAATAATAATAATAATAATAATAATAATAATGAACGAAATAATAATGAACGAAATAATACATCGAGACATAATAATAATAACAATAACAATAATAAGAATAATAAACGACATAATAATAAACGACCTGCTGCAAATATACAGTGTGTTCCCTCTAAAATTAAAATAAATAAATTTTTGATCAATTATATTAATGAAAAATTCTATATTCAACCTTGATATCTAAATACTATTATTGTTGATCATTTTTACTGATTTTCTAGTATTAGTTTAGTTGATATGTTTTATATTATATTTCATTTGTAAAATGAATGCTTAATTTATTGTTTTATAAATTTTTTAAAATCAGTAAAATCTTTTCTCTTTTTACCATTTCAATTTTAATTGTCTTCGTTTATTTTTAAATTATATAGTAATATTTTGATTTATATTTATGATAACATTTCTGTACTTTATTTTTGAAAATGGTAGGGATAAAAATTAATAAGAAAATTAGTATCAAACTAAATACTCTCAATAGTCTAAAATAGACATAGCGAAATGAATTTCAGAGTCACATTACAAAATTCTTTCAAAAAAGAGTTATCATTATTATAAAAAATATCCTGAATCCATAAGATTCCATATTCATAAACTTTAGTATATAATCTGTAGAACTAAGAAAGCCGCAGGTTAACCATTCTTGGTCTTAAATGAAGATAAATTAATTGACCAATCATATGAATTACATCAATTTTCCAATTCCTGTAGTTTGTACTTTATTTATTTGAATCTTGCAGAACTAAATTAATGTTTAAATAAATAAATTTATTTTGCATTTCACAAAATTTTTAAAAATTTCGAATCAAATTTGATTACGAATTTGAAATTAATGTACAAGTGAAGTATTTGTATTATAAACAGAATTTGACAAAACATCTTCATATTCGGAACATTTATATGACAAAATTTATCATTTCTAAATATTACTAAATAATTTCACACGTCTGTTACTTACGAATTAATGGATAGAAATTCATTGTAATAATTAAAATAAAAAAAACGTAAAAGTAAGAAAAATATTTTATTTTTTTCACCTTTGACCTATTTTCATTCTAAATTTCCTTTACCTTCATTTCCTTGCAGTCTAGATCAATATTTTTTATATTGGCCTATAATCTGAAAAGAACTGCATATTATGGAAATAGAAAGAGATTTTTATCTTTGTAATGACTTTATATTTTATTATTTTCTAAATATTTAAATAAATGAAAAGAAAAGGAATCCAAAAAGTGTAATTATTTATCGTGTTATATATGATGCTATAATTATGATGTTTTGGAGTAATTCTTATATTGCTTTATTTAATACAAATTATTATTACCAAATCATTCTCATTTTTGTACTTAATTTTACAATTTCAATGAGCTAATTTTGTGTGTAATTATTAAAGAGACCGGTAAAAGTAGAAATGCTTCGATGGTAAACTTCGTGTTGCTTAGCGTTTATTGACAGAAAAAAACTTTTTCCACAAGAGTATAATTTTTTGAAAGAAAAAAATTCATATATCATTGTTCCAATAATTACTTTCAAAATTTTTAATCAAATAGAGATAAGTAATCTAAGGTATTTGATCGTAAAATAATTTGTAAAATAATAATATTAAAATTTACAAAAGATTTAAAAAAATATTTCCAATGCAAAATATTTTAAAAACTTTATTCCACATGAGAAAACAAAGTCATCTTTACAGCTTTTGGAAATTATATAAAAATCCGGACTCTCAAAACAATGAATTTTTATAATTTTTAAAAAATTATTTTAAGACCATAAGAATCTTTATGAAATGTTGACTTTGAATTTTTGTTTCAATGAATAACACAGGAAATATTAAATTTTGGTTACGGTTACGGTTAATGGTTTTCGATTCAGTCCGGTTCGAATCTCTGATTTGAATAATTATTCCTAATCAATATTTTAACTTAATTTAACCGGTAATTCTAATTTTGGATTTTTAGACAATTTGTCATCGGAAATGAAAACTATGTGCTCATCCAGTCAGTGTTTCACTGAATCCGACGTACTGTTGATAATGACCAATATTTCCGAAGCTGTTGCTTGTCTTCATCATTTTACTTCAACTCCTATCATTCACAGAGATTTAAAAGTAGACTTTAAATTTTCCAACTATTTTGTTGACTTGTTTATCTATTTGTTTCAGGTAGAAAATGTATTAATTGGTTATCCAATGAGATATGTTCTCTGTGATTTCGGCAGCGCAACCCTCAAGGAAGTCCGTCCGTGTGATGTAAATAGACAAGATTTACAAGATGAAATATCTCAGTAATAATATTATTTTAAATTTATTAATATTTTTAAATCATCTAAGTGCTATCGAAAAGACATTGAACATTTAAAAAAATGAAATTGAATAATTTTCTGATAAAAGTAAATTAACCAATGATACATTTTTATTAATATACATTTTATTAATATGAAAATGCTTTAGAAATGTTATCAAATACTAATGGATATCCGCAAGTATTATAGGCTACAAACATCAATCCCGTGTTTCGCTACGGTTAGATTTAAGATGATGATTAGCAATGAACAATTTAAAATGTGGCTAACAAACAAACATATTTAGATTTTTATGTATAAGATATTATTAAAAAGTATAGTAAAATAATTTTGATATCATTGATATGACTGTCATTTAAAAATTTGAAGGGTTTTATTTATTATAAAATCAATAAATACAACTATACATCTAAAACATAACTTGAACATTCATAATTACACAATTGGTCATTATTATTTATTACTTATCTCATATTTTAATTTATGCTGCTACATTGAACAGAATTAAAACAGGTGATCCGATCAAACAAGTATGCTAGAAATTTGGAGTTGTCTTAGATTTATAAAAGATTTATTTAAATAAAAAACAACTTTTTGATTTTAGAAATCAAACGAAATTTAATTTTAATTTTTAGACAATTTTAACAGTTTGTTCAGCATTGTCTTGTATTGTCCGGCTAAATGTTACCAAATTAAAATAAATTCTATAACTAGTACACAAAGTTATTTTTTGTACATTATTTTTTCCTCTTTCTACAGTCAACTATTTTTTTGTTATGCAATACGACACATTTCAGTTTTTACTGAGAATCCACGCTTTATGTGTTCGTACCAAGACACGGTGGGAATGAATTTGCGACATTATATTTTTGGTCGTTCCCTTTCAACGTCTTAAGCACAGATTGCTGTTAACATTACACAATCATAGAAGCAACGATTGGTAATGCAATTCTTGGCTATGGTAAAATGTATAAAGAAAAAATGACAAAGAAGAAAAATGTGCAAAAACCATTATTGTAATTTATAGAATTGAAATACTCCTTAAAATACAAATCATTGTTGAAAAACGAAGTACAAAAATATTCATTTTAAAATTAATTCTAATAAAAACATTTGCTTTATTTATTGACAAATAGGAAGAAAATTTTATTTTAAATTAAATATCATTTCTGTATGTATTTAATTACTTGAATATTCCGGTCTCAAACAGTTCGGCATATTGACGGAACTGACTACCGGGACTCTGAGAGGTATTGTGGATGTCGTTATAATTAATTATTTAAAATATATTTTACAATTATAATTTATTATTAAATTTACATAAATGATATTTTGAAGAAAACTTAGTTTTTTTAAATATTATTTTACTAAAATTTTATTCAATTTCATAATATTTTAAAATAATATAAAATATTAACTTATGAAACACCCTTATGAGAGTTTTTAGTAAAACTCAGCTTTAAAATTACCTTTTACAGTAAAACGAAAAAAACAAGAACCGTTATAATACTTGGAAAAGATTTTACATTTATTTAATATCATCATTTGCAGATCAGAGTATTTATGTGAATAATATTTTCATTGGATCACAAATTGAGCAAACTATAGCTAAGTGTGGTCGGTAAATTAAAAGCAGCTATTATAATGTTGCTATAATAACGGCTTTATAAGTGAGCCACAATTTCACGCTTATATTTTTCACATAAATATAAAATATACATCTACACTAGTTTTAGCACAAAATAATTTAATTAAACATTATATCTGCTTGAAAAGTTTGTATTTGATAAAGCAAAAATAGATATTTAATATTCTGGAGAGATAGAATTTTAAAAATGTTGAAATAAATGTAATTTAAGCCAAAAAATGCAAATAGATTGCTGAAAATATACGAACTAATTATTTATTTAAAGTAACTAATTGATAATTAAAACAATTTCAAAACATTGACATTGAATTAATAAATAACCAATCCAACATATATATTATACTACAACATATTTCGACAGACTCACTGTCATTGTTGTTAGATATGAACTTGAAACTATATAGAATAAATTATTTTTATTTAAACAGACCTTTTTATATTTTAAAAATAAAATATATTTTGTTTGAAAATTTAAAGGTATTTTATTCAGAATTTATTTAAGTTTTGTTTAAATCTCGATTTTATAAAATTTTAAAATCTTTTCAAACTCGAGATTTAAACAAAACTTTAATAAATTCTGAATAAAATACCTTTAAATTTTCAAATAAACTATTTTACATTTATTTTAATTCTGCCGCAAAAAAAATACGTTTATTAATATTAATCAATTCGCTAAGTCCATTGTGATCGAGAACTTGAGAATGGAAATAATTGGCATTCAATCCAATTTATGTGGCATTGCACCCATGACATATATATATATTTAACCAAAATCCGGAAAAAATCTAAGTAGGACTTGAAATCCACTTAACATACAAAGTTCAGACAACAATTGTGTTCACTGATATCAATGCTTTTAGTCGACAGATATCAAGAACTTGAAAACGAGATAGCGGGCAGTTATTCCAATGTATGTCTGACATGGTGAACGATTTAAGAAAAGTAAGAGAAAGTTAAAAAAAGACCAAGAACATCAATTATCAAAAGGTTTATTCTTAAGGCAACATTCTTTAAAAATTACTTAGCCATAAAATTTTAAAAGTACTTGTCTTGGAGAATTCTTTTTATGAATATTGAATCAAAATTGTGTTTAATAATTTTGTTGTAAATAAAATTTAAATCTTATTTTTTCTTTATAATTCGATAGAAAACTCTTGAAGTCGTGGGTCAAATGTTATTTCTAGTAAATGAATAATAAATTTAATATAATAACTTAATTAATAAAAAATGAATAGCTAAATTATTTATTATTTAAATTGAATTAAGTGTAAAATAAAGTAGAGTGAAACTAAGTGAAATAAGGAAAATCATGATAAAGGGAAATTTGGCGTAGAGATTAAAGCCAAAGCAACAGAAGAAAGCTTATTTAACTCATTTTTACGCAAATTTGTTTTTTTATAAAGGCTATGTTTAAAATTCGTGTATTAAAAAATATTGGCAAAAGAAAATATTTTAATGAATTAATTTTTTAACTAAATCTTTACTTATTTCATTCCATCACATCAATTCAAAGTATTCTGAATAATTTTTTAAAAAATTTTCATTTACTCTAGGATTAAATTAAATTTTGTATATTAATGTTTCCTTAGACCAGGCATGACTAACCTAAATCGAATGAAGAGCCAAAAATAAAATTTATAAAGTTTCATGAGCTGCAAAAAATCGACAAAACAGTTGTTTAAATAAAATTTAATTCATTTCTTCATTATTCTACATTACATTAAATTTTTAATTTATAAAAAATTATTTGTAAAATCCATACATGCCGATGTTAATTAAAGAGTACTAATATTGATTTTGGATAAATAAAATGAAGAGAAAATAAAATAACATTTTCATTTACACTGAAATAATGTCCAGTATATCTTGTTTTAATTTTTTTTTTAATTTGATTTTTAGTATATTTTATAAATATTGATAAACTGTTTCGTGAGCCGCAAATTTTGCAATAATCCGTGGTTTAGACGTTTTTCCTTTTTTTGTTAAATTCACACTTTTTTAACTTTACTACGTTATAGATCAATTATAAACAGAAGTTTTATTTTTCATCTTTTCATATTGTATTTATCGGTATACTTTAATTTAGATTTACCACATTAGCCTATAGATCTCCAGAAATGGCTGACTTATATTATGATGGAGGCGAGCATGTAATCGGTAGAAAAGCAGACATTTGGGCTCTGGGAGTACTAATGTATAATATTTGCTTTTTCTCATTGCCTTTCGGGGACAGTGTTTTGTCTATTTTATCCGGACAGTTCACAGTTCCCGATCATTGTCCATATTCAGATGATCTTTTAAAAGTGTTAAGTAAAGTTTTTGGTTTTGTGCAATTATCAGATCATTAATAACCTTTTTAGATTATATTTTGACACCGGAACCAGAATCACGACCGAACATTTATCAATTAGCGTCAGTATTATTTTCAATGACATCCAAATCTAACCCAGTGCAAAACTGTGAGGTTATTGCTTGTTTTATTATTCCATTATGTCATAATGATTAACTAACGTGCAATTTTGGGTAATTTTGAAGAATTATTTTAAATTGAATAACTCCATTTTTAATAAAAGTTCAAGAAAATTATGAAGAATAAAAATTATAAACAAAACAACTAATTTAAATATCTAAAAAAATATTGCTTATTTTAAATAAGAACATGAAAACGGCGAACTAGCAAAATATATTTCAAGGAAATAAACCTTAATTCATAATCTGTGTCATATTCAATATAGTTTATATACTGAAACAATGATCATATAATAGTTATGATTTAATAAATTTATTAAATAACCTCAATAAATTTGCTGTTGATTGAATGCTAATTGTATTGGATGAGCATTAAGTACTAATAACTTAGAATATTTCACCACTTAATATTTAAGTTATTATATAAAAATTTTTAAATCAGTTCTCCCTTTACACATTATTTAATACTCAATAATATTACTTTTGCCTTTCAATCGGCTATGTTTCTAAACCCGTGTGTGGGGATGACTGGCAGTTGCTCCAATATATGTCCCATTGCACCCAATACATAAAAACTAAATTCATTTGTATTTTAGATTCATTACCCAACAAATTTAAGAAATTTCAAGATTTGGAAAATAAATTTTATACTAAATTTTATTTTAAATTTATAATATAAATTTAAATCATTCAAACTTTCAAAAATTTTAATATTAATTTAAAAACTTAGTATACAATTTATTTTAATTAAAATATAAATTTTAAAGTTAATTTAAAAGTTTTAAACAAAAATATTTAAAATATTTAAAAAGTAATATTTCTTCGAATAAATAAATTAAATCAATATTATTATTTTGGTGGTTTTTTACCGATGATGACAGTAAATTTGTCGACATATATCGTAAAATGTGTGTTTAAATGGAGCTTTCTTTTAATAATAATAATTTAAAGAAAGCGTCATTCAAACACTCGTTTTAAGATATATTTTAACAGATTTACTGTCATCACCAAGTACGAAAAACCAACCAAAAATTTATGTAAATGTAAAAATGTTACTACTATAATAAAAATTTTTAATTAATATTAAAAAATTTTAAAAATTTAAAGACAAAAAACAATCAATTTATCACTTACTTTTGCTAATTCGGTAAAAAGTGTTGATAAATTGGTTGAGTGGTAGATAAAGAATGGGTATTCGAAATAATTTTTATTCTTGATGATAAAAGAGAATGTTGACAAATGAATGTGAATTGAGTGT
This sequence comes from Schmidtea mediterranea, assembly GCA_022537955.1. NCBI lineage: Eukaryota > Metazoa > Platyhelminthes > Tricladida > Dugesiidae > Schmidtea > Schmidtea mediterranea. The sequence goes on along the minus strand of CM039680.1, from coordinate 22,987,337 downwards.
TGATCTAAATAATAGTAAAAATGGATATAAGAATGAGCCTAAATTTGTGTTAGCAGTGACGTACTTGGAAGGTTTTACAAATTATAAGAGTAAGTTAAGTGAACAGATGGAAAATTTAGAGTATAAGATTGTTTCTAATTCGTGTAAGGTACGCAATATGTTTATTAATTAATCAAAAACTCCTTTTGGGTCTCGTTTATAAATTTAAATGTAATGGGTGTAATGCAGGAGGGGCACAAAGCAGTAAGCATATTAAGTATCGCATGAGGGCACATACTAGGATGAGACGAATTTTAAAAATCATTATGAATAAAAAACATGAACATGAAAAACAGAAACATAAAATGAATATCAACAAAAACTCAAAAATATCACATTTTATTATCTGGAGCGCTTTTGGTGCGAGCGCTTATGTCTTGTACCATCGCTATCGTACACACTTCCTCAAAGCGAGAATACACGGAAATTCATTCGGTTCCACATCGTCTTCGTGATAGTGTTCAAAACCTTGTGTATGTGAGATTCAATTCGATTGCGAATTTTACTACGTATTCATTTAAATTTCTTAAATACTGAAACAGCGTTTTTAATATACAAAATCATATTATTGTGGTTTTGAAAAAGTGCGGATTTAATAATTTTGGTGCTAGGACAAAATGTCACGGACAAAATGGCATGGACAAAATGTCATGGACAAAATGTCATGGACAAAATGTCATGGGGACAAAATATAAATAAAATAATTATAATAATAATAATAATAATAAAAATAATAATAATAAAAATAAAATAATTATAATAATAATAATAATATTAAAAATAATAATAATAAAAATAAAATAATAATAATAATAATAATAATATTAAAAATAATAATAATAAAAATAAAATAATAATAATAATAATAATAATAATAATAATAATAAAAATAAAAATAATAACAATTAAAAATAAAATATTAATAATAATAATAATAATAATAATAATAATAATAATAATAATAATAATAATAATAATAACTGAATATTTCAGACTATTATTGATATAGGCTTAATATTATTACAATAATAAATTACATTAGGACTTAACTTTAATAAATATATTTTGTCCGTGACATTTTGTCCGCTGACATTTTGTCCCCATGACATTTTGTGCATGCCATTTTGTCCATGACATTTTGTCCGGCCACCATAATTTTAAATTGTGGTGTCTCATATACAACATACATTGATACATATGCTTTGTATTATTTATGTACAGCTATTGTTGTTTTATGAATTGATAAATAATTAAATCTTATATAATATTGTTTTAATTTTTTTTATCAATCAATCAATTGGTAAAAATTAATTAATTTAATGAATCTTTACATCATGAAATAATAAAGTGTATAATATATTTAAATTATATTAATGACAAAAATGTCTTTGAAGAAACCCTCCAGATATCAAAATCACAATCGCAAGGCGACGAGAGAATATGAACTTGAAAAACAAAGAGGTGATATTAAAAAAAATTAATATCGAAGAATGGTGCTCCTTCTGATGTGGATATTCCTGCAGATGAAGGTGGACTACAACTTCTAACAAATACCATAACTCAGAGGAAAGAAGCACCGACTGTTTTCAATCTGTAATTGTGATGCAAAAGGAATTCTCTGAAGAAATTCCAACAAGTTCAAGCGAACCTCCTTTCGCTCCTCAAATAGATGACAAATTAAGAAAACTTATAATTGAAATAGGACCAACAAAAAAACGAAACTTATTGTACCCTTCAGATGATAAGAACAGAAAATTCAATGATACATATGATACATATGATACAATGATACAAATGATAAATTCGGAATCTGTGACTAGAGATTGATTAACACACTCTGAAAAATCCAATAGTCTATATTGTTTCTGTTCCAAGTTGTTTACGTTTCATTTATTAGATAATATGCATAGTATTTTAAGTCGTCTAATTACAACAGGATATTCAAAATGGCAAAATTTGTCACAAACTTTGCACGTCCATATAACTTCTATTACTCACTTAAATAATTTACAAAAGTGATTAAATTTAGAACGTTCCTTAATAGCAAAAACGACAATTGATCAACAACATAAAAAATTAATTGAATTGGAAAAACAACACTGACGGTCAGTTTTAGAACGTTCTATTGAAATAATAAAATATTTAGCAAAGCAATCTCTACCCTTAAGAGGGAAATCGGACAATTTATTTGTTAAAAATAATGGAAATTTCTTACAACTTGTGCAATTATTCGCAAAATTTGATGTTACTATGTCTTGGCATTTACAAAAAGTATTGCAAAATAATTCGGTTCATTATATGAGCAAGGATATACAAAACGAAATAATCGCATTGCTGGCGAAAAATATTAAAGATAAGATTTTAGTGTCTATTCAAAAAGCAAAATATTTGCCTATATATAAAATTAATGGATAGAACACATAGAAATAAAATTTTACATTTGCTTGATTTTTTGTTTAACTTTACATATACTAAGTTTTTATTACCTTTATTTTCACTTAGGAGGAAATTATATTACGATTAATTTTATAAATAAAATTGTTATTAATAATTACTTGTTTTAAAATTATATAATACATGTATTGTTAGTTGTTACAAAAGGTATACCTTATTTTGAAGATTCGCATATTTTAAGTTTGCATAGGGGCGCCAAAGTAGTTTGCGCCACCCGTGGACACATGCATTGGAGAGACTTCCCGTTATCTCTTTACTCGAGTTCTAGAGCATTGTCGATTGAAGGGTTTGACCGATATTAGTAAGCACAATAGAAGCTTTAAAAGTAAAATAGGAATGTCTGATTTTAAAATTTTGTTAAAAAATGTTATAATAATTATTAGGAACGTGTCATATGTCAGGAATTGTTGATAAGGTCATTGGATCCAAAGATTAATGTATAAAGTGATATGACTAAGAATTTTTTGAATATTTTTAAATAGTTTGAGTATGTTAAGTTGTGATAAATTGGTGTTTCTTTATTGTTTAAAAATCTTTTTAAAATTTTAATATTATGAGTATTATGTTAAATTTAAATTTAAAAAAATTTAATTTATAGAGTATTTGATTATTTTAATATTTTATTATAAAAAAAATTAAAAATTAGTCTAAAAATTTTTAAATATTTATTTATTTAATTAATTATTTATTAAAATATTTAATTTTAAAAATGCAATTTTCTTTCAATTATATAAATAATCCATAATATTTTAGTTGGTTTTGGTGCCTGAAGATGACAGTTAATCTGTCAAAATATATCTTACGACGAGTGTTTGTTTGGCGATTTCTTTTAATAATAATAATGATAATAATAATAATAAGGGTGGCTATTAAGTGTGCTCTAATAAATATTTTTCGAGTTCTAATATTACATGTGCTCTTATAAATAAAAGTGAGAAATAAAAGATATTTAAAGAAATTTATTGTGTTTGTTTGGCATTGGTAGTCTACCTCGGGTTATTTTAGTGTAGGTGATTGTGTTTTAATGCCAATTGAATTATCAGAAGCTGATTGTATCTGTAGTGTCTTTTTTGCACACATTGGGCCTTTTCTTTTGCGTTTTTCATCGACCGGGACAGTTTTTGCAAAATTAGTAATGACGATAAATTTAAGTCATAGAGCTAAGCCAATTATATGTTTGCAAACATAATTCTTAAAGAAAACCGGGAAAGAACATTGTGCATTTTTCATTTGAATCCTTTCCAAAGATCACATGTCAGGTTGGGGAAATAATGCTGTGATAGTCATCAAACGATCTATAATTTGATGACATTATTGAGTCGCAATTGCGTTTGATAATTGAGTTTAATAATTTAATGGTATTTAAAAGATAATAAACGATAAATAATTAAAAAATTATAACTTATTTTTGATAAAAGTTTACTCGTAGAAATCCCGTGAACCAGATTTGAATGCATTAAATTTACCAATGAAAGAATCCGAATTCAAAATGTCGAATACAAATAGACAGAAAAAGTAAAAATACTTTTTATTTATAAAATTCTGAATTTCATCTAAAATATATAATGATACCTACAAATTCTACCTACAAATATATTATTTATTCATTCAGAATGATATTTGTAAATTAATAAAAAATTTCCCCATATTTTCTGGGAATTAATTGCAATATCTGATGCAGCCCATTCAATATAAAAGGTAATTATTTGGCGAATAAATTCCCGAAAAGGGAATCGAGAACAATTACTGTTGATGTGAATACCATTGAATATATGCCCTGAAAATTCTAGTTTTCAATATTTCACTATAATTTTAGTATTCCTTAACAGTCTAGTTTTTATTTTTAAGATATCGCAACGAGAGACGTAAAAGGCTATAATTAATATTAAGTTGTTATTTATTAGATTGTCGAATTATTTACCAATTCATTCAAACAAAATGATTAGTTTGTAAATATCGCTGATTACCTATATACAGTGAAATTTCAGGTAAACTTTCATAGGCAAAGCAAATAAACATTTTTCATCATCGCCGTTAATTAACAAGTGAGGTTAAAAGTGCTGTATTATAGCCAAGTGAATAAAATTAATTGAATGAATAAAGATTGAGTTTGAATCTATTTTTATAAATGACAAATTTTCTTGTTTAAAAACATTTTTTTTACATTTTTTATGAAATGATAACAAAAAGTTTGCATAGAAATTCTAAGAGTTCCATGCCAACCCAGCCAGTTGAAACGTCAATTATTCCAAGAAATAGGCCAAAGCCTGGCGGGAAACTTCAAAATTATAACAATTGTCATAATACGGTGCAAAAGCCAAATATTAGTGAGGAGAAAAGCAATAACATAAATTCGCAGAATCCTGATTTATTGGACTTCGAGTCTCAGTTAGAAATCGAAAGCAATAATTTTGAAACTGCAAATCAGTTCAGTAAAACAAAATCCGTTGATAAATTAGAATTCGAAAATGCAAATCAAACTAATTTAATGGATTTCTCATCGCCGATTGACGATAAAATAAAACAGGTTTCGTTCAATTGTTTATTTTTATTATTGAGAAATGTTTATTATTTTCTCAATAAATGCTAATGTTGACATAAGAATAAATAAACCAACTAATTATGTTAAGTTTCTATATATAGAGATATTTCATGTATACAAATACGTTTTTTTAGTGACAAGCTTCATCCTGTTACTTATTTAACGTACAAGTCTTTATTAACGTTTTCAACGCATTTTTACTATCAATGGAGCGTGTAAGCTTTCTATGTTTCGTTTTTATTATTTCCTGCTTTAGTCCATAAAGACTCCTTGCATTGTCATTGTATTTACACTTTTGTGAAAGTAATGCTAACCTATAGTATCCACAGATTTTTGTTGTTTCCAATGGGTTTATTCGATTATATGTTTACTCTACTTTTTTTTCTCAAACGAGCAGGACCCGGTAACTGAAATATTTTATAATTTAAAGAGATTTCTATAAATGTTTGACTAAATGGTGTAAGACATAATATATCAATAAAAATTATAATAATAACAGCCTTTCAAATTTTATAAACTACTGCAGTTATTTTCTACCTTCAATGAGTTCAAAAAAAGTCAAATTTGCTATTCCCAGTTTTTTTGTATTACTGACAATTATCATTTTTTCTTTTATATATAGTTTTTGAGAATCTCTTTGGGTTTGAGCAATTACCCTTATGAGTTTATGTATTAATTTGTGTATTATATCAATTTGAAGAAAACTATTCACTTGTTCAAGCTTAATATAAATTTATAGAAAATGGTATTATTTAAAAATAGTAACAATATAATATCGAAATATTTTTCACATAAGCTAAAATTCTATTTAAACAAAAATGAAATATATTTCAAGTATATAGTTGTCATTAGTGATAGCAATATCGAAATCTCCTTATTCCAAGATTCGGCACTATTTTTGCAATATCGGAATTAGTGTATATGAATGACGACTCGTCATTATTATTGAAATATCTTTATTAAAATAGATAATAGTCCAATATATACAAAGCCCTCGAATGACGCTCATTGTTGTTGTAAAAATAAAGAAAAATAATTTGTATATTTAGTAATGGACAATGATATACCGCATTATTATGTATATTTAATGTTATATATATATATCTTATTTTAAAAATATTTTATTGACAAATTATAAGTATGTAATTGGTGGGACATATGAATAGACAGAAGTCACATTTTATATAATATATTTTATATGATATTTTATAATATTTTATTTAATCAAACTACAGTAGAATCTCCGTATATGGATCATCTTAAACAAGGTACAGCACGATATAAGGTACAATTTATTAAAATATACTACAATAAGTTTTTACTAAGTCAAAACCTTTATCTTTTCGTTCATCATATGGTGCACTGGTATAAGGTACAGTTTCTTTAATATAAAATGGTGTACTTTATAGAGAGATTCTACTGTACCTATAATGTAATAGTTATGTAGGTAATATTTATGTAGGTCTTACATAAATAAGTATTATATAATAGCAAAATTAATTTCATAAGTTGTGATATTACTGCAAACCGACACAGTCAAATATATATTAGTATGTGCGTGTGATTATAAATCAAATAAAAACCTCGAATGTAATATTTTAATGTCTCAACTTCTATATTGGTATCAGTTGCGAACGGTTCTCCTATATAATGACACGAACCAATTCGGTGTTTTGACTCAAAACCTTAGACTTGTTTTCGCTATTTTTTTATATAAACGCGATCTTCATCTTTAAGCTTCTGTAGTCTTTTCTTGAAACGGTTGAACTTACCTCATACCAGTGGAGTAATGAGATGCTTGGTCCCTGTAAGACTAAGTAAATCAGTATGGATAGATTTTGAGTGAAAGCCTTGTTAATATCACATGATAATATAGAATCTAATATTATTCTTTTTTTAATTTTGTAAAGAGCCTTCAAACACTGAGTATTTGAAGTCAATATATATATTATTTCATAGTGTTTTGCATAATTTTAAAAATGAATAGATTTAGTTTTTAAATCAATACTAAGATCACTTATTTTAGTTAACTCTATATTAACTTCACTTTGTATATTTGATTGAGCCATGCAAATCTTGCAACGACAAATTATCCCACTTCCCGTGATCGAATCGAGCTGAAATTTAGCAGATAAATTCTTTGAGAACTTTGTATTCTTTCAAAATTTCAGACCGATCGATGGTATTATAATTAACTTTTCAATTTGGTAACCTATGGAGAAATGTCTTAACTAGGTTATTTTGCGTAGTATTAAATATTTCATAGCATTTAGCATGCATGCTGAAATTTTAATTTTCAGAGAATGTAAAAGAGTGTGATATAGAGAGATTTAAAAACTATGTTTTTACGATTAAATTGTTTTAATAAGCTAACTATATATATAGATCAATTTATTGACTGTTGCATCTTTGCAATATTTATTTTTCACTATACGTTGGGTGATTTTTTTGTTAATTTTATGATTAAAAAAATCGAAAAAGTAAGTTATAAACCGATTATTTATAAAATTAATTTTGAAATTTTGAAAGTTATTCTTCATAAAAACAAACCATACGAGCAATTTTTTAATTTAATTTTTCATTAATTATTTTCCCAAATTCATTTAGTAAATTTTTTTAATTCACCTATCAGATTCGTATTTCCCGGTTTAATAATTGTGTAAACAATTTCTAATTCTGTCTGGGTTTCAGATCTGTCTAGAAATATTTTATTTCAATTAAACTTTTCATATTAAATTAAATATTTCAGTTTTTTAGACGATATTTTTATACAATGTTTTTTAAAAGATTTTTTAGTTTTAAATAAGAATAATCAAAATATAGCTAGTATAATAGTAATAATAATAATAATAATAATAATAATAATAATAATAATAATAATAATAATAATAATAAAAGTAATAATTAGAAATATGTTTATTCATAAAATGAAATATTTCGATCTAAAATAGGTCCCAATCACTCACAAAACAAAATGCAACTAATCTTTCGCTCCTCTCCTTCTCTGATTCACCTATCTTTCTCACGAATGTTTTGAATAAATGACAAAATTAAAACAAAATTTTAAAACCTTTACAAATTAAATTTGCTAATAACGAAATATGAAAAAATTCAAATAAAACATATTGTAAAACATTTTAAAAACAAAGTTTTAATATTCAAATTTGAGTAAAATCGGTCATTTATATTTTTTTGTTAAATTTTGATATGTAGAGATTTGGCTTAGCTGGGCTGAAATAACTTTAAAATATTTGTGTCGATAGCGGAATGGCTTACACTATTATAAATATAGATAAATTATGTTTATATAAATTATTGCGCTATTTTTAAGTTTATAATAATAATAATGATTGTTATAATGAATATATTTTAATTTCAGTTAATAAATACTCCTAAATCTCACTCGCTTAGTAAGAATTTCGGTACTCATGGTTCAAAAGAACATTACAACGTCTATGAAATGATCTCTCATTCATATCAAAATGTTTCCTCCGCCCAGCAATTCAGATATAATAATTATAATTATAATAATAATCAGTTCAATGCAGCAAGGCCGTTCATGAATAATTGCAGTATTCCCAATAACAATCCATTCTTTATGAACAACCATTGTAATGTTCTGAATTTTGGTACTCCGCAAAATTTTAATGTTAGCACTTCAATTTTTTTTATAATAATTATTGATTAGTGGAGTTTGCCGAAAATAATACCCCATGAAAATAAGAAAATAAGTTTTATTTTCGGAGATAAAATTACTAAATTTTTATCATTTATTAGAAGATCAGGATCATGACTAAAAATTTCCCTTAAAAGCTATCATAACTAAAAATTTTCCCTATAGGAAAAAGTTTTAGTCATGATTTTTATGTTATAAACATAAATAATAATAAAAAATAAAGATTATTGAATTAGCAAATTAAAAACAAAAAAAAAATTTTAAAGATTGAAAAAAGAGAGAGAGGGGATAATTAGAATGAAGTTCGTACCTTGACTAAAAATTTCCCCGAAAGGGGAAAGTAATTATGATGTAATTTTGATATTAATTTAAAAAATTATCATAAAAACTTCTTTGATCTGTTCCTCAAAATTACGATGTTGATAAGACGAAAGCGCCTTCAATAATGAGATTCTTTTTTGTTCATAAATTTATTTTTAAGTTTTTTAAAGATGGAATGATTTGGTCTTCTATTGAATCTACAGAAAGAGTTGTATAATTTTACCTAGAAGATTTTGGCATTCTGTAAACACATATTTCTATAAAACTGCTTCTCGTAGAACATTTTACGTGTTTACTTAAATATTTCACGTCCTTTTTAATTTTATATTTTCGATAAATTTTCAACACACTCTTTTAAAGCTCTTCATTGTGTAACATCTACAAGGGAGTTTATTGGTTTTCTAATAATTGATATAGAATACGTAAATATACCGACATTCAAATACAATCATCAAACATCATAACCAACATTTGATCTTTAAACTACAATTTTGACATGGTATTACATAATAAGTTAATTTAATTAATAATAAAATATTATTTATAACTGTCAACTAGACTTTAACTGCTTTTATCGTAAATAATAATAATAGGTAGTTTTGATTTAATTTCTTTAACTTATTTTTTGTATTTAAAGCTGATTTTACCTTTTGATAATATAGTCTTTGTTATGATGTTAGGCTTCAGATTTTCTTTGGAAAAATTTGACAACTAAAAAAATTTCCAGTTTTTTCCATGAATTTTAATTTTGCCTTTGTCAATTTTACTTAATTATTTCTTATCAAATCAATTTTTTAATTTTTAACTCATGGAAAATAGACTTTTGTAAATTTTAATTTAAATTTTTGGAGAGTTGACCATCTTCAACAATGATAACATAAATAAAAAATTCACCACAATATTACAACTATATGCAAAGAGGTTCTCTACTGTTGGAGCAAAAACATTGTAGGGGTTAATATAGAGGAAATGGAATTAATTGAAAAGTGAGCAAGATTTGGATATTAGAATTAACTTTATCAAATCCCATGGATATTTTAATTAAAATCTTTTCGTTGACAGGATCCGATTATCAGTTATATTTTACTAGGTAAGACAGCTCAGTTGAAGTATTGTTCTCAAATACCTTTTTGGTTTGAATAAATAAAATTGAATATCTGTCACTTTTATTTGTTCTCAACAATAAACTTTTACTTTGAAATTTTACTTTATCTTCATTTTCAAGTATAGTAACTTAAGTGAGACAATTGACTTAGTCTGAATAAGATGAAAAGAAAGCAAATATTAATAATAATTGAATTTTTTTGAACAGAAATGGGTATAAATGTAACTCAATTATCAAAACTCAAATAGTGCGAGAATTAGGTTTTCTCGTGAGACAACAAATTATTTAAACAAATTTTGCATAAATTTGCCAGGGAACGGAAAACTAATTAACTATTTATTTAGCGAAATAAAGACTTGCAATTTGAAAATATAAATATTTATCAGTCAAATTGAAAAATATATTTTTTAATTTTTCTACTCTAAATTCATTGCTAAATAACACAAAGGCAATAGCTATCGAATTTTGTTGTTATTTACATATGCAAACTTTTAAAATATTGTTGTTTTTTTAATCTTTTCGTTAATTTCTATAAGGAAAATAGCTATCACACTGTTTGAGAATACATTTTAATTTGATCGCGAAAGCTCTTATTTACAGTTGGAAGTATTAGAAATACAGGCAAACAATACTCTTCAAGCCAATTTTAATGAAAGGAATCTCATATTTTTTACTTAAGTTTAAGTAAAGACTAATTTCTGTCGATTGCATAGTGCCGATACCAATTGACGAGACGAGTACGAAAATAATAATTTAAAATTAATTTGGGACCCATAGAAAAAGTTATTAAGAAAATACAAATTAATTAATTAATTAAAATGACGATAACAAATAAATTAAATTAGGGAGAAATTCTCCGATTTGGATAAATTTAATTACGAAGGGAACTAATTATTCCCTAATGTGATTTATTTCGCAGTCTTTTCTCGGGGAACGGCCGAAGCGGCCAAAAGATGAAAGTAAATTGTTTAACTAGTTCCCCTGGAGTCCAATGTAAATTGCCGTCAATCGGATTAGTTGTTTGAGGAGAGATTCCCTATATAAGGGAGTCTCAAATCAACAACAGACACACAAAATAGTTTAGAAAAATTGCGATTTAAAGAAAGTTGAAAAAGATTCGTGAGATCGGAAAAGAAAACTAATCAGACTTGTCAAGGATATTTTAGTAGTTAATTGAAAAGGCGACTTCCCGTGGGGATTCCTACCAATATTGTAAAAGTAACATTTGAATCGTTGTGAAATTTTTGGTATCGAATAGAAGTTTTCCTGTGTTCAGTTATTCCAGTATCATTTAAAGAGCACGTGGAGTCATAGTAAACAGTTCTACCGAACCAAATAAAATTATAACTCATTACACTGGTATTCAGTAGACGCATTTTGACACTTAATCAAAATAGTTTGACACTATATTTGGTTTTGTAGCCCAAAATTTACCTAAAAATGGTGTTTTTGACTGAAATCTTGTAATTTAAACAAATATTCAAAATAGTGATAACTTCATTAAAACAAAAATTCAAAATGGTGATTGTGTAATATGACCTTGGTCTATTGTGTTATATGACCTTATCCTATTATGCAATATGAATTTGAGGGAGAAAGGGTATTGGCACCGTAAACTCATAATATATTATTTGCAATACTTTTTTTTTAAACTATTTAATAACTAAAAAATATTCTTAATAAATTAAAAAAATTATAATTAATAAATTATTAAAATTCTATTCACATATTTTATCTAGTTAGTGACTATAGTCAGTAATATTAATAATTTACCTGTTTGATCAAAATTATTATTATTCACTTTAAAAATCTATAATTGAAAAATAAATAATTAATATAACAGATAGTTTGTCCAATTTGAGTCGTAAAGATAAATGAAATGTTAGAATAAAATTAAAACATTAAAGGTGAACAAAAAATTAAATGATTTTACTGGTTTGATTCAGTCAATGTCGTGTTTCCGCTATTTCATACATGTCCAACATTTATTGCAATATTTTATTGCTATTTTTCAAATGTCAAATGAAAGCCCAGTCATCAATATCAGATAAGTGAATAATAAAATAAGCCCTTGCTGCAAAGTAATTATTATATTCACTTATCTGATAATTTAATTTATTCTGTTACTATGAAATCACCGTTTTATTGAAATTATGATAAAAATATATATTTAATACTTTTATACCTTTAAAAATTCCAGTGTCTACAAAATGTCATGAAAGTGACACCAATGTTTATAAACGGTAGATACTCGAAGATAACTTCAACAAAACACTTGCTTTTATAGTAAGAAGAAATGGTTTGAATGAAAGAATGTTGATGGGATGAATAGTGAAATTTGGAGATTGATTGAAGCTGATAACAATTTTCAAGATGAACATCTGGTCGCAAACAAATTATTGAAGAGCTTGAAACTGAACTTGGATTGCAACATCAATTAATAAGCAAAATCTTACTGAAAACCAAATAGTGTCATTCGAAGATGAATTAATATTAATAATAATACATGTTTTCTTTTATAAACTGAATAAATACGCATTTAAACTCTTGACTAGTTTAATATTTACCATAATATTATTTTTATGGCTAAATAGTTTGATTTTTTCAGATGCAAATTTCCGTAATGTAAGTTTAAGTCTATTTATTAAAAAATTCTGGAAAACATAAATACAAACCCGGGTTATTAATATGGAAAGCATAGTATTAATAATAATAAAAAAATTTAATATTATTATTTAAATTTTTACAATTTTCTCTTTTTCTAGATGTTCAAAATAGTTCCAACCTTGTATCTATGAATCAATAAATTCTATGAGAAAAAATTTATTAGAAATTATTTTCACTTTTTAAATAATTCTTGTTTTCGATTTCAAAGCAATGACAAGTTGATAAAAGAAAAGATTAAATTCATTTGTTAATTTCCTTACTATATGTTTAATCGGAATCATACATCTCATTTGCAGAAAAGCTATTCTTAACTATATATATATATATATATATATATGTGTGTGTGTGTGTGTGTGTGTGTGTGACTCCTGTGTTATTTTGATATATATAAATGTTGAATGATGGATAAATCAAAAAATATATAATTTTTCTTTATAATTTAGACAGTTGGACCTACCGTTCATAGGAGAAATGTGAGTGACCCTTCTCAATGGTTTCAGTCTCCAAATGTCCCTAATCAAGTTTCCAATACGGCTTCTTCAAATATGTAAGTATTTTAATCTTTATTACAGTTCTCTTAGTAAACAGCTGGATTAAGGATGATATACATATATTTTTATAAATAATTTGAAATTAATCGGCCACAATTTAACAGCCCCACAAAAATATTGTTTTCATTTTGAAGAAATATGTTTTCATTCCTAAAAACTATAGTAATCTATTAAATTCCAATATTGCATTCCGACAGTGCATCTCAGTGCTTTATCCCAAATATTCATTTCGATACTGCATCTCAAAACAACATTGCAGTTCTACATCCCATGCTCCTTTGAAATAATGTATGAAATAATAGTTTTCCTTGATGCATTCCAATCCTGGAGGTTTTGTCAAAGTTATCACTTTTATGGATACAGAGCAAGATTAAAGAACTTAAAATAATATAACCAATAATAATTTTTAAATATTGGATTAGTTTCATTCGTTTAAAAGTTTGTATAATAGGATATTTGTAAAAGGCGAAAGTAAGAAAAATATTTGAAAAATAAAAACTCGTTTCGATATATATATATATATATATATATATATATATTTATAGACTTAATCTAAATGCTTCCGAAAATAAATACTCTTTTGATTTAGATAATTATTTACTGATTTTTATAAATTGTGATTTCTTTGTCGAAACTGAAAAATCTGAATACAATCAAATTGAGTAAAAAATGTAACCGATTTTCAACAAATTTTAGTATGACACCCAAGGACAAATATAAATCATTTATCTGAATAACCTTCAATATATTCTAATGCATCTCTTAAATCGTCTACCAGCGTAGTCGGTTTCCGGGATCCGTAAGTGTTTTTTATTAAATTTTTTCTTAGTGGTGCTTCGTATTTCACTATTAACTCGTCGATTATCAACATTAATAGAATCACTTGTATTTTTGCTCTACTTTCTATTTTTTCTAAAAATAAAATTTCCAAAATCTTTGTATTTTTTAATTCTAATGAGTACTGGTAATCCGATAAGCAGGTCTGGTTGGATTGTCGCCTTGTCATTTGAAATCTCATTGCAATTAATAATTTCTGAGATCGTTAAAATTTATTCCAAATCTGGATTGATTTCAATACAAAATTTTATATCATCAACAGTCTGCAGTATTCGAACAAATTTAAAAGTTTATAATGTCAATATCAATAATCGGACCTATGATTAAATTTGCGCTCATTCATAAAAGTTCCTTAAAATATTTATAAAGTTAAATATTTTAATTATTATGATTATTAAACGATGATTTCTTGGTAGCAGCATAATTTAAGATATCAGATAAGGGAATAATAAAACAAGTCCTTGCTGCAAAGTAATAATTATATAAATAATTATATAAAAAAGTTTCGATTTTATTATTGTTATTATAAAACATAAATTTAATAAATAACTGTAAGCAATTTCTCAAATTTATTCATAAAATGTGAAATATTTCGATCTTTAAAAGATTCTGATCACTCATAATACAAAATTCACAAAGTATTTCTCTTTCTTCTCTTGCTCTGTTTGATCTTCCTTTCCCATGAATGTTTTTAATAAATGAAAAAATCTAAAATTTTTAAAACACATTAAAATTTAATTTACTAACATTTAAAAATGAATAAATCTAAATAATATATTTTTATAAAGATTTTAACATAGTTAAAAATATTTTAAAATAAAACCTTTAATATTCTAAAACTAATAAAATCAGTCATTTAAAAAAACCTTTTTGCTGAATTTTGATAGTTTCTACATTTGCCTTGCTTTGGCTGATTAAGATAAACTTAAAAATACTTATTTGTCGATGGCGGAATCATTTATATAAACATAAATTTAATAAATAACTGTGTAAGAAATTTCCGCAAATTTTTTCATAAAATATGAAATATTTCGATCTTAACAAAATCCTGATTATTCATAATTATTATTCACAAAGTCTTTCTCTTTCTGCTCTTACTCTGTTTGATCTTCCTTTCCCACGAATGTTTTTAATAAATGACAAAATTATTATTGTTATTATTTTTTTTATTATTATAAGAACTTTTTTTGTGTTTCACCTCTGATTTCTTTATAAGTGACAATATTTTCTACAAAATTTGATTTTGAATCAGATTTATTTAAGGTATTCACGAATTTTCGACACAACCTTTTTCAAGTGATTTTAATATTGATCGGGGGAAATGAGAATGGTTGAATGCCAAATCATGAGACGAGTCCAGTAAATTTAGTGAAAGGTCCCTAGAAAAAGCTATAACGAAAATACAAAACTAATTAAAAAAAGGCAGTGCCGAAAATTCGTGAATACCTTAAATAAGTCTGATTCATAGTCAAATTTTGTAGAAAATATTATATTATAATTATTATTATTATAATTATTATTATTATTATTATTATTATTATTATTATTATTATTATTATTATTATTATTATTATTATTATTATTATTATTATTATTATTATTATTATTATTATTATTATTATTATTATTATTATTATTATTATTAAAAACATTTTAAATTTCTAACCATTAAAACGAATATATTAAATGTTGCACTATCGGATCAATTATTAATTGCTACCGAAAATATAGTTAGTTAGCAAAAATTGATTTTCCGTTTTACTCGACTTGTTTATTTTGTATTATTCTAATTGAATTTATATTTATAGAGCTCTTTTTATTGATTAAAATTCAATTATTTCATTGGGAGAATTGAAAAGCAAAATCAACAGTAATTAGTTTTGTCATTGGTGCTGAATTATATGATTTCAGCTTCTGCTGCTCTTGTAGGGTTTCAAGAGATATTTCAAGGAGTTATTACTGATAAGTTAAAAAGTTTCATAAAGAGGTACAAGGGAGCTGGGCGTGAAACACTGTGTAAAGACAAACGTTTAAATCCATTGATGGATCATCACATCGAAATAAATTTGAGAATCTAAACCTAAAATCATATTATTTGTTTTGCTTTACAATTCCAATTTTTATTTTGTGTTTTGAATATTGTTCTAAGAAAATTAACGTAAATTTTACTTGCAGAAATTATATATTTTATGCTTTGAAAACATTCATAAAATAGAACAACCAACTATTTTAATTATCACTATTTTATATGAAAAGGAGGGTTTTGAGTAGATTATATTTATTTCAAATTCTTAAACAGTTTATGAACATAAAACTTTAGTCTACAACCGCAAAAATTACCAATGAAAATGAAGCCTACAAATGTGCTTGATGAGTTTGATCCTTTGACAAAATGAATCCAATGGTAATTGATGTTTTTTTATTCTACAAATTTAATCTCATCATTATCTATAAATCACTGTTGAATATTTTGTAAAGTAATTTGTATTTAAATTTATTTTATAAATGTATATTAAGTATAACGCATCTCTCACTAATACTAACGTAAGATTTGTTGTTACTCTCTGAAAATTGAGTTAAAATTAAATTATTCACAGGCATGAGCCTATGAATACGTTACAATACTCAACTTAGGCTTTTTATTAACCATTTGCTCTGGCAATTTATCAACATGCGAGAGTAGTGAACCCGTTCAAAGATTTTTACAGAACATCCGTATATTATTTCAATCCGCATAAGTTAGACGCTATATAGTATATAGTTTGTTGATAGAACTGTGCAAAGATTTCCCAAAAGGATGGTTTCAGATACGAACACGTCATTGCCTACGGATCTCCCGCAATGAGCAGCAATAAAAAAGAGTGCTGCATAACGAGAAAAAAGTTACTGGAATATATTACTTCTGCAAAAATTTTAATCACTATTTGTGTGGGAAAAGATTTTTATTCCATAGACTACAAGACAATTAGTTTTATGATAACAACGAAGAAGCCAATAACAGCACAATTCCAGACATGGATTAATCATTTAAGCAGTTTGGATATACAAATTTAATACAGGAAAGGCACCGATCATGCAAATCTGGATATACTCTCCAGGAAAACATGCGGAACATGCATACAATTCATGATGAAACACAAAGAACCGAAAAGTGGACGGGTTAAAACAAGGTTATTAGCCGTTACAAAAGAAGAAGGTGTAATGATGAGATGCATCGCATAAAGATGAAATAGAAAAATTTAAGAACAGAAGATTTATCATGTATATGCAAATAATAAAAAACTGTGGATACCAAAATCTAAAAGACCGGATATGATCAAGGAAACAAACTCATTATTATGTCACACAGGAGTGTTGGGGTTAAATATAAATCAAACTTAGGGCATGGAGAAACGTGAAAAATAAATAAAAACAATAAAATTATTAAAGTGCAAAAAATTAATTAGAAATTTTGAAAATTAATATTGGTCGGAAGAAATGGGGATGGTTGGACGCCAAATCATGAGACGAGTCCAGTAATATTAATAAAAATTTAGTGAAAGGTCCTTAGAAAAAATTATAACAAAAATACAAACTAATTAGAATTAATTAATCAGCTAATGGAAAACCCCAGTAAATGGGAATCCCGATCACTGTCGAAAACCCGATACTTATAGATAGTCGATAATGATCGAAGATTGGGCGAACAACTTACTAAGCAATTTTCTTGTTAAAAGGGTAATAAAACCCGAATTTTTGGAATAATTGTTGACAGATAATTAGATTGTTTGAAAGAAAACAGGATATAAAAAGGTGCTCGTGTATTTCTAGGACAACGCACACATCCACAAAAGTGCAGCATCCGTGCGAGTTCTTGAGGAAAGTGGATTTGACCTATTGGACCATCTTCCATACAGTCCAGACCTTGCCCCGGTTGATTTTTACCTTTTATGTCAAGAAAAATTTATGTGACAAACAGTTTGCAAATGCTGAAGATCTGAGGGAAGAGGTAAAGAGTCCTGCGTGATCAGTACTTGGATTTCTTCAAAAATGTATTCTCTGAACTGATATAGCGCCGGAAAAAGTATGTGAATGTAAATGGCTCTTATGTTGAAAAGTGATGTCTATACATGTTATACGTTATTGTTTAAAACTTTGGTGTTTCTATTCAATTGCTTTCCTAGTTATTGCACGTACTTTTTTGGCGCACCACGTAATAAATGTTTTCCTTTTATATTAATAATAATATTTCAGTGAAAAACTGACTTCTCCCTTATACCATCATTTGTAATATTTGACATACAAAGTCATTATTCAAGTTGTTTAAAATCCTAAGTTGTAAAAGGAAAAATTATGACAGAATTAATTTAATTTTTAAGGTCTGATAGCTGCTGCTCAATGGTTAAAAGTTGACGTTTCAAAAATGAAAATGCAGTTTTGTTTGTATGTAATCTCAGAATGAAGCGAAGTCCATTTCAATCATTTCTTCAGTTGATTTGTACATAGTATGAGCTTTGTATGACCAAATGTATTATTAGCTGTACATAATAATAAATGTTTGGAGCACAGCAATGATCCATTATGACAATTTTGTGATAAATTATTCAGCTTTTATTTGAATAACTTTGACGTTATCTTTAAATGAGCTTTTTTTTATTTTCACTCTTTTGTCAACTTGTGGTGGCCATGTATTGTAGAATTGCACTGATTTAGATTGCATTATTTATGTTTTATTAATTTTCCAGCTATTTGTTTTTGTAATAGGGGTTCTGGATTGTTTCCGGATTTGATTTGACAATATTTTATTATGATTATTAATACAATTATTATTTTAAGAAATTGCCATGCAAACACGTGTCTAACGATGTATTTCAATAGATTCATGACATGGATTTTAATTGATAAATTCAAACAAATCATTAATGCTTTAATACCTTTATAACCTTTTCAGTACCATTGGGTCATATATGTCCAAATGGTATTACCATGTGTGATATATTTGTCCCTGTAGTATTATTATAAGTAAAATGAGTTCTTTTTTCAGAAATATATCCCGAGCCCCTAAAAGACTTCTCCACTTCAAAAAATAAATAAATAATTTTTAGTTCTTTTTTTTATCTATTTACTGGCACATCCAAAAATTAAGTTATTTTTCAAGAAACAAATTGGACTGAAAGGGTTAAATTTTCCTTTCAACAAATAACTATTTTTGTGATCTTATTTCTATTATATCAAATGGACCATAATATCTGTTTTCTTGTTTATTTCTAACATCTTCCTTGACGAGTACTAATTCTCCGACACTAAAAGATCTATGAATTCTATTTCTTTGATTATATTTATTTATACGATTAGCTGATTTAATATTATTTATCATTTAATTTTTTTGATTCTTTATTGTTAGCTTCTGTACCATATACAAAACGCTCTTTGCACAATTTTCTTCCATAAACTACTTCAGCTGAACTAACTTTTATACTTGATTACATTGTTGAATTGATTGCAAACTCTATTTGAGGTAATGCTTCTTCCCATGTCTTAAATTGTTTTTCTTCCAAATAACAAGAAATCCTGTCTCGGTGTTTTAAATTGTCTTTCAATTTGGCCATTGGATTGATGATGATAACGACTTGAATAAACTATTTTCATTTGATATTTTAGTGCCATGTTCCTAAAACTATTCGAATTGAAACATTTTCCTTTATCAACGTGAATTTATTTTGGTGGACAAAATTTCAAAATCCATGAACACATTGTCGACTACCGTTTTTTAATCCGTCGTTCTTACTGCTTTTAGCACTATGTATTTACTAAAATGGTTAATTATTGTAAGAACATATTTTCTTCCAGATAGTGCGGTTTTAAATGAACTACAAAAATCAATGAATATATTTTCAAATAGTTTTCTAGCATTCAACTTTTCGATAAATTCTTTTGTTTGACCAGTAAATGTTTACGTTTTTGGCAAATCTCACAGGTTGTTACAATATTTTTAATACTTTCATATATTTGCTTAAAATAATAATAATTCTTTAAATAGTTTGAAGTTTTGCTAATTCTAGCAAGACACAGTTCTTTATGAATTTCTAATATAAATTAATTTTTCACGTTTGATGGAATATAAATTTTATGTTTATTAGTCATAATAATGTTATTATCTATGTAAAAACATTCCTTTTTCCTTTTATCAATATCTTTTAATTCATTTATTTCTTTTGAATTACTTTGCCACTTGAAAGTTTGATCTTCTGTTGACATTGCTAATATTTTAGTTTTGATTTTCTCTGCTTTGTCATCTATGTGATTCATTTGACACTGTGTACAATTCCCAATATATGTCGTGATAGTGCATCTTCATTATTATGCTTCTCAACTTTGCGATATTCTAATAGCATATCCAAACTACTTATAAAATTTATCCAATTTGGAAATTGAGCTGTAATTGGTTTTTTGTTGTTAACATAAATGTGATTGGTTTATGGTCAATCCTCTAAATAAATTTCTTTCCATACAGATAATGTTTAAAATGTTGAGAAAAATAGAAAACGGATAGTAATTCTTTTCTCGTTAGCAATATCCAATTTAATGTTTATTCATACTTTTTACTCATAAGCTATTATCTTTTCTTCATTATTGTCACCTTTTGGGATAAAACAGCACCTATACAGTCGAAACTAACATCTGTATCCCAAATAAAGGTTTTATTAAAGTCTATATGGCATAGTATTAGTGCAGTGGTCAAAATATGTTTTAATTTATCAAAAGCTTCTTCACATTGTGTTGCACAAACAATACTTTTGTTTTTACCACCTATCAAAGATTCCAACAGTCTAGCTATCTTTGAATAATTTTGAATAAATATTCGATAATAGTTACATAATCATAAAAAGCTTCTGAGATGTTTTACACAGTTAGGCTGTTTCACGTTTTTAATTGTTTCAATTTTGGAATTATCCGTCTTAATACTTTTATCATTAATTATGTGACCAAAAAACTTCAATTCAGATTTTGGATTGATTTTAAGACCAGATTTTCTAATTACAAGAAAAAGTTTATTAATTCTATTTTTGTGTTTCGCAATTGATTTTGAAAATATTAAGATTTCGTCTAAATAAACTAGTGCTTCATTCCACATCATATCACCAAAAATTTTTGTCATTAGTTTATGGAAGATCGAAGGTGCCGCAGCTATTTCAAAAGGCATCCTATTAAAGTAAAATTGACCCTGTCCTCGTCGAATTCAACTTGGTAATAGTATTTACTAAATCTATTGATGAAACATATTTTACCTCATTCAGAGAATCTAACATTTCGTCAACATTTGGAATTGGAAAAGCTAGTCTAACCGTATTTAAATTTAAAATTCTAAAATCTAAACACATTTGTATGTCAGAAGTTCCCTTTTTAGGCACACACAATAGGAGAATTCCAAGGTGATTCACATTTCTAAATTCTTTTATTTTCCTCCAAATTTTTAACAATTTCTTCTAACTTTTTTTCATAGTAAATTGGTTGTTGCTGGGGATTAATTGATGTCGGTCCACAATTCGTTTCTATTCGGTGTTTTAAAATATCTATTTTGCCCATATCCCATTAATTACACATAAATTTATCTGTAAACTGTATGACAATTTCATATACTGGATTACAACTTTCAATCTTTATTACCTCATCTACAGTTTTATTATCTTTCTTAATTATTGGAGCCAAATTTTGCTTGCAAACTGAGGATATTATCATTACTAATCTCAACTAACTTAATATTTAATTTATTTAATAAATCTATTCCTATAATCACTTCTGGGTATATTTCTTTGGCTAAAAAAAATTCGCCGATTAATTTCTTACAGTTAAATTCTATTTGTAAAGAAACTCTTCCTAAAATACTAAAAATCATTCTGGTTGTTAAAATTATTGTATAAAAATAATATATTATCAAATTCTTGATTGGGGAAAAAATCAATAAAATTATCAAACATACAATCAGTCAAACATTCATTACATTCAATATTTAATGTCCTCAAAATGTTATCATTGCTTACATGTGATTTATCGCTCCTAAAATATCCCTCCTACTTGGAGCTTTGGCATTTCCTGAAATCACAGAGTGATCGTCATAGTCATTTAGCTCGTCGTCGTATACTGCAGCAACATGATCTCGGTCATTCTGTTCATTTTGTCGATTTGAATTATCCTGATATCGAATATTATTTCCATTGAATTGATTGGCATTTCCTCTGTATTGATTAGAAAACACCTAAAGCTTAAATGATGTGGCTTACTACAGCACAAACATCGAATATTTGGACATTCACGACGCATGTGACCAATTTCGTGACATGTATAGCATTGAATACTTGGACGTGTTTCTGAACTTCTATTTTAAAAACTGGTTCGAATTGGTTGTCTGCTGTTGAAATCTTGAGTGAAATTTCTTCTTCCTTGAAATTGATTTCGTGGTTTTTGAAATTAGTTTTTTCTATCAATCATATTTTTATTCCTGAAATCTCCATCATTGTTGTATCGGCCATTTTTTAAAACTGCAGCATAAGAATTATTTCCGACCACTGCCACTTGTGTCTTCGACTTATATTCATCCATTTTCTGCAATATTCTTTTGATATATTTGTTTGGCGTTGGACCTTTCTGTTCTAATTCTCCATCATGTTTCGCTTCTTCTTAAGTGAATTTTCCTTTACATAAATCTTCCGTAATTTCGTAACGCTTTATTTCACGTTTTTCTTTTTCATTGTCAAGGCAATGTTTTAGAAAAAAGATGTCAACTTTGACATTGTTAAGTTTTGCTTCAAGATCTTTTAAATACCTTTTTCTATCTTATTGATATAGGTTTCTGCATCATCTTCTCTTTTTCGATAATTTAGTAAATTTTCAAGATCCTTAGCTAAATCTTGATTTTCTTCAAAAGCTAATCTTAACCTTTTCAAATAATCTTCTTCATCGGGAATTTTGTCATATTTGTTGTGAAAATTTTCATCCAAATATGCTCCAACTATCACTTTTCTTTGGCTGTTGTCCAATTGAATTATTGAAAAATAGGATTCAATTTTCTCTATAAATTCATCCAGATCATCTCCAATTGAATATGTCTTCGGCTGTCGAAGGATTCGCAGTAATTCTTAAGTTGAAAGTGTGGCCACCATGTAAGAAGATTAAAATAACATTATGTGTGAAGAATTTATTAATGACAGGCAGACAATATATATATATATATATATATATATACACTACATGATTGTCTACAGCACATGCCTCGTTGGGATAAATAATAAGCAATGATCCAATTCGAGGAGCCAGAAAATCAAAGTAATCAATCAAACATGCAGGCAATCATAAACATTAATTATAAGGGTTGACATATAGGGGACAGGGAGATCAATTATCCCAATACAATTACATCACAATTATTACACGTTTAAAATCATACATGCCTTTTGCACTTATACAGCTCATATTGTGCTCAATCCTTTTAGTCGACAATGTTCAAGAACTCGAATAAAGTATGTGAAATTACAGCCATTACATATAAAGTAATTTTATTGTAAATATAATTAGTAATGCGTGATACAAGTGTCGAAACTACTAATGTGTATAAAATATACGCCAAAGCTTATGGTTAAATTTTAATTATTTTTTATTAAATAACTAACTGAAAATTAATAATAAATTCACCGTAAAATTTAATTTTATTTGAATAGTTTTAATTTGTTTCAATTTATGACCAACTGACCGAAAACAATTAAGTAAAGGAGAAATTTAATTACAAAATTAATCATTTGTGTAAAAGTGTTTTAATTTTTTATATTAATTTATTTTAAAAATTTAAATCCTCAGATTTAATTGGCAACTTTTAATCAAAAAAATCTCAATGAGTTTTGATTATTATTTCAAAAATTATTTTAATATTATTTAATTGAAATTTTTAAAAGTTTCACGTGTTCAATTCCAATTTTTAAGAAAATATAAATTATCAAAATTATAATAAATGATAAATTTGGCAAATTTTATATTTTCGGGTTTCATATAAATTATAGGCATCCAAAGTGTTTAACACTTTGACTGCGCCACGCTTTTTGAGTTTTTGTGCTCGTTGTGCGCATTGATTTCAATGGTTGCGTATAAATTGTGTAGAGCAGTTAATAATCATTTTTTAAGTTGAAGAGTAACAGATTGTTTTTTAATAATGTTGGGGTTAACAAAGTTGACAAAATTAAAATGGGAAATCAAAAACAAACAGTGATATTCGAAATAATAATTAAAAAGGCAAAATCAATTAAAATTTTAAAATAAATATTTATCGGAATAAATGGGTATGGCCGGATGCCAAATGACGAGACGAATCCAAATATTATAAAATTAAATCGATTGGAGGTTTCCAGAAGGAAATATTTAATAAAAATAGAAATTAATTAAAAATTAATTGGCTAATGAGAAACCCGATCAGTGTGAGAAACCCGAAACGTCAACAAATTCTCTAATTACGGAAAACGAAATTGGTTGACGAAAGAAACCCGGGATAAAACAGGAACTCGCAACCAAAATAATAATTGTAAACAAATGGAAACCCAGGGAGCCTAGAAATAACTAATTTGGTTTTGGACAGAGAGATGTCAAAAATGCCAAAACCAACTTAATTTGCGGGTGACTTGATTTGCGAGTTGATCGAAGAGAATATTTCAGAGATCGGAGTAAAGGAGGTAATAAGCTTAAAGATAAATAAACCAGCCAAACAAATTAAATTCTCGTGCACCAGACAGGGACATCTCCCTTTGGAAAACGTATCCCTACGCGTTGAAATATTGTGAAATCGTGCATAGTAATTGTGTAGAGTATTGTGAATTGAATCGATTTGTGTGAAAGTTGTGATATATAAATTGGAAATAAATCATATTGTGTTGGGCTAATTGAATTGATTAAAGAAGGATACCAAGAAGTCAGACCTAAGCACCTACTTTCTATATAAAAGCCCAGCAATAAGAATATTCACAAAGGGTAAGAAATGAATAATACATTACACAAATGCAGCAGTTATGATCCCAAAACAAATTCCCAATTATTGTAAAATGTTGCTGCTAGGTACTAAAACACAAGTAAAAATATTTAGGCTTAATGCGAAATTCCGGTAACCCATTTAATTATATTCACTAATTTTAAAATTACAATAAAATTAATTTTTAAATATTTTATTATGAATATATAATTACAATTACTTATATTTTAATTCACACTTATCATTTGAAAAAGTAAAAATAATAATAATAATTGTTTATTTTAATTAACAAATGAAGTATTTCAAATCTAACAAATAAATAAATGTTTTAATTCGTCACTTGTCCGCAGTTCGCCTGTCAACTAATCACATTGCTTGGCACAATTACTTCACGAAACTTTTTAATTCATGTATTTAGACATGTGTTCCAGAGGTTTAAGAACCAATTTGATATTTTCTCTTGAAATGTTATATTTCTCCATATTATCGGGAATATCCTTTATCGGAAACCATTTTATCACTTGGATCTCATTGTCCACTAACGGCTGTAAAAATGTGTCTTTTCTGAAATTGCGAATCACATAGTATCTACTGAGTAAGCTGTATTGAACATGATCAAAATATAAATCTTTATCTATTATATTGGAGAGGTCTATTCCAACTTCTTCGTAGATTTCTCGGATTGCGGTGTCCATTAAATGCGCGTCGGTTTCTTCTACTTTCCCTCCGGGGAAAATATAATATTCATTATAGTGACATTTTGTCAACAAGACGTGCTCCATGTTTTCGTCAACAATGATCGCTTTCACTCGAGGTATAAATCTGCGATTATAATTCCATTTGTTATATTCATTGACAATGTCAATATTTTGTGGGAGAATCTCTTGCAAATAGTATCGAATTCCTATGATAAATCTCTTAAAATGTTGCGATGATTGCTTTTCTTTTAATTTGTTTGAATCGACGTAATACCAATACATTTTCTCTAGTCTCCAGAATATCGCTGACATGTCAGTTTTACAAGTCATGACATCGGATAGAAATCTGACAAATAAATCCTCAATTATTTCATCCGAGATCTCAATGGATTTCAGCTCGAATTTCAGAATTGAATTTGTTCTTAGAAAGGAAGTACCTGAATATCTTACCATTTTAAATGTTTTGATTACTATCATTTGTTTTTCACTTAAATATCAAAGTTTTGGGCTAATTGCGTCATAATTATTCCCTGAAATTAAAATTACTAAATGTTTTTCCTTATTATTCATTCGGTTGCCAAAGTCATTGTTTCTTGAGGAAATCTTTTTATTATTGACTTCTGAATTACAACAATGAATAAATAGAAGTCAAAAATTGCAGAGAAGTATAAATAAAAAGGTTATTTGAAATATAGTTGCCAAGCATTAGAAACCGCTTAGCCTTATATTCCTATTGGCTACCAACATGTTTTAGCGATTAAATGAAAAATATCGTTGTTTATTTTAATTATTTAATGACTTGCTAATGTAACTTTGCACTTATATGCCATTTTTACTATTCTTTAAGCAGAGAAACTTTTTGTGACAGTTGATCAAAACAATTTGAAAGCTACATAATAAATAATGTTGATAATTTTTTTTAGTTCTTTTATATATTTATTTAAGATTTCATTTATTACTCTCTATATTAACTTAACTTTGTACGTATGTTTGTATGAACTACGCCAGTCTTATAACGGCGAATTAACCCACTTCCCGTGATCGGATCAAGCTGAAATTTGGCAGATAGATTTTTCTTTAAAACTTTTAGATGAATCAAATGTACTATAATTTACATTTTCGTAACTTTCCAATTTTGTCACCTATTATAAAAAAATATTAATAAAATGTTCCTTTCAAAGTTATTTCTTAGCTAGGCTATTTGGCGTAATATTAAATATTTCATAGCATTAGTGGCGGATACATAGGGAGGGCAATGGGGGTGATCACCCCCCTTTAGATTATTTTGGAAGAAATTTTTTTGCGACTTTTGCTTGGTGTTTGCAGCCCTTTATTAAGAAATCATGCAATGTTAGAAAAATGTTCAAATTTAATGCAGAAATATAATGTTGTGAATTATATTTTAAAGTGCTTTAAAATTATTGAAATACAATTATTTGATGGAGACTAGAAAGTTTAGTTGTTGAACTAATAACGTATTTAAAACGTTGATTTATTTATTATTTTAACAATTTATAACACAAAATCTCGTTTTCGATTTCACGACTTCGCAAAACGATCAATCACGTTTTTAATATTTACTAGAATGTCTCTGTGTACATTAAGTAGGGCCAATCCAACTAGTCTGTTTTCTGCTATTCGTGTTCTCAGTCAGGTTTTAATTCTTCGCAGGGTTGAGAAGCTACGTTCAGCACTGACAACACCTACAGAACAACTTGTGAGTGGTTGGATATTGCACCTGGTCACATAAATCAAAAACAACAAAAAGATCACTAGTGATTATATTCCATCATCTTCTTTCATCCTCATGCATTTCCACTGCAGTGGATGGATATGTCACCGCTGGACCACATACCCCCCCCGGTAAAAATTTTTTTCTAAGTCTAAAAGTACAAATTTTTAAAAGTACATTTTTTTTAAACAAAGACAATGACTCATACAAGGTCATTGAAACAAAGACTATGACTCATCAAAAAAAATTCAAGGTAATTAAAAAAGACCATGACTCATTCAAGGTCATTGGATGACTCATCATATTTTTCATGGTCATAGAAACAAAGACCATGACTCATCAAAATAATTCAAGGTCATTCAAAAAAATTTTTAGGTCACGGATTTTTTATTCATTTTTCAATTATAATATGTCAACTTACTTTTTTAAGTTGTATATATTTTTTAAATTTTATTCTATTTTATTATTATTTTTTATAAATATTATTATTTTTATTATTATTTTTTATAAATATTATTATTTTTATTATTATTTTTAAAAATATTATTAATTTTCAAGGTCATTTAAAACTTTTTTCAAGGTCATTCAAACGTAGGTCAAGGTCATTCAAAAAAATTTTTCAAAATTTTTTCTATGTTGAAAAGTACACGATTTTATATGTCACCGCTAGACCAAAAACATAGAAAATTTGTCGAAATTTTTTCAAAATTTTTTCTATGTTGAAAAGTACATATTTTTTCAAGGTCATTCAAAATTTTCTCAAGGTCATTCAAATTTTTTCAAGGTCACTGATTTTTTAATCGTTTTTCAATTATAATTTGTCTACTTACTTTTATAAGTAGTATATATTTTGTAAATATTTTTTATTATTATTTTATTAATATTATTATTATTATTATTATTATTATTATTATTATTATTATTATTATTATTATTATTATTATTATTATTATTATTATTATTAATATTATTTCTATACAATAAAAACCGAGACATATACAACAAAATTTTATTATAAAGAGATAATTCTACTATAGTAATATTGTCGAAGAGCTTTATTCAAAGCCCATTCCACATACTTTCGATATCGTACCGCACAGCAATGACAACCATCACCACATGGATATTCAGGTTCCATATCTTTTGACAAATTGTTTTGTTCGATATCCCATAGGAACTCGTCGATTACAGTAAATATCCATATTGGTGTATGATTGAATATCAAGTCTGGAATTATTTATGCTGGCTTATCCATGATTCCATGTATTTCTGGATAATAGAATTCCAGACGTTCTTTAATAACTTTAAAATAATCATCTAAAAAACAAGTAATAATAATAATAATAATAAATTACCATAATGTTTAATTTCATTCATAGCTTGAACTGCGCTCGGTACAACCATTTTAATGATAAAAATTGAAATAACAATTACTTTTATACTAATTTAAACCAATGAGAACACACACACACACAAATCTTTAGCTATAAACAATAAATATTAATTTATATTGTTTTGAAAATGATTAAAGAAATTTTAATAATATTATTAGTTTTTAATATGGTCAACTCAATTGTTGTAACCGTTCAAGGTAAAAATTCAACACGATGTGTATGTCCTGATATAGCAGTATTGATGGATATTTTGTATATGATAGATAGGCCTATATATTTGAAAACTCCAGTCAAAAGATTATCTGAAAGAATGAGTAATTTAGAATTCCGATTTGAACATACATATGAGACTTTAAAAAGAGCTAAAAACGAATTATATGATGATATTATATATCTAAATAAGACCATTGGTATTATCAAAAATGAATTAAGAAAATCAATATTAGAATTGAAAGAAAATCGTAAACTTAATGAAAAAATTATGTATCAAGTTCAATATAGTATAAAATTTTATTCTAATAAAACAACTGATCAGTTCAATCGTATAATGAAATTACAAAAACCAGTTAACAGTGGTGGCAACAACTTGAAAGAAGCTAACAGTGCCAACAAATCATCATTGCCATTTCCATTATATATTTTTACATATTTTCTTAGTATTGCATGATTCTGATTGTTCGAATATAGTATAAAGAAGCTTACACTTTCAAATATTTTTATAAAATGCCAGAAACTAAATTTTTTATAACCTTGTTGAATGAGCTGGTCTCTAATAATAGAGAAGAAGATGATATCATTAAAAACATAAAATTCATGGTAAACCGTACCGAGAAAATCGTAGAAGACATCTCATTTGATTATGAAAAAATTCTCAATTTGCCAACATTAGAGAGAAAGAAGGCATTTCAATCATTATTTAGTTACATGTTCGATGAAAATAATAAATGGATGCGAATAATAGTAGGATTAATGTATATGAAACACATGATATTAAAATCTGGATCCGACTATGAAAATTATTTCCAGTGGTCTATAGAGGTAAATTACTTTATATTGTTATTAATTTATCATTATTTAGGTGATAGAAACAAAAATTGATCCGTGGGTAGAAACAAACGGTGGATGGTCAGCGATTATTCAAGTTGCCACAGAAGCCCAACGTTCAGATATTTATATCGAAAATTGCAAATTTTTATTAAAACTATTAACTAGAGCATCGGTTTTATATTTATGTAATAAAGTTTATCATAGATTTTAATAAATATTTCTTTGCTATTATTATTAATAAAAAACTACATTTTTAAAGATTTATTGATTATTACATGTACATGGTTCACTACAATATTCTGTCATTATATTTTCTATAACATGGTCTATACAATTCTTAAATTCGGTAGGCTCATCTTTAATAATTTCGGTAGTATCTTCAGTATCATTAATATTCTCTTCATCATTAATAAGTGTATCATCAATAATTTCTTCAGAATCATTAATAATTTCAGTATTAATTTCTCCATCATTAACAATTTCAGTATCGTCACTCTGACATTCTGAATCACAACATGAATCTTCTTTATTCAATGCTTCAACTAGAGTCAACATATCTCTAATTTTTACACCGGTTATTTCTTCGAGTTTATCAAACAAAAAGTTTATTAAATATTCTAAACGAAATTAATTAATTATTTTATATTTTATATTTACCTTTTTCAGACACCATTTTTAAAACTATTTTAAAGCTAATTATAATTTTGTTTATAGAATAACAAAGAAAACATTAATACATTTATTAAACACTAAACACTATACATTAAAATAATTGTGAAAGTCTAGCAGTAACAATTTTCCAGATTGGAGAAAGCACATCATTTTGATCAGCTTTATATCCTTGGATTGCTATTGTTAAATACCAGTTTTCCTGTTCTTTAAAACCTATTTCTGTAAATGCATCATAATATCTGGTATATTGACTGGTGAAGAAAGCATTTTGATTGCATTTTAAATTGGAATTGATCTTTTTGAACATATTATCAATATCCTTGATATCTATCATTGAGAGAGTCCCAGCGAGAGATTGAAATTGAGTTTTATTAAGTTTAACTGGATTTACCAATTGCATATTGATAGGCTCCTTTAAAAAATAAAATTTATAATTGTGGAACATCTGAACTGGTTGGACACTAATAGCACTTATTTTCTTGGTCATGTTTGATTTATGATCTTTATAAGGGGGTGACGAGCTTTTATACCCTTGACAGATACTGATTAACCAATCAGAATCATGCATATTATTATAACAAAGACAGGGCATGATAAGTGCATGATAAGTGCGTGATAAATGCGTGACTGTATACAAACTGAATAAAGAAAACCCATACATTGATTTTACATACATCATCTATATAAAATACATTATAATATCACATGTTTCATATTATTATTATTATTTTATTTTTATTGTTACCACCAAATAAACTATAATAAAAAACTCTAAATAAAATACATTATTGTTATTACTATTATTATTATTATTATACTATTATTATTGTTACCACCAAATAAACTATAATAAAAAACTCTAAATAAAATACATTATTGTTATTACTATTATTATTATTATTATACTATTATTATTGTTACCACCTAATAAACTATAATAAAAATATTAACAAAACAAAAATCCGAATTCTAAACATTTATTTTCTAAAAAGTTGATATTTAGAAGAATTCCTAGCAGATTTCGCAAAGCACCATTCGACATATCGCTGGTACCAAAAATCGCAGCAACTGCAACCCAGAATACAGGGGTATTCGGGTTCCATCTCCTTCGGTCTTCGATCAAGCTTTATATCCCATAGAGCTTGATCTATGATATTGAATATCCATATATTTGTTGATCCATATACCAGATCTGGAATGATTGATTCTGGCTGGTTTTTCACTATTGCTCGTAGTTGTGGGTAGAAAAAGAACAAACTTCCTAAGATTACGGCCTGATATTTATCTGGAAACAGTGATAATAATATTAATAAATAACAAATAATAAATTTACCGTAGTTTTCTATTTCTTTCTTTGTTAATTTTGTGCTTGTAATCATCATAGTTTTTTCCATTTTTAAAAATGAAATGAAATGAATAACCAAGTTGTTTTAATCAATCATTAGCCAATCAGATATCGACCAATCCAGTGATTTCATTTTGTATGTCACAAACAATATTTTTGTACTCTAGATTTCGCAACCCTAATATGACTATTTTGCCACTGGCAAACACGTTAACACACATTGGGTTGTATTTTAAAAGCCTCAATGCAGGAAATAATTCTGGCTCGAACATACAAAGACATTTTGTTGACATGTTGTATAGATTGATAGATTGTCCCATATCCATGATAACCGTAATTGACTGTATTTTAATTTCCTTTATTCTATATTGTAATTTATTGACATCTAAAGGTTTCTTGCATCCCATGATTCTGCATTTGCCTGATTTGAAAAATATAATAGGGTATTTTCCGCTTCTATCAACAATTTGCTGGGGTTTGCCATTTGGAAACGTCATTTTTGATACATCGAAAGTTCCTTGATAATTTATATTTGATAACATAATTAAACAATAATGAAATATTAATCTATATATATGATTTTTAGAAAGAGTTCATTAAATCATATAACATAAACAAAAACCTATAATTATACAAATTAATAATGGAATTAAGAAATGATGATGTATATCAAATCGTCGGCCCAAGTGGTAGCGGTAAAACTATGTTTGTGTGTAAATTACTGAAATCTAATTTATTTCAAACAAAATTCAACAAGATTTATTGGCATAGGGGTGCAGATGAAGAACATGGATTAACTCAAGATAATTTCTGTAAATTGAAAAACATAAAAATAGTAAAGGGTTTCGATAAAAACTGGTCAAGTCGTTTAAGGAAAGGTGATGTCATCATTATTGATGATTTGTATCAGGAAGCTAATAAAGAAAAGGATTTTAATAATTTATTCACAAAAATCAGTAGACATGTTGGTGTTACTGTGATCTTTATTACTCAAAATCTATTTCATCAGGGTGGTGCACATCGAACAAGGAATTTAAATGTTCAATATTTAGTTATTTTCAAGAATCCTAAAGATGCAACAGTTATTGATTTTCTTGCTCGACAAGCATACCAAAATAATCGTAATTTTCTCATCAGTGCATTTCAAGATGCTACAAAATCACCACATGGATATATATTTCTTGATTTCACACAACAACGCAATGATGATTTACGGGTAAAAACAGATATTTTCAATAAAGAAGGTGCCATGGTATATAAACAAAGTTGAAACCATTAACATGTAAAAATGTTTATGAAATCCAGGCTTAAAAATATCAGAAAACTTAGACAAAGTATTAAAAATTTATAATTTGAAAGATAAGATTTATGAATTGAAATATTAATAAATATTCACATAATTATCATCATTTATATATTATTATTTGATTCATATATGATTTAAATAATAATAAACATTTGATAATAATTTATATTTTATTTTTTAACAGGCAAATTATATCCGAAGTATTGCGTCGCTTCAACATGTCATTCTGTAAAATGTCATGGTGAAATGAAGCGATACTAAGTTCAAAAATGACGCCATAGACATTACTGATTGCAGAAACAGTTTCGGCAACAACTTTATGATTCAGTTTAATAATATTTTCTGGCATCAAAGAATAGATTTGGAGACATTGGAAACTTTCTTTGTAAAAACGTGTATTTATGTTCAATATCAGTGCATCACGTAAAGGGATGTAAATTGATCGTCTGTAATATTCTTTTATTGTATCCGAAAGTATATTCTCCCGGCATGTCTGTCATTGCACTATTATTTTTTAGCTAAAACTACAATCTTTTTCAATTATTGTTTTTTCTGCTGATATAAAAATTTCCGCAAACATTTCTTCGCAGTTTTCTCTTTTTTGTTTTATAACAATATACAGGTCTTTAATGCCATTTTTTGCTTTATGTAAATCTAAACTTTTCTTTTGAAACAATTGGCTGAAACCATTTGTTAGAGAGAACACATGCACAACACAGCCTAAAGGCACAATAAAATAACTTTCTCTAATTGATGATAACAAAGTTCTTGTTTTTGATGAAGTTGTTCAGCCATTTCATTTCATTTAGATATATTATCCAGTGCATCAATTATTAGTAAAAGTTCAACACTAAACGTCAGTAAACATATCATCTAACAAAGCATGTTGTTTGAAAATGGAAGTAAATTAAGTTTATTAAGTAGATTGTTTAAAAGTGATATGAAAATTAATAAAATTGTCTGGTGCGAATTTTAAATCGGACTATTGGAATACATATATATGACACCATTACCTAAATCGCCCCCGTCTCTTAGTAGATATTTTGGATCCGCCTGGACCACGCATATTGAAATTTTAATTTTGAGAGAATGTGAAAGAGTGAGATATAGATAGAGTTTTAAAAACTATGTTTTTCCTGTTAGTTTTTTTCAATACTATTATAAAAAAAGTTTTTTGCAATTATAACACAAAATTTTGGCACTGTTTTTTCAAGTGTTAAATAAAATTTATTAAATAACACTAAGAAAATAGTGTCAAAAATTTGTGTTACATTTTCCAAAATTAAAATTATAGTACTAATAAAAATGAATGTTTAAAGTAAACAAAATCAAATCCAAGTTGAATAATAAAATGAAGGTTTTTATATTTTCAAAGAAAATTCAACTTCTATTGAAATTGAAGCATAAAAGTTGGCAACATAAATGTACAAGGACGAATCCATGGGGTAGGACGATTGAGGCAAACGCATCCCAAAGAAGATCCTGAAGTTGCTTTCTTGGAACTAAAATAAGACAATCGTTCTTATTTTTGTGTACACAGCTGTAGATATTACTCATCAGAAAACAAAAAAGATAATAAAACAATCATCATATATTAGTGTTAATGTTTACAAATCTACCTACACAGTGTAAGCTACACTTGATGCATCATAAACAAATCGTTATTTTATTGCACTTTCATAAACAGGGTTCGTTTTAATCCCTTAACACGATTTTTGATTTGTATTATTTCAGAATTAAAGATAGTTCCATGTTTATTGAAGTGAAAAATTGGCATTTTTCTGTGCAATAAAGTATATTCAAAGTAAAAGGATTATGGGAAGATTTTCTGATTAGTAACTGCTTGAAACAGTGTGAAAACGCTCTAACTCTCGAATTTTAAAAATAATTGTGAAAAAGTTGGTTGGTAAAAAAACTGATATTACTTCTCCAAGGGGGAATGATTGAAATGATAGCCCCACCCAAACCAAATCCTGGATCTATTCTTGTACATGTGCCGCATTCAAAACAATTCAATATCTTATTATTATAATGACTAGAAATGATTTTTATTCATTTTTATCTCCTAAAAACTTATATGACCCAAATTCATTTGAATCATTCAGACCTTAAGAGGCGTTTCAACAAAAGACTACAACCTAGTGATCCAGAACTTTTTGAAAAAGTCTAATCTAATGTCAAAATAGATAAGTTAAAGCTTTTGATGCATTTAATTTATAAAAAATGAAAACAAGAATTAATATTCTACAGGCCCCTACAACAAGCCACAATAATTTTATATTTTAAAGAAATATTCAACAAATAAAAATCAAGTTTTAGCATTTTTTAATTCGCTAATTTGTTTCAAAATGTAATTTCATTGGTCGAAATTGGAATTCTATTCAAGAATTTGTTATAAATTTCAAGTTTTACGATTTTATTTACTTTTCGAAAATGGGAGGCAGCAATGATCCTTTATCAGATGATGATTTGAAAAACTTTAACATCTTTCTCGCCGTTATGGTAGTAATTGGGATGATAGGAAATTTTACGTTTACAGTAACGGTGTTTTTGAAATCCGTTGAATCTCGATACACGACACTTTTGTTGAGAAATCAATCACTGATAGACTTTAATGTGTGCTTGATCTCATTTCTTATAATCCTGATACCCTCAAATGTGACCGGGGTTTATTTTATTGATTGGATCGGGTGTAGAGTGTTTTACAGTCAGACGATTTATTGGTTCAATGTTCATATGAGTATCATCAATTTAGTTTTTACGGCTTTTGACCGATATTGGGCAGTTGTTACGGCTCAAACTTATAAAAGAAATATTCATTTGAAAATTTTAACAACCTACCTTGTGTTATTCTTGGCTCCTTCGATAATAATAGTTCCATCTTCACTGCAATCTAGACTTTTACCAAATGGCACATGTATTCCAATACCGCAATTCGATGGAGATATAATGAATAACTTTTGGAAAGGGTACGCAATACTTTGGTCAATGGTTGGATACGTCATTCCCACGTGTTTCTTCAGTTATTTATATGGTCGAGTGTATTTTTTTCTGAGAAAAATGATGGTTGGAAAAACATCAAAAAAGGTTGATAACTATCAAAAGGCAACAAAAATGTTTACAATGTCAACATTTGTTATTACAGTGTTTTTTATTTTAAGTTTCGCTTATGATACATTATATTACATTCTTGGATTTTTAGGAGTGACTTCATACGTAATTAGCTCACCGTTAGGTATTGCTGGTGTATTTCTTACTGCACTGAACAGTGTCATTAACCCGTTTGTTTACATTATTCTAATGAAAAGTTTTCGAAATAAATATCTTCAGGTTTGGATTCCTAAGTTCATAATAGTAAAGTTCTCACGAGAAATTGAAGATAAAGAATATTCAACGAATACATCAACAATTTAAACAAAAACAAATTATATTTCTTTTTAAAGACATTTTTAATAAATTATAATTGAGTTATTCTTATAAAAATGGATGCATGTGTTATCAGTGATAATAATAATAATTGTAATAGTAATAATAATAATAATAATTGTAATAGTAATAATAATTGGTAGTTGTAATACTTTTAGTATTAATACAATTGTTAGGTTAACATTTTACACTTCGATTAAGCACTCATTTATCATGTACCTATCATAAATCAAGTAGCCAAAACCCAAAACAGAATACGTTTATTGATTTCTAACACAAACTTACAAACTGTCACAAGATTTGAACTTTTCTTTCTGAAATTAATTTGTTAACGTAAAAGTAGATATTCCAATGGGAAATCGCTTTGTCTGGAACGTTGGGCTGATTTAAATTTATGTTCAAAGTTTATTTGCAATATTTTAACAACTCTATGAGGATTTTCATTCAATGTACAGTAATGTAAACATAAAGAATTTTACATACCACATTAATTCACAACATACATTTATTTAATAATTTATTTATTATTTTGCTATTTACTTATTATTTATTTAATTAAATGACTTATTTATATTCTCAAATCTCTCTTACTAAAATGGCATTAGACACTACTTTTCTTAAAAATCGGTTTCCATTATCACGTTTTACTTCATAACTACTTTCGAGCATTTATTTCGTGACATCTGCAGGTCTTTAAATATTTGGTATATTTAATAACCATTCTTTGAATAAACAATTTCCAAAAACTCTTTCACATGGTGCTTGGTAAATGTAAGGATGAAATCAAGTGAGAAGGTTATGACGAGTGGGTATTCCTCAGACCCAGGTATTATAGATTGTTAGCAAAATCGAAATGCCTAAAAGCTAAGGGATTAAAATTGAAGGAAACAGAGTTAACCCATAAATCATATAAGGACTGTTACGAGACAAACTCTACCTTTTCTGTACCTCAATTTCGTATTAATGCAAACAATCCTCAACTCTATAGTTTTGAAACTTCAAAGGTTGCCCTTACAAATAAATATGATAAAGGGTGTGGGTAGGAAAGAATGTAAGTCTGGCATACGGTCATTATATGAAAGAGAATAGTAATGATTAAACATAATAATTGCCCACATGTTTATCCAACAGCACATCCAACAGTCTATCCAACAGCTCATCCAACTGTTCATTGAATTAATAAATGTAAATTTACATATATGTTTTTGTTCTTATAATTGCTGTGTTTATGTAATATTTTTGTTGTTGTTGTGGGGGGGGGGTACCACAAAGTGCACTTATCTACCTATCTAGCACACATTTACCTACTCGGCTACACTTTTTCAGAAAAATGTGCAGGCTACCGCCTTAGGGTAATAACTCTAGGTATACCTGAAATCAAAATATCATTGGTTAACAAATTTGTTTTCTTACTTACCATTTATGTTTTATAAAAATCCCATTATGTAAAATAATTGTTGCAGTGTAAGTTCCTATGCTTTATTTTTACTTTATTAAAAAG
Source organism: Schmidtea mediterranea (assembly GCA_022537955.1). Taxonomy (NCBI): domain Eukaryota; kingdom Metazoa; phylum Platyhelminthes; order Tricladida; family Dugesiidae; genus Schmidtea; species Schmidtea mediterranea. The sequence goes on along the minus strand of CM039680.1, from coordinate 22,949,037 downwards.
CGTCTTATTTTAGAACTCAGCCTTCCATGCTCATGTTTCTTGGCCGGTGTGTTGTGCGCTAGAAATATCTCAAATTCACAGAAATGAAAAGTACCTGAAAGTAACTCGATAGGAGACTCGTTGCTAGCTGAGTATACGATATTACAGTAAAAAATATTACATCTCATCTATAATCATCGTCTTGCTTTATTCTTCTTATGTAATTTTTTTTCATAATGGGTTTGATTCAGTAGGTTATTCCAGTTATAGAATATATTGAGAAAAAAATATATATTCATAGAACTAAAACATTAAGCAACATAAAAATAAAAAATTATTATTTTAAATGTGTTTAACTGTCATCAAAATGAAAACCATCATTAGGAATTAAAATTTTGTGCCAAATTTTCAAAAATTAAATTTTGGTAATTAAATTTAATTAAATTTATGCATACTTACTGTAGTATTTATATTTAGATTTTGTGTGTTTTTATATTTTAAATAATTCGAAATTTTACTTAATTTAATTTTTCTATTTTTTCTCAATTTAATTGACAATTTTTTTAATTTTTTATGAAACTATAATGGATTTTGTCGTAATCAGTATATTATAAATTTGAATTTTTTATTTAATTTATATTTTCTATATTTTTTAATTAATTTTTGTAATGGATTAGTAGGAATCAAAATTAAAACTATGTGATTGTTTCCCAAGTAACTCCATACAACATTAGAGCCCACCATTCGGTACCATTGTCTAAGTAACTTTGCGTATGTGTTACAAGTGGTTGATTGTCTGCAAAAAGTTGAGTTCTGTTACTTTTTAAGTGAATTTTTCTATTCTTTCTATTTTCTATTTTTTCCAGAACGTTTGTCGAATTTATTTTTTCTGTTAATTTCTCATGCTTGTTTACGATTAATTTCACACTTTTTTTTATCTTTTTATTTAATTTGTGTGGTTTTCTGAATTTTTATGTGTTTAATTAATGTTCTTTATTTAATTTTTGGTTGAGTTATCATTACATTAAAACAAACTTATTTTAAGTTAGTTTTAGCTCAATATTTGGTGAAATTATTTTATTTTTATTCGTTTTATTATCCCCATAATATTTTAAATCGATTTTATTTGTGATTTCTTACTGTTATTTTTTTATTTATTTTTGGTTTTGTAATAATTTTAATTAATTGTTTTTTATTTAATTTATTTCTATGAGAAAAATAACTATGAGAATTAAGCTTAAAATGAAATTAGAAACTTTAACAAAAAAGAATCATTAAAATCTGACAACTAGGGGGAAAGTGATGAAATATGGCAAAAATGTGTAGGCATTTTGTTTTACCACATCAAAAAATATGCGTGTAAAACCCCCCTAAATAAGTCGATGCCAGATCGACACAATTTAATGCTATTTTTGAAAAGAAGCTAAAACAACTCAAGAGAAATTTTTTTGAGAACTCTAAGAGTAAGGAGTTTTTTGTGTATTTATTATTATTTTAATTCATATTAAAATTTGATGAAATGAATTTTTATGGATGTTTAGAACACAATTTTTTGAATTTATGAACTTCTATGCTATGTGTATGCAGACTTTTGATAATCGAATATTAAAAATTTTTGTTTAATAAGATGTTTCCAATCAAATTATTTTTGGTCAAATGTTTTTATACAAACTTAAATTCAAAATATTCCCTCGTATCGACCAAGTCCCATGAAAACTTCGTTTCCATGGTACTTGACCAATACGGGATGCCTCATGATTAAATTTTCCATATTCTCACACAATTCATAATAATTTGTTAATTTTGTAAGAAAGAACAGAATTTAATTATTAATTATATTATAAATATTATTATTGTTAATTGTTATCCATAATTATTAACCATATAATATCGAGAGTGATCGCATGCATACAAGTTATAAAAATTATTGTTTACCAAACGGGTTATCAAACTAGTACTTCGTTGTGGAGGTAACCGTAGTAAATGGCAGTTTGCCAGGTCAGTTCTCTACTCCAAGAATTTCAACGCCAGACCCTCGGTAGAGAGCGACTGGTCACGAAAATGGCCTAAATACTAATCAGGAATAAAAGAAAAATACACAAACTAGAAATAGCAAGAAAAAACAAAAGGAAAATATCGAAGAAAGAGAAAATTTGAATAATAAACGTATCAATAGACAATTTATGAAGTGGTCATAACAAATGAAAATAAAACTAATAAACAAAAGGAAGCAAGTAAAAATACTAATCAGGAATAAAAGAAAAATGCACGAACTAGAGATAGCAAGAAAAAACAAAAGGAAAATATCGAAGAAAGAGAAAATTTGAATTATAAATGTATCAATAGACAATTTATGAAGTGGTCATAACAAATCAAAATAAAACTAATAAACAAAAAGGAAGCAAGTAAATCAATTCATTCTCAAGAAAGAAAAGTCATGTTAAGATTGTTCGAACTATCATCACGAAACTATAAACGATATTGATTAACCAGTTCCTTATTATTTCATTTAAAAATTGTGTATACATTTTTATTATAATTTTGTTATATCATTTGGCCTAATAATAACAATTTTATAATTTTACTATTGATATCATTGTTATCGTTGATTTACAGTTCTTAGGTCATCACGACCATTACGAATTTTCTTCCAACTAAGTATTGTCGGAAATTAGTTATCCCATAAACTAAAGCTAACGTCTCTTTTTCAATTGTTGAATAATTCTTTTCGTGAGGTTTTAGTGATCGACTTGACTGGCATAAGCAATAACATGATCTTTTTCACCTTCGACTTGCTGTCCCAATTGCAAAATTACTGGCATCCTTCATTAATATAAATGGCTTTTTAAAATTTGGACATCTTAATATTGGCTGGTTTATTAAGCTTTCTTTGAGTTTGTCGAAAGCTTCTTGCTGAGCCGTTGCCCATTTAAATTTGGTCTGATTTTTTAATAACGTATTTAAAGGTTGTGCGACATGTGAGAAATATTTTTTATAAATTTTCTGTAGTAACTGGCTAATCCAAGAAATTTTCGAACTTGATCCACATCCTTGGGGATCGGATATTTCTCAATTTTCTTCACGTTTTCTGGATTTGGTTGCAACCCTCGTCTTGAAATTATATGACCCACATATACAACTTTTTATTTGCCCCATTCGCACTTTGGCGGCTTTATTTTCAAGTTTGCATCTAATAATCGCTTGAATACCGTTTCCAAATCAATATCGTTTCCACATCTTTCAAATGTTCGTGAAAATTAATAGAGAATATTATTATGTCGTCGATGTATACTAAGGCGTGCGGGATGTCACGCAAAACAAATTTCATACCCCTCTGAAATGTAGCAGGTGCTCCAGTTAATCCGAAAGGTAACACATTAAACTCATACAGGCCTTTATCGTCTGAAAATGCCGTTTTCCTCTTATCTTCTTCTTTAACTTTAAATTGGTTATTCCCTTTATTGAGATCGATTACGGTAAACAATTGCACCTTCCCCATTTAATCAAACATTTCTTGTGGAACTTGTATAGGATATGTATCCTTTCTAGTAACTTGGTTTAATTTTCGATAATCGACACAAAATCTTAAGTCACCATCTTTCTTTTTCACTACCACTATAGATGATGAAAATGGTGATGAGCTATCCCGAATTATTTTGAATTCCTTCATTGCTTTGATTTGCCGGTCACTTTCTTCTTGATGTATATATGGAATTCTATATGGCCGTAGCTTGATTGGGGTTTCGTCTATTAACGGTATCTCGTGCTCAATTATTTGATTAAGTCCCAAATAATACTCATGCATTGCAAATATATTTTCATATTTTTTTAATAATACCATGAATTCTTGTTTTTGCTCTATTGTTAAATCATAACTTATAACTTGAGGTTTTTTATAAATTTTAATATTTCTAGGTAACTTCTGAACTTCTTCGGATTTAATTTTTGTGAATTTTCCCAATTTCGTTTTTCGTTTCTTTTGAATGGACTTCGTACTGCAATTAGCTATTCTTACTGGTACTGATTTGTTTTTGACTTTTACTATTTCATCATACATAAGTACATCATACTTTTCGATTAGTTTTTTGTTTGGTTCAAAAATACAATCCTCCTCTGATGCATTTATTACATTAGCATAATATATTACTTCACTGTTCGGTGGCACTTCTAATGTTTGATTTAGAAAGACTTCTCCGGCTCTATACACAATTTCCTCTGTCTGGCCTTTTACCAAATTTCCAGTTTTCAAATCAAAAGAAATCCCTTGCAGTTGCTCTATAATGTCCATGCCAATAAGACATTTTACTGGACTTTTTCTCATCACTGATACTCAATGAGTTATTTCCTGATTCCCAATGATTAACTTGGCTTTTAATTTTCCTATAATATTTAACACATTACGTGACATTGATTTAATACATGATCTGGTGACTTTAATTTGGTTTTCTCCTGCAGGGTTAAGAATTTTTCTGACAATATCGTATGACTTGATCCTGAATCTAACAAAGCTTCAATATTCCTTTTATTGAACTGCATGGTTGTTCGAGGTTGTTTCCCCCCAACCACTATTGTCATTAATGCATAACTACATGGAAGACCAATCATGTTCTTTCTTTCAATTTCAGCACTCGTTGGTTCCATCTTTCCTAATTTAACTGCGATATTATCGACTGATTTCATTTCTTTCAGTCTTTCGCCTGGATATAGCGGTGCTGTTGGCACAAACGTCGGAGTATACCACCGAGTAAGAGTATCGATTCCGCACAATTTAGACATTAGTTCCAACAAGAACCTGGACTCTGGTTCTGTTATACTTTTCACTAACCCTCTCCGAAAATACCTTTGATCGGGCTTGCCACCGTTGCTATCGTCATTATGAGCACTATTTTTGTTTTCCGATTGACACAAAGATTCCTCGCTTTTTTGATCATTTTTCAACTGTGCTTTTAGTTTTGCCATTTCTTTGTATTGATGGTTTGTAATAAAGAACCTAGCCACAAAAGGAAAACACCCAATAATCAATTTCCATGACAATCCGGAAATGACATATATTCGATAGACTGACAATATCTGTGATACTATTACCTTCATTGTTACTGCAATTACATATATTCCAATTAAACCGGCACATGCCTGTCCCAAGAACATAAATTTGACCCAAATCTTTTCCATTGTTTTAAAGGTGGCTTGTTTGAAATGATCAGGTGTTAACAAATATTTGAAATTAACTTTTACTTCTCCATTTGGTAATATCGTGTCAATCATTTCCGAGATATCTCGTTCCTTCTTAGATGGAAATAATAAATTTCTTTGAGCTTCTTCAATATCTTCACTAGCACAAAGACCCCCATTTGTGCCATTTTATTCAACGATGTTAAGTTGATCAGATACTCTAAATTCGTTAGTTCCAATTTGTCTGGTGTTTTGACTCCACGATAGTCTGGTAATGCTATCCATGAATCCGAAGTTAAGCGATACAACGGAGCTAGTAATCGATTACATATTAAAATCTTTGGTTTACTTTGTTTATCCAGCAATATTCGCGTTATTGATTCCATAAATCGCACTTTCCCGCTGACACTCACGGGTAATTCATTTGTATATTTTTCATACTTAGTAATTTTCACAGTGATTTCCTTGCATTTGTAACTATATAATGCTTCCCCAAATATTCTCGCAAACACTCCACTTTTTGATACTAACATAGTGGCTACTAAATTTGAATTTGTAACCGCCATTGCCATACGATTTCGGAGAATTTCTTTGTTTAACTTGCAGTCATTTAAGATTATTTCTCGATATACATTTTCCATGATGTTTTGACTAAAATGAAACAAATAATCAATTTTGTTATTAAAGTAATGAGTTAATTTTATATCGTCTCTATAAATTTTAACCTTTGCTTCTTCAACAATATTCTTTGACACATAAACACCTTTGTAATTTGTTGCATAAACCATTCGGCCACATTTACTAGTAATATCCTTTTTATATGAATCGCATATCATCTGTTGGTAACGTTGACATTAGAACTATACTGGTTTGTCTCGTCCACACTGGGGTTGTTTTAATTGTATTATTAAATTAATAGTTTGCATTAAAACTATCAGGTCTTTCTCTAAACTGCTCTCCAATTAACTCCTTAAAATTCATGGTTTTTAGATGTCCTAAATTGCATTTATTTGTTTCAACATTAGAGACAAGGTTTGATTCTCCAGTTTGACAATTTGCCTGTCTCATATTACAAAATGGGTGTGTTTGTAATTTGCCTGTATCATCATCAAAGGCTCCTTCGAACTCTCCCAACTCAATTAAATATTCTTCCAATACAATTCTTTTTGCATAATTTTACCATTCATTTTGTATGGTTCTCCCTCACAATCTCCATTTGCTTTCAGTAACCCTTTCACAACTACTGTTTCTCGTATTCTATGGTTCACTTTAGCTCTTAATCAAATCTCTGAGCTTATTTTTAACGCCCCGGTTTGAAAAGCAGATAAACAATTTTCTGGAAGGACCTCAACTGGTCTGGGTTAAGAATGCATTTTTATGAGTGATGTATGACTCCACTTGTCACAATAGAACACAAATGTTGTATGTTTGGCAATACATTTTCTCACTGGAGCTCCCAGTAAATCCGACTCTTGATACACATAATACTTTACATCATTTTCGATTTTTAGTTTACTCGGGTATGCATCTGGGCATTCTGACATATCCACAACTGAATAAATCTTTCCCATCTCTGTTTCTGAGCAGTCGTATGCAACGAGAGACATTGACTGTGTAATTATTGCACAAAATATGATCATCATAAACATGGACCATGAAAAACCATTGTTTTCCTCCATTCTGGTCTAGCTTTTTCATTTAACCGTCTTGGTGGTGAATTTAACTCCCAATTTTCACTTTCTTGCATTGAAGGCGGTAAGCACACTGTTTTCCAACCACCTTTTTCCTTCACCCAACTCATCAAAAATTCGGTTATTAACCGAGCAGCAATATCTATCAAATTATCCAAGTCATCCGACTTTACAAACGCATGAGTCCCAATTTCTAAAATAGCATAGGTTAAACTTGTTAGCGTTACTTCCTCATTAATACCATCTTTGGTTAATTCTTCAATTATTGCTCTCTCACAAAACTTATCTACATGGCCAAACTCCTGAACAACGTCAGAAAGTCGATTTTTCATTTCTTTAACTATCCCTTTTAGTTCATCGTCCACTTCTATTCTATTTCAAACATCGGATACACTATTTTGACGAGACCTCTCAACATTTCTTTTGTTTTGCCGACATCCTGTTTTAATCTCGCTAAATACTTTTTTATCTCATACAAAGTTCTAACCTTCTTCTCTTTGTCGTTTACCTTATTTTCCGATACGCTAAGCTTCTTTTGCCTTTCTAATTCTATAAACTCATCTTTAATACCGTACTCATTTTGAAGATACCCATTTTCATTTTCATTAATTTCTCTATTTTCAATTATTTCGTCTTCTTTTTCCGTATTTCCTTTATTTTCTTTTATTTCTCTTTCTTCTTCTTTGGTATCTGACTTACTTGCCTTATTATTTCATTCTAATCTCAACCATTTTCCCGCTATTAAATGATTTACTAAATATCCTACGTTTCCGTTCATTCTTAAATATCCATCTTCATCTAGTGCCTGGGGTACAAATCCACAATCATATAAATATTCATCATCATCAAGTTCCTCACCTTTATATGTCAATATAATAATTCTATCTTTTTCCATAACTTTAGCATCTCTCTTCCTTAGTCTTTTGACTTTTGAGCACCAATGCTCTTCTGCATACTCAGTTTTCCCGTAACCTTCGTAATCAACTGCTACTACAAATTGTTTTAATTCAACTCTAGCCTCTGTCAACTCTCTGCCCAATTTCCTCATTAATTCTTTCAACTTTTCAGCATATCTAGTTTTTCCATACAAAAATGGTCGTATCACCTCTACAATCTACAATTTACTTTCTGTTTCACATTCCGATTACTCAATTAGTTCTTATTTATTATTTATTTCATTTTCATCTCCAATACATAAACTATCCTTTAACTCATTTAAAATTTCTCTCGAACTCCTTTTTACCATTTCATTTTCACCAATTTCATTCAGTACCTTATCACTAATCATACCTGCAATTTGTAACTCATTTTAATTTCCCAGTATAATACCACAATCTATCAAAAATTCATCATTTTCTAAATACCTATCATTAAATTTTAACTCCACTATCCATCCTTCATGTTTCTCCTTTAATCTATTTTTCAAATCTTTGACACAATCATTTAATTCACAACGACAACAGATTACACATTCATTAATTTCATCAATCACATCAACAAAAATAAAATCTAACCATTTATTTTCTCTAAACGATTTTCCAAATATTTTCATTTTTTCTTTGATCTCATCTTTATGCTTTGAGTTTATATTATAGTACTTTGCACACAAACTAATTACACTCTTTAACTTCCTCATACTCAAAGACAATTAACTCAATTAATTTTCCAATTTTGGACACAATCATCGTCGCCTTTTCACTTTGCAAATCATCTTATATATTTCTCATCCATTCTTCTTGCGAATCATACATCATGTGAGTATCATATTCATCATCTGATTCAAACTTTGACATCAAGCGATCCAAATGTCAACCAATTTCTCACACTTCTTTTTCCATTCTTTCATTGAAATTATCTGGTTGCACAAAAGCTGTATTGCCTGTCTGCGATTTGTCATCTTGAAATCTAATTGACTTCTTTAATATTGGCTTCTGAAATTTATTTACATTTTTTGGGCATGATCTGCCCATATGTCCATAACCTCTGCATGAGTGACACTGAATTTGACCTTGAAGATTTAATTTGTCTCTCTGTGGTGAAGGTGATGTTGTTGGAGATCTTGATCTAGCAAAACAATTTCGTGAGATATGCCCTTTTCTGCCTCAATTTAAGCATTGAGAGTTAACATTAATTCACTGATCATTTGTGTTTATTTTATTAAAACTTTTGTCACCATTACTCTTCACCCAATCTGATCGCATTTGTTTAGGGCTTCGTGTCACATTATTCTTGAACCAGCATTGATTACTATCATGTCCCACCTTTTGGCAACGATCTCACTGGATTTAAATTGGGCTCTTTTGAGATCTATTTTTGAGCCAACATTGATTAAGGTAGTGCCCCAGCCTCTGGCAATAACTACATTGAATTGGACTTTCTTTTCCGTCATTCTGAATATCTATTGTCTTATTTGATTCAAACTTTGGCCTGAACTTTGGTGATGGGCTACTTGCTTGTTGAAGTCGATTATTTCTAAATGGACTTATTGACCTCTCTCTGGTTTCAGTGATGATTGCAAACGATTCTGACTTGGTCTGTGTGCTATTCAAATTCAGTTCAATTTTCATTGCTTTTTTAATTAACTCATCAAAGTTATTAAAATATACATCAAATAAAGCTTTTTTAAATTTCCTTTTTAACTCCTGTCAAGAAATGATCTTGTAACAACTCCTTTACCTGCTTTGCAACATCAGCTTGGTCTGGTATCACTTCAAAAGCCTTTTCTGTAAGAGTAGTTAAAGGATAAGCAAATTCACTTACCGATTTATCAGACTTCTGCACTGTGTTGTAGAACTTTTGTCACATTATTCTTTTAATATCACCGCCGATTAACTTTGCTGCCAGAGTATCTTTCAATTTTGTCCAGTCATTAGTTATTGCTCTTTTGTCAATTTGTTGCCATGCTTCTTTGGCTGCTCCCTTTAAATATAACGGCAATCTTTGTACCATTATCGACTGGCTCCATCCATAGGCTGTAGCGTACATATAATAATCCGCCATAAAGTCGACAAATTCCACAGGATCTCCTTCGTATTGAGTGACTGGTAGTTTTTGGTAACTTACATAATCATTACCTAGTTTTCTATTTCCGGTTATAACCGTAGACACGAGTGTTTCTTCATTATTATTGGTATTGATAGATTGTTTTGAAGTACTCATAATGATTTCGACTTGTCTTTGGCTTCTCAAATTGTAAAATGATCTGGTCAACACAGGTTTCATTCGTCTAAATTTCAAACTATTACAATTATAAAATTTACCTTTCGTTTTAATCTTGAATTTCACTTTACTAATATATTTTCGTAATAATATATATATTTATATTCACTTCACCGATTCACAATATTTTAAATTTCCAATAGTTTCAGAACTTCACAAAATTTTCAACAACTTTGACTGGTTGATTTATCTTTAAGTTTATTACATCCTTTATTCCGCTCTCTGAAATATTCTCTTCGACCAACTGGCAATTTTGATGATCTGCCTTTTCTTTTTATACTCATCTCGCAAATCAAGTCACGCTCAAACTAAATTGGTTTTGACATTTCTGACATCTCTGTTCCAAACCAAATTAGATATATTTCTGGGGTCGCGGGTTTCCATTTGTTTACAATTATTATTTTGGTGGCGGGTTCCCCTTTTATCTCGGTTTTCCTTCTTCAAACAATTTCGTTTTCCGTAATGAGAAAATTTGTTGACGTTTCGGGTTTCTCACACTGATCGGGTTTCCTGTTGGCTCGGACTTCCCATTAGCTCAGGTTTCTCATTAGCCAATTAATTTTTAATTAATTTCTATTTTTATTAAATATTTCCTTCTGGGAACCCCCAATCGATTTAATTTTATAATATTTGGATTCGTCTCGTCATTTGGCATCCGCCCATACCCATTTATTCCGATAAATATTTATTTTAAAATTTTAATTGATTTTGCCTTTTTGATTATTATTTGGAAAATCAATGTTTTTATTGATTTTCCATTTTTACTTTTGTGCATTTGTTAACCACAACATAATCAATATTATTTCAATTGAATTAACAATAAGGAGGCTTGTAATCAAAGTGAGAGTTAATAACTTCTATGGTAGCTCGTGAATCCAAAGGTTTTCTAGGGAATTAGCAGTCTATGTAATATGGCTCACCTTTTACTAGAAACCGCCCATTGGTATACATTTCCAACGTCATTTTGACAGGTATCCAATGGTTATATCTCTTATGCACGCATCTGGTGGGAATCCCTTGCAAGTGACGGCGAAAATCTTATATCTTTTACCCATCAGGTGCCCAGCAGAATTCTTTAATGATTTTTTTTAAATTAGTATATTTTTAATTAATTTTTTAATAAATCATTAAACTATTATGTTATCTTCAGTACCAATCTGTCAAAATATATATAAAATATATAAAATATATAAAACTTTAATATTTATATTGATTTTCGTGATCTTAGATTTAATTTTTACAAAGTATAAAAACATATTTTTCAGTTCTCAGATTTGAAACAATAATATTTTGTTTTTAACACGGAATAATATTTAAATATTTTTAATAAGGAAAATATTTAATTTCAATGATTACTACAGTTAATTATATTGTTTAAATATTAAGATTATTTTTAACATATTTAAAATATATAATTGTCAATATAATATGGTATGCGATAAATGCCAAATTAAATTAAAAAAAGTTGTTACTCCAAATGCTAAACGGACTGAAACGGAACGGAAAAGTGTTGTATCAAAATTAAATGAAAACAAATTGCTAACTTTAAAATCCAGAAGCAGAAATACTCCATATGGAAGAACATGTAAATTATGTAAATGTAGTGTTCATTTAGAAGGTGCATACTATTGCAATGGATGCGCTTTCAAGAAGGGAATATGTTCTATGTGTGGTAAAAAAGTCGTAGACACAAAATCTTTGAATATGAGTACTACATAAGGTACATTTGAAAATTATATTTTTATAGTTATTTATGCGTTATTATCTTTTATTATTGCTTAATTTCGATAATAAATTTTACTGTAAATAATCTTTTTTTGCGTACATATTAATTAGTAATTTCAAATATATTTAAATATCTTATTTATAAAATACAAAGGGCTGATCTGAATCAAACTTCTTTGGTGTCTACGATATGAATAGATTTTAATTACGGTTTAAGCTGTAATCCTAACTCATGTGCTTATTAATAGCCGATAACATTAATTTCGTAAATTGAAAGTATGCACAATATTTATTTAGAAAATAATACAAAGAGAGATAAAATCAATGCCGGTTTTCTAGCATCTGATAAACTACAGATCAGTTAAATATAAAACTTTGTTTAAGAGTTAAAACTTCTAGATTTGAGTTAGATATGAGCCTGAAGGACCACTATAAGTTATCGCGCATCAACTCCTATACGACACCAGCGCTCAAATCTCACGAATGGGGTTTCCACGCATTTTGTCAATGAGTTATCGCGCATTTTGTCAACGAGTTATCGCGCATTTTCTCAACGAGTTATCGCGCATTTTGTCATTGAGTTATCGCGCATTATATTTTATCTGTTCGTATTGATTTTAACCATAAATTAGTTTTCTTTGGCTTAGTTCAGTTTGATGTGGAAGCCCGTTCATCATTTTGCATAATATTCTACAAATCCTAGCTATGCCACTGATTTGACCGTTACAAAACCAAGAAATTTCACACTTTACTATTCTGTTTCAATATATTCAGCCATATTTTGAATTTCGAGCTTCACGGTGTCATAAATTCAGTTTCTGAACCTCCTGTTTTAATTAATTCTCCAATTTGAATAGGACTTTTTCAAACAGTCATTTTGTCCGATCAGGATTTGCTCTTTTTCCAATTACAATTTTATTGAACTAATGTTACAGCCACCTAAAGCTACAGCTATAACATTACCACATGTAATAACCATTAACATTTTTTCACATTTTAATTTTTAAAATCAATATTAGAAGTGTTTGATAACATTACATCAAAAGTGACAACCATAATACATTCAATCACAAATCGATTTAGAAATATATCCGAGTCTCTGGGTTTAATACTGTTATTTTACCACCTTTTCCAATCCCCTTTGATTGATTAATTTACTGGACTAGACATTAGTTTTATAAATGATGAAATATTTAAATCCTATAAGAATGAAAGGGCACCATTAATTAGGGCAGTCCCATACATAATTGAAAATTTGTAAGTTCGTCTTTTCCTTCCTCCAATCAACCATTTGATGATGTCCCATTTATAAAGTCTGCAGTCAAAATATCTTGAAGATAGAGCAATATTTATGAATTGGCAAACCCACGTGTAAATCTGAAAAATTTGTATTTTGACTAAAATATTAAATAGTTTGTTATTTACATGGTACTTACTTAATATGACCGTATTAAGTAATAATCTTGTCCTAATTTTTTGATAGTATTAATGTTAATGAATTTAGTTTTGTATACTGTAGATTCCTGAAACATATTTATTAGTCTTGACAAATACATATTTTAGGCACATTCAAATGTCATTGATGTTTATTGATTGTTTGATTTTAATAAATATTGGTATTTGTAAAATATTTATAATTTACCGCAATAAAGTTTAATTAATTTAATAATCAATTTAATAATCCATTTAATAATCCATTTGATAATCGCTCATATTATATTTAACTTTAATCAGAAACTTTTTAGAATTGCATTTTATCTCACCTCGACATCACTTCAATGATTCTATCAATATTGTATATAAATAAACGTTTTCGTTTTGCATTGGTTTATTGCTTCTATGTTTTTGGTTATTTTTATATGCATAATTCTTTTATGTTTGAAGATTCAAATGATTTTTAACTTTATTTTGAATTGATTTATATTCATGATTTTTCAGTTAAAGTCTTTTTTATTCAATATAATCATTTTATAATTCAATTTAGTCATAAATTAATATCTAATATAATTTGTCATTTAATATCAGATGCGAAGCTAAGGGGCAGATGGTGCATATGCCCCTCGGCGCCAAAATGAGGCTTACAACAAGAGGTTGCAAAATGGCTAGATGTTTTTATGCGAATACTAAATTGTATAAAGGTTGTATAAATGACTCAAAAATGGTCATTGCGTGGACATGTGGGGAAACTTGGCGCTACACTTTAAGAGATAATATAAAGAAAGAATAATACAATTATTATGATGATTTATGTGCAATATGCATAGAAACATAAATACACTGAAATGCATATAGACATCAAAAACTCGAAATATATGCATATACTGAGTATGAGAGATTTTGTGTTTTGTCCACAGGCACAGAAGACCCTAGCTACGCCACTATTTAATATATCCATAAAACAGATTAAAATAGGTACAAATACATACAAAAATTATATATATTTCCTCCATTAAAAGTTATTTTGAAATGATCCTTTGAAAATCACTAACTGAAAGAAATTGGTTTCTTGATTCACATATATCTCGTTAACTCTTTATCATGGATATCGAATTTCGTTTTCTTATTAATGAAATCCTCTTTATTGCTTCTTCACAAACCAATGCTCTTCCTCACATTCTCCTAATAGAAAGGGGTTGTCCTTAAATGACGTCACGCGATGTTTTACTCTCTCTTTTCCTCTTAAATATGACATCACAAATCTTTGTTCCCCCTTAAAAGCCTTATTTCATATTTGAAAATGAACATGTTTCAAATCACTTCATTGACATTCAGTATGTATTTAGTGTAATGCTACACTAATATCGTATATTAAAAAGGAAGCCCTGAAAAGCATCGTCACAAATGTTTGATCCTCCTCCCCCTTATGTGTGCGACGTCATTTAATGACGGCCCCAAATAAAAAATCCTACTTCAATGAAAATGAATGACTCATCCTAAAATTCATTTTGAAGGTCTGAAAATTTATTTGTGTAATTATGTTGCATTATTTTATTTGCTAACGCATTAGAGGAAATTTGTGACATTAAATAATTTAACCCAATGTAAACAAAAAAGTTTAATATAACGCCAAAATATCTCAAAAATAATTTCTTTATTTTTTTCAAGGCAATTTATATTAGAAAGTTCCGATTATAATAATAAATAATAAAATGATTATAATAATAAATAACTTATTGATGTGCCAACGAAAATAAAAAACAATAATAATAATTGGCGCTAAGTGATATTAAGTGCACGTAAAAGAAACTTTAAGGTTCAGCAAAAATAAAACATTTTACTATAAAAACTGAGAGAATTCTCAGTCAAATCACAAATAAAATCATAATTTAGGTATCTAAGTCTCAAAGACTAGAAGTTGAAATTAATGCATTACAGCACATAGCCTAGCTTGGTCATTGATTCGGTAACAAAATTACATTAAAACATTTGTATTGACGCAAAGCTTTTTTAATTGAAGTTAATTTGATTTTTGTATAAAAATTTTTATTTACATCAATAAATATTTAAATCCGAGTTATCTTTGTTTATGTAAGTGACCAAATTTGAGAAAGTGGAACCTCAGCAGTTGTAATGACTCAATGTCGAGCACAAAAGTTGTAATGTGAGATAGAGTTCCAATGACTAAATAAAAAAATATCACCACTCCAGTAGATATACTAATGATATTGCCGAAGGAAAAGAGGATCCAAAATTATGAATAACATGGTTTAATAGACTGTTATAGGTGTTGGGTTTTATTATATAAAGTCGGTGCTTAGACTGACTCCTTGGTGTCCCTCTTTAATCGATTCAATTGACACAACAAATAAGATTTATTTCCAATTTATATATCACAACTTTGTTGGTGTATTAAGAAAAAAGCACAGTAAAATCAATAAAACACCAAATGATAAAAGCGCAACATTAATTAAAAAATTTACAAAAATTCGAAAGTATTATTGATCGGAGGAAATTGGTATGGTTGAACGCCAAATTGAGAGACAAGTCCAGAAATGATAATAATAATTTAGTAAGGGGTCCATAGAAAATAATATAAGACAAAAAAGAAATTAACTAAAATATTAATTACTAATGGGAAGCCTGAGTCAATGGGAAGTCCGAGGCAATGGGAAACCCAAGAGATGAGGAAAACCCGGAGTGTAGACGGAATAATATAAAAGGGTAAATTGGCTTAAACAATATTAAATGGGCGCCACTGATCTATGGAGAGGTAATTATTTCCTAATTTGTAATTTAGTAATGTAGCAAACGTTGTTGACAAATGTCGAATAAAGTGGTCTGTTGGAAGAATTTATTTTTAATAATTTAGTAATTTAACAAATATTGTTGATAATTGTCTGAAATCAGTCTGAGCAGGAGTATAAAAGGAAAAGGGAAAAACACGAAATGGCCAGTGGTTGAAGCAAACGAGTAGTCTTGTCAGGTCAGTAAAAGAGTATAAACCAAGTAAAGTCAAACTTTATCTATCAGAATAGGTGATTATCCATTGATTAACCTACCTTAAGATAATCGAATTTATTCGGTGGTTGAAGGGTGCAAATAAATTACATATTGTAATTATAAAACATTGAAATAAATCAGATTGATTTGTAACTGTGGTAAAGTGCAAATAAAATTATTCTGTGTTGGGTTTGCTTATTTGATTCGAAAAGTACATGAGGAGTCAGAGGGAACCGACTTTCAATAATAATAACCCAACAACTTTATTCACAACTCTCTCACAAAATCGATTCAATTCACAATACTCTACACAATTACTCTGCACGATTTCACAAAATTCAATGTGTAGGGATACGTCTTCCAAAAGGAGATTTCCCCGTCTGGTACGCAATTTGTTTTTAAGTTATCTTTAAGTTTATTACCTCTGTTGGGCCAGCACACATATAGCCTTGAGAATTGTTTAAATGCATCAGTAATACAGCACGAAAACCCACCACCAAGATAACTTAAAATACAATATACAACACCAACTAAACAATTTAAAATCTGAGAGAATATAAATAAATATAAAATCAAAAACATAAAAGTAAAATAAAATAAATACAAAATGCATCAAGAACCGCACGAAGTTTACATAAAAAATAACATAATAACAAGAAAATTCGACCGTAAAATGACCATTTATATAAAAGTAAAAATTAATGAATTAAATGAATAAAAATAAAATATTTTTTGGTTAAATAAATTTAATTTAGATAACACAAATAATTTCAAAGTCGAATTTTGTTTAATCGCAATAAAACTAACACGCAAGGTTAAGGCCAAATTATAGGTATAAATACTGATGTGTTTTCCAAAATTTTCAACTACTACTTTGTAGTATGATTTTCAACCAAATTTAAGATGCACAGTTTTACAAATCTTACTTTGTTGTGTGAATTTTTTAGATATTTTCAGGTTATTAATCTACAGTTATCAATATTTTCAGGTTATTAATCTACAGTTATGTTTTGTAGCAATATTTTCAGGTTATTAATCTACAGTTATGTTTTGTAGCAATATTTTCAGATTGTTAATCTACAGTTATGTTATTTTGGTTTATGTACATCGATGCCCAATTTAAAATTTGTTTATATGAATGCTAAATATACAGTTTATGCGTCGAGATTTTTGCCTAATTCATTTGGTAATTTATTTTTTCTATTATTTTATTTTTGGTGGCCCACAGCCAAAGACACATCACAAGTTAATAAAATCATATACAGTATTCAGATTCGTGTAAGTGCGTGGAATACCGCCGATGATCTGTGCCCGTGAAGACCCGGCGTGCGGAACGCAGGGATCGGAACGTCAATATTATCCGTGCATAGGGGAAATTGGATGGTAAATGAGTAGCCTTTTGGCTGCTCCTTCATCATCCTTTTCCTCTAAAATTGACATAAATTTTTAACAACAATCGGCTCAAAATCTCTAACACCGAGTAGTCCAGTGGGCACTCGTTAACTATGAAATGAACATACATTAAATTTTAGTGATGAGAATAAATCCGACGAAGAACACTGTTCAGATTGCCGAGAAATAGGATCACTTTCTCGATGAGAGCTATCAAAATTAATAGATTTGTTGGGCCAGAACGTAAACGGCCTTGAAAAATGTTTAAATGGATCAGAAACACACACGCAAAAATAACATGCAATTTAAATAAACCCACTGATACATCAAGTAAACCATATAAAATCTGAGAAATAAAAGAATTAAATATAAAATAATAAACAAAAAAATAAATTAAAATATTAACAAAATGCACCAAGATCCGCACGATACCTACACAAATACAACAAGAAAACACAACAAATTCGACGAAATTGAAAAAATCAATTAAAGTTCATTAAAGTGAAATTTAAATCGAAAAATTTGAATTAGCAAAATAATTCAATAAAAATTCTAAATAAAAAAATTATAAAAATAAATCGAAAAATAATAAAAATAAATAATAGAATTTGCTAGAAAATAACAAGGTCGAATTTTGTTTTACTGCATCAAATTTCACACACCATAAAATTAGGTATATATACTGATCCATTTTCACATTTAACTTAACCATTTTGAAAACTAACCATTTGGAACTAGTTTAAATACTTTAAAACTATTTCGTGAAAACCATTTGAAATTGTTGTTCAACTTTATTTTGAATTTGTCAGCCATAGAATTTTTAGGTGAGAAATATTTTGGTTGGAACCCTCTTTCCACGTCACGTCCATAGCATCTCTGTAGAGCTCTGCTTGGCGGCGACGTGGGGAGAGAGGTATTTATGTTATTTTATGTTATGCTATGATGTTTTTCAATTTATGGAATGGTTAAAAATGGGTAATTATGTTGTTTTATAATTAATAAATATTATTAATATATATAACTTATTTTATATGCTTTTATAAATTAAAATGTCGAAATTTTTCCGGCCCCACAGCCGACACACAACGCAAGTAAATAAAATCTACACAGTGCAGATGCATGTAAGTGCGTGGAAAATCGCCAATGATATGTACCCGTGAAGACTCAGCGTGCGCAACGCAGCGGTCGTAACGTCAATATTCATCCCTATAGTTGAATCGAGGAATAAGGAAGAAGTCTCTGGCTGCTTCCTCGTTTCTCAATTCTGTAAAATCGACCTAAAATCATATTACATACGGCTTAAAATCACTACACCGAGTAGTCCAGTGGGCACTCAGTAAATATAATATGAACATAAAATGCGCCTAAGGTCTATTAAAGGGAAAGGGTACGGGAATAAAACAAATTAAAATCGTTGATATTACTAATTGAAACCGATAATGTGTAATAAACTAATCATTGGTATACCAAATTAACTGTAAAAATTATCCGATAAATAATTCATTAACTCGATTAGATTAAATTATTGATTAATAATTAAAGACAAATAACTCCTGGATTAAGCTGAAATTGTTTCATTTTGAGTAAAATTAAAGGAACTTTGCGTAAGCATACATACCTTATGGATAAATAAATTAAAACGATTAAAGTTGACGTAGTTATAGATTACAAAAATAAAATTTTCATATATTAGTTTATTGGTTAAATAGTTCCTTGATTAATAAAAATACCTTAATTGAATTAAAAGACGATGCCGATCAACCAAGTCATTCAGTGATTAAAATTAAACGATTTGAATAAAAGTAACTTAGTTCCCTTAGTAAAGATCAAATAAACCTTGAACAAGGATAGGATAGAACTAGATTCATGAATTTACTAGTATGATGTTAATGTTAAAATAGTTGAAATAATGATGTCAATATTAAAGTAATTTCATGGAGTTAAAATAAAGGTTGAATAAATTAGTTGGAGCAATGATGTTAATATTAAAGTAGTGCACGGAATCAAAATAAAGGTTGAATAAATTAGTTGAAGCAATGATGTTAATATAGTTTTATAGAGTTGAAGTAAAGGTCGAATAAATTAGTTGGAATAAAAGATATGCGAAAACCGAGTAATGAAACCGAACTAAGTTATTACAACCGTCCCTAAATCCAAACTGAAATGATTTATAAGTTTGCGATAAGGTTTTCTAAAATGAAACCAGTTCAGAGATGAAAAACAAAATATATGAATTATTGTTTAAATTAAATTAATATCATTAAAAAAAATCCATGTTTTAAAAAATGAGAAAAACTTTTATTTCAATAATATACAAATCATTAACTCACAAAATTATCGAATGCATAAAAATCCATAAAGCGAAAATATTACGATAGTATAAAGTTCATCCACTTGAAGATCTCGAACGTAATATACCGTTTTCCTTAAAAAATAGCAATAAGATGTTCAAATTAATTTGCAGAATAACTTACCCGAATAAATTTTCGACGAATTTGCCAATCGATAATCCTAAAATGAAATATTATAAATCACGGGATGTAACTACATAATCTCACTTCCTTTCAACCGTTCAAATCGCGATATCCGCCGGAAGTTACACCACACATACGTCGACGCTTCAGTGAATCGACATCCGCTCTCGCCTTCCAACGATCATAGCATTTGCTAAACGAATTTGACGTCGATATTGGATTTAGAAAATCCATAAACTTATATCATAGGATATGATGATAAGAGTTGTTCGGTTTAATGACCAAATTTATATTAGAAAGCCTAAAAATGAAAAGTTAAGTAAACGAACAAAATCAGATAGAGTACAGGTAAAGAATTCTTAAAATCCCCCCTTGCATTCAACGCTACCTCCATCGATATAGCCGCTATCCTTAAAATCAACTCGACAATTTCTTAACATCATCTTGCTTAATTAAATAAAATGAGTTGATCAATAGACTTACCACCTATAAATGTAATTTCACCAACATAGTTCGCCCGTTTCGAAAGCAGTCCAACCAGCTAGAAGCCACTAGAACTCAATAAGATTAAATCAGATGACACACTCAACAGTAACATAAGCCCTATTTGTTTAACAATTTAACATGGTAAAGTTAATGGAGATAATAATAAAGCGTTTTAGACATGCCACACAAACGAAGCATCAGTCAAAGTGTACGAAAGCAGAGTCAGTCAATAGTTCAATCGACCACGATGCCATCAGATCCGATACATCAACAATGGCCGTATCCGACTGCTTGGAGGATATTAGGCGTAGAGAAGGAGTCCTGCGATATCCCAGAACGACAATACCCAGCGGCAGAAACCTATACAAACGCACAGAACCTCCTCACCCAGTGGGAAAGGGTGCAGGAGCAAGTAGATTTGCGGGTGGTTAAGGCGAGGATGTACCTTGCAAACGTGGTGGAAGACATCCTCGCCGGGCGGATCGCAATCGCCTATCCACCTCGCCCAGTCCGAGATACCCGAAGACCCTACACAGTGGAGGCTCTCAAACGAAGCCTGAAGCGGGATTGTCCCGAAGAATGACTTAATAATGATAGTTTATGTAGTGGTTGACTCAAAATATTAGCAAATTGTGTGTTATTTTCTTCTTATAATTAGAGTTATGCATGATTTAGTTTAATGGGATGAGTGACTATTTAACTTAATCAAGGGAAAAATAAAATAATCTGTTTAATTACAGCGATGTCGTCCTTACGAATCTTGCAAACGGAATTGGACCACGCGAGACAAGCAAACACGGAATTAATCGCCCAGATTATCCAATTAACGCGGGAAATGCAACATATGAAAGCAACATGGACGGATCCCGCAAAGACGAAAACGATCTACCATCGACTCACAGCGGCCCAGAAAGGCTGGGGAGAAGAGCGGCAGCTCAATCAGAGCCTGCGCACTCAAATTCGGGACTCGAAGTCGCCCTAGCGGTATGCCGGGAAGGTGAAGCGGTAACTTATCCGCTCATCTTCGCCCCAACCCAAATGCCGCAGACAACCACCAAGCCAGCAGAACAACCCATCACTACAACCAACAATCGTCGACCGGGACGTAAGGAACGTGCCCGACGTCGCGCAACACAACTCCGAAACGTCAAATAGTAAATGATATACATGTGTTTAGATCGAATAGAATAGTTTCAATCTTAGTTGAATTGTTACTTTAACATACTCGTATGCCGACATTGTCCTAAACATTTTCACTACTCCGCCAATTCGTTCCACAGTCTAATAAGAACCTAATCCTGAATAGTTACGAGGGACAGAACAAAGCGAGCATAGGTCTTCTATCGACAGCTCGTGAACCCGAGGGTTGTCCGAGCAACTATAGTACTAGCCAATGGTACTCAATTTTTGCAGGCAATCCACCACTTGAACACATTACCAACGTTGCTTAGCAACGGGTGCCAAGTGGCGATCAGTATCATTTTGTATGGCGTTACTAGGGTCACCGGGAGGATAAGCAAGATTTGAAACCCTGTAACCCACCATACAAATTTGGGGGCTCAGCCGGGATTCAACATAACTTTGTCGGCAAAGAACCAAAGAAAACCGAAATAAAACTAATGTCGGGACGACAGTTTACCGAACCCCGGAGAGATGGAATATAGAGTTCAAAGATTGCAAAATCAATTGTAAAGATCGATGAGAGAATTGAAAAATCGATGAAAAAGCGATCAACCTGACTACTAGATACAAATTTGGGGACTCATAAAATGACTGTTTTTACAAAGAACCCAAGGAAATATAAGCAAATGTGTAAAGTTTAAACAGAGATGTTGGAACGATATGTTGCAAAACCCCAGAGAGATGAGAACGTCAGGAAACAAAAAAAATCCCAGAGAACAACTGATGAAAAACGAACAACCCGACTACAAGATAACGATATAAACAATGAAAAACAATCACGCTGACTACAATAAAACAACTAACCCATTAACACAACGATTGTTTGCAAAATCCAAGGAAACAAACTGACATTAAAGTTACATAGACAGCAACGCCAAAGCATTCAACACCCATCAATACTTGACGACACAACACCCTTGTAAGATACCAACAACACGACAAGACGCATAAGCAAACAACATATAATTAAAAGGGCAAAGTTCGGGATAAAATGAAATGGGGTAAGTAAGGGGAATAACGACAAACGGGGAAAAGCAATAGAACGATAATAAAATAAATTACAACGAGTAATTATAATGATTAAAGTAGTAGTTTATTAAAGCAAAACATTTAACTAAGAGTCGAATGAATAAATCTAAACATACAATTTAGTTAATTAGTATTTAAATTTAATGGGCAATTGAAAAGATTTAATAATTTTAGAGATGGAACCAACGGAAATAATAGAAAAATTAAAGGGCATCCTAAACATCGAAAATGATAATCTTGAGGAACTAATTAATAAACAAAAGTTAATTAAAAGAGCTAAAGAGGATATATCAACGATTTCAAACCTGTATTCCGACGAACATTACATATTAATAAAATTGAGCGATATTGACAAAGATGTAACAACTGAAAGAATATACGAAATTCTGTCCATGAGATTGGAAATAACCAAATTTGGGAAAAGCTGGCACAAGTTAATGGAAAAAGTCAAAAACATTGAAGACGAGATTGCAACAACAATGAAAGAGCAAACCAAGGCTTATTCGGAATGTTATGCGTGCAAAGCAGAGGAAGCACGAGTAATGGTGATACCTTGCGGACACCTGAGTTATTGTCATGGATGCGCACAAGAGTCGCACTGCATGTTATGTCAGCGAAAGATAAAGGAAAGACTAACTGTTTACTTTCCGTGAATTGTTATGACGAAATGAAATAAATGTGTATTATGTATTACTTGAATTAAAATATAAAAGAAATATGCAATGTTTGTAAATAATAAAACCACCCGACAACGATAAATAAAGGTAATAGACCGAATACATGAAAGCCGAAGTAAGGAAATAATTAAAACACATGCACAGAGACACAAATATTGGACGGAAAAATTTCGACAACCGAACTTCCTAGAGTATAATTCCTTTTGTTTTATTGATATTATATTTATCGATACTATATTGAGATAGGACGAGGAAAAATGGTTAAACCCGAGCTATCTAATGATAGTACGCTCACCCAAGGGAAATCCTGATCAACCCTACTGAGAAAGGAACTGTTAGGCCAAGTCGCGTATGTCAGCAAGTAACCGGCGAGAGATTGATCACCTCTTTTGGGGAGCTTGTTGATGCGATTACCACAAATTTTGAAGGGGGGAAGTAAAGAGACAGACCGAGAGGTGAGAGAAAGAGTGCGCACGGAACAGAATTAATAGTTTGATTAAAGGTACCTAGAGATGACTTCTTTTTTTCCCTAGCTGGTGATGAGGCACCAGAGGACAGCTACGGACTGTCGTGTTCAGGTTGTTATCAGCCAAGGGACTGATGGCGCTGAGCCGTTCGATACAAAAACCCGGATCACACACCGAGTATCGAACGATTCTTTTTTCGCTGGGAGGAACTCGATACAACAACCCGGATCCCACACCGAGTATCGGGGGCCAAACGGTAGGTGAGATGTGAACTAACCGGTAAATGGTTCATACTCAAAATGTCCTACTAAAGCCAGATGAGAGCGGCCGAATTGAGCCGAGAAATCTGATGGAAGGAGCGGGCAGAGATTTGATAGTTTATTTTCCGCTCCCACATTTAATCGCTTCCTTTTCTTTTCACTATTCGGGAAATCAAGTAAACCGCTTTTGGAACTTGATTGAACGTCTAGGCATTTCCATACTTTTATATTCTTCGAGGTACACAACCCGGATCCCACACCGAGTACCGAGGGAATGTTTTTTTTATTGCCCAGCGAGGAGTTTGGTACAATAACTCGGATCCCACACCGAGTACCAAATATCCGAATGGCGGTGAGTAAAGCGTAACCGGAAGAATGCGCGGCCAAAAGACGCCATGGCTTGAGAGTCAGTGTGAGGCCTCAAACATACCCAAAAGTCACTGATGAGCTCAAGTCCGGTGAAACAATGAGAGATAATATGAATAAGACGAATACGAATATGAGTAAAGATGAAATTGATAGATATGATTATGATTAGATATTAGAGGCCATAGAGTGCCGGATAAGATATGATTATGATTAGATATTAGAGGCCATAGAGTGCCAGACGATTACGATTAGATATTAGAGGCCACAGAGTGCCAGATAAGATATGATAGGAGTAAGGATGAAATATGATTATGAATAGATATTAAGGTCACAGATGACCAGTAAAAAAGTTAAAAGCCGAAGGCCGAAGAGCCAACGGAAATTATAGAGGGCATAGAGCGCCAGCGATTGAGGATTAAGTAAATGAATTTTTCGGGAGACATAGGAAAAATAATTAATGGAATGAATGAAAGTATGAATATGATGATTTTATATTATTGATATCATGATATAGATAATTGATACGACTATATAGATAACTGATACGAGATTAATAGATAATTATTACGAGGAATAGATAATTAAAAATAGACTTAAAATGAGGGGGGTGAGTCAGATAAAGAAGACCACCACGATAAATGCGAACAAGGGACGATAACATATATAGTATGGTAAATGGAGGAGAAATTAGTATAGAGTATAGAATATTGGAGTGTTATTTATTTTTAGGAATCAATAGCCAAACAAAGCAATCCAAGCCAATTTCAAAGCAAAGCAAATAGAAGATATTTCAGAGCAAACGACAAATCAAAAGATAATAAAGAAAAGAATTTGGAATAAACGTCAAAGTAGTTACGAGCAATAAGCAACCAGAATTTCAAAGCAGCCAAAGCAAGAAAAGGGAAAACGAGAAAACCAGTCAAGCAGACGAATAACCGTAAACATTGATAGCATCAGCAACCATACGAGAAGCAAAAGCCAAGAGAATAGAGAAAAAAGTTTATTAAAAGCGGAAGAAAAGAAAAAAGTTCGCAACGGTAGAAGCGTCAAAACCGGAGTATCAACTACAGCAGCAACAGGGACCGGCACAGATAGTGGATTAACCGACGTTGAATTTAACAGTAGCGAAGAAAACGAAATAAACGATATAGAAAACCGGTTGCCAATAATAGAAGCAGAGAACGAGGAAGAGAGATTAAAAAACTTAAACCCAAACATGGCAAATTCCACCAATTCCAACATGACTTCAATTCGAGATGCAAATACATTGTCAAATAACAACAACGTGATAGTGGGAGAATTCAGAGAAAAGTTTAGAGGAGAACCGTTCGACGGTAGTCTCAACAAATTGGATACATTTATAAAGGAATTTGAAGTTTATAAAAATATCTGTCACTGGAC
This sequence comes from Schmidtea mediterranea, assembly GCA_022537955.1. NCBI lineage: Eukaryota > Metazoa > Platyhelminthes > Tricladida > Dugesiidae > Schmidtea > Schmidtea mediterranea. The sequence continues at coordinate 22,923,074 of CM039680.1, read as the reverse complement.
AGATCAAAAAGTAAAAGAGCGACTACCCTTGTATCTGAAAGGGAGCGCACAGGATGTATTTGTGGAAGAAGCAAGAGACGCTACGAAATTGACAACATGGACAGAAATTAAAGAGTTCTTAATAAAGATATTCGGAATAGAGAAAAAGGGGAATACGAAGATATTGGACTTCCTACACCGAAAACAAAGACGAGACGAATCAAATGCAGTATACGCATGTGAATTAAAGAAGTTGTGTAAAGAAGCCTTCGGAGAAGCAGATTTACCTGAAGATAAAATGGTAGACGTCTTCATAAGAGGAATCAAAAGGGAAGACATACGAGCCAACCTTGGATGCTTGGCACCAGAAACATTAGATAAAGCAGTAGCAATCGCAAATAGATGTAATCGAGCAGAGATGATGATAACGGAAGATCAAAACGAGGAAACACTAATGTACGAGATAGACGAACTCGAAAACGAAATTATGACACAAACAATAGAGAGTACACTCGAGAAAATAAAGCAAGAGGAAGCTTTAGAACAAGAGGAGGATCAATTGAAAGAAAAAGAAGCAATCCTAAAACAAGAGAAAGCGGAACTAAGAAAGAAGGCACTAATATTAAAAATAGATGGAGCGTTGAAACATTTAGAACAAGAACAAGCACTAGATCAAAAAATAGAAGTGATGGCAAAGAAAGTGCTATCGCAAGAAATGAAAGAACCAGAATTAAAACTGCAAAAAGATGAGCAGGAAGCATCAACGTCACAAGAAAAAGAAAGGATATCAGAACCAATAATAACAAAAAATCGAATCCAGAGGATACTGCTACAAAAAATAGAAACAAGAATCAGAAAAGAAAAACCCACGTGGAGCGAAGCTCAAATCGAGAACAGAATAAAAGAGATATGGTTCCAAACAAAAGGACCAACAAAGATAATGAAAGAGGAGGAACAACCACACATTAATATGCTGAGACAAATACCAGACGATCAAACAGACGAAGATGAAAGTGAAATAAGCAGTCTGGGCGGAGAAATATTTCAGTCATGCGAGGAAAATAAACCATACAAAGATGAATCAAAATTAGAGGAAATGGAAACGAACGTGCCAAGAGAAGATGAAACCGAGATATTAAAAGAAATCAACGAGATTGTAGAAGAAGTAGATCGAAACCAAATGTTCTTAAACCTCAGAGATACAACCGCATACAGCAGAATAATGAAACTGATTGCGAAAGGATATCAACAAGATAACGGTACATTTACGGCATCATGGAAAGACATGATAAAAAAGTACCAAGAGAATCTGAAAGAATATGATAGAGAAGAGTATCAGGTAATTATTGATTTTCCAGAGATACCAAGACAGATAATAGCAACAAGAGGCGAAAGCACAAACGAGTTGTATGATTGGGTAGTGAAAAAGCTAGGACCCAGTTATAAAAATAAACCTTTATATTATCAAGGAAGGAAAATAAAGCGAGACATACATCTCGCGGATGTTCTAATATGGCCAAACGGAATAAATGTGGTAACATTAAACAAAAATAAAACCGAGGAAACGACAATAGAAATATGGCAGAAAATCCAAATACTGTATACCAAAGAAATAAAACCCGGATTAGGAAAAGAGAGACAAAAGATAATGAGGCAAAACCAGATTAGAATGACGGAGCAAGCAATAGACCAGGCTAGAAAATATATTAATCGATTATCATTAACGAGACCGATCTCAATGAAAATGTTCGTAGAGGCTGTACGGGATACAGACATAATGAGATTCGATAATGAGAGAACAGATGAGTTGATAGCCAAATATGGAGAGCATCAAAGAGATATGAGGGGAGATGAACCAATAAAGATAAAGATAAAATTACCAAATGACGAAATAAAGGAAATATTGGTAGATCCCGATTGCCAAATGCACGAATTATACCGACGAATAAATCGAGAAATTATCCAACCAATAATCGAAAGTAGTGACGACGGTATGATAGAAGATGTGGCAATAATGTATCACAAACGACAAATAAGTCCGCGAGAACGAACCCCGATATACGAATTAGGTATATGGGAAGACGGACAAACCATCAATATCATAGCTATGGATGAACCGGAAAGAAAAAATACAACAAAAAAGGAACAACAAATCCAAGAATTTCAAGAGGAAATGAAAAGAAAGATGGACCAAATATTAACCATCTACCAACTATGGAGACAAGATGCGAAGTTGAGCACAAAATTACAACAGATAGACGATTCGAGATGCCGATCAACACCATGGAAAAAGGTGTATGATGAAAAGACAAAGGAGTGGAAATGGAAAATGGAGAGAACCGAACCAAAATGGAGAAAATACATACCAGGAGAAGCGCCAGAAGAGGCAGCTAATGAAACAAACTTAGAGTTATATGAAGATGAACCATATGAAAATCTACCAGAGGAAATGCTAAACGAAATGGAATGGCAACCAGAAGAAGACGAGGAAATAAACGATAGAGCTCGACTAGCCCCATACACATGGAAAATAAGTGGATGGGCTGAAAAAGTAAAATCGGCTGAAAAAGTAAAATCGGCTGAAGAAGAGAAAATCATCGGTATCACAAGTCATCAATTCTATACAGAGATCGGAGGATACCGTATGAAACTGAGAGTATACCCAAACGGAGATGGGGTAGGAAAAGGAAAATATCTATCAGTGTATTTTCTGTTAGCAAGAGGCAGATATGACGGAAAATTAGAATGGCCATTTAATAGAAAAGTCACAATTTCAATCGCTAAACCCGGAAAATGGGAAGAGCGACACAGCGAAAAATTGGGAGTAGACCCAAGATCTATGATAAGTCAAAAGCCAAAATCCACTGAAAATGTTGCAGGAGGAGTACCACAATTTCTACTGAAAAAATATGTAACACCTCAATTTGTGAAAGACGACACGATATATATTACAATCGAAGTAGAAACAGAACGAGAAATGAAAATACGAATCCAACAAGAACAAGCGAAACCGCGAATCAGTGTACTCGAAAAACGAATTCCAGGAACGAGACACTTGCCCACAGATATAGATGATCCTGTGGAGGAAGGACTGACAAGATTAACGGAAACGCAAAAATGCAGAGAGTTAGCAGCGATATTGAGAACCGGAGCCAAGAATCAAAGACGAACTGTAACAGATTTAGCAAAATGGATAATCGATTCATGTAACAGAGTAGAGAACCTGCGAAATATTGTAAAAGAAATAGAGGAATATCGGAGAATGTATGCGTGGTACCCAGAACAATTCCGAGAAATTATCCGAAAATGGAAACACACCGAATGGGCAGCCGAAGCAATAGAAAAGTATAGTCTAAAAATTATGACGCCAGATTTCGAACCAATTGAAAGAGAGTTTTACATTACTGCCAAAGTAAGTGAGGTGAAAAAGAGAATACCATATGAACCGCCATTTCATTTACAATACGAAGGACGATCATTAGACGACGATCTCGAAATTGGAGTTACGCAGATGCAACTGGGGTTAATAAATATATTAACAGTAGCAAAGATCGCGGGAAGAGAACTGAACAAAAGGGAAATCAAAACAAAAACGCCAATAGGACGACAAGAAAGTCTAAATACGCCAGAAGTTCCACCTGCCGCAGATGAAGTAATCGTTATCACAACAGGAGACGAAGAGATACTGAACGATCTAAATGATATCGTGGATGAGGAAACAACCAGGAGAATACCGGAATCAAGAGATTTGTTCATGACAGAAAACGAAGATGATATGATAACAGATAAACCAGACGAGCTAGTATGTGGTCAAAGACAACCAGTCGAAATTATAGAGCCAGATACCGAAGAGGAAAATAGAAGGAAAGAGAGAAGACACCGAAGCTCGACAGGAGACGAATGGGATAACTGGATAAATGAACGAGGAGCTACAACATCCAGAGAAACGGCAGACGAACAACCTAAACGAAAAGAAACGGGTACAGCAATGGAAAAGAAACCCAGAGGACGACCAAAAATTGAGAAACCAGCTCCAGAAAGGAAAACTAAAGAACAAATGCAGATGGATCAATTGACAACGAAATTACGCAAGCTTAGTCAAGTAACAAAGCAGTTACAGGGAAAATTAAAAGGCCAAGAACAAGGAGCAAAGTGGATCAACAGACTAATAACTGATATGCTGGGATTAGCAAATCCAGAGATAAAGAGAAATTTAAAACTCAATAATATCGGAACAGAAGCGAAACAGCTTTGGGCAGCAATAAAGCCAATAATAAATAAAATAATGGATAATAAAGTACGAACCACAACTAAAGATCCAGAGGAATTATTGTTGATAATAAATCACTTAACGAAACGATCTGATGACCCAAACAGATATTTAGTGGGAATGGCCTATCTGATGTACAATACGATAGTGATATACAGAAAACGAACTCCAAGATATAACCCAAACGGATATGAATTTGCAATAACAGACATTATCAGAAAGGTAATCGAACCATTCAATCTGACTCAAGGAGGATGGCAAGCTTTTATAAACTGGGTAAGTAAAGATGATCAAACCGAGATAATGCAGACAAAGTTGAAAGAGTTATTAACGGAATTCGAGACAACGATTAATGCAAGCGATCCAAAAACAGCCAGAAAGGGAATGAATGCGATAATTACTACAATACTCATATGGATGATGTGCGTGAAAGGAGTAGAACCGTTTGTAGTATATGATTGCGATAATATAAAGATTGGTGACAAATACTCATTAAAAGAAACGGAAGAGTGCAAAGCAGCGAATCCCGGTAGATTACAGACAACGGCAACAGCAGTATCGTATAACGTATACCAAGAGGTAGACTTCATTAAAACGGAAATTAAAGAATGCTCAGTGACAAGGAAAATTGTAGCATTTCATTGCGGACATCATTCACACTCAACAATTATAGAAGCTGGAACGGAAACAACAGTAGTATCAATAACGCGGAGCAAATGTGAAGAAGGATTCACGACAGGACGCATCTCAATAGCTGGACGAGTGAATGTAGCAGCCGAAGAAGGAAAGATAAAAACTACCCGAGTATATGCTGCGGGAAGAATAACGGCTGGAGACGGAACATGTCAAGGAGGAGAGTACACCCTATTGAATCAATTAGTCAAAGGAGTAGTAGTGATCGAAAGCTATCAAGTAAAGTTAGAAAAATATCAAGGATATTTTGATCCAGATACCCAAGCAATGAAACAGTATCCTCAATGCTTGGCAACAGATAGATCATGTAATACGGGAATGTCAACGATCGTATATCACGCCGATACCAGAACTTGTAGACTCACCTTATTGAAAAGCGCAATATTCGATGAAGTGCAAGGACGAGTACACAGCGAAACAGAAACTAACACGCAAAAGAGCGCGTTGGATGAATTACGGAGAACCGGAAGAATCGGAAAACCAACGATAACTACGACTATCGGATCAGAGGTCACGCCAACAGTAGTAATATCAACGGACACTACAATCGGAATGAGATTCATAAAAGGACGAATGGTGAGCAAATGTGACGAAATGGTAGCCAGTACCAATTATAAAGGAATATTTTTATCGCGAACAGCAATACCGAACGCAAAAGCGCAAATAGACCCCAAAGATGTGAAACTATATTTGTATATAAATAACAAGATGGATTTCTTATATCACAAAGGATTGGCATCAACAGAGAAAATATACTACGATTTAGTTAAAAATGACTGTATCCTGAACAGAGAAATATTAAAAACAAAATTGGCAATGGCAATCACAAATCCGGATAACGCAATTCCACTACTACCACTCCAAGAAGGATATTTCAGAAGAATCGTTGGAGAAGTTATGTACACATACAAATGTGAAAAGACAATCGCAAAACTGCCAGAGAATTCAACAATCCCCAGAGATAAATGCATAAACGAATTAGAGATAATGCATAAAGGAAAAATCAGATTCGCTCAACCAGTAACAAGGATGATAAACCCAGAGAAATTTGTACCCAATATGTTTAGTTGTAGTAATGTATATGGACCATTATTCGAAATAAGAGACGGAAGTTGGTTACAATTTCCAACTCGAGTAATAGTAGCGCCGCCAAAAATATTTGGACTTACAGAATTGGCCAGCGAAGCAGAATTCAAACCAGTAGATATATCACAGAGCGGAATATACCAAACAAAAGACCTGGAACGAGCCAGAGAACATCTATTATTCCCAGCACAAAGGCAAGCAATACTATCTAATATTGTGACGATAACGGGAGGTAACAACTATGGAGAGAAACCCAACTACGAATTGTTACTATCACCAGATCATTTTCAACATGCAACAGCAAATATGATGAAAGCCATGTGGGGAAGATTCTTAATCTTCGGACAAATGATGGCAGGAATTTTAGGGATAATCCTTATCATTCAAATTGTAAGAGTAATCATAACACAAATGTTAGCATGTTTCGATATCTATAAAAGAGAAAGGAAAATCAACTGGAAAATGGCAATCGGATTCTTACCGTTTTTAGCCAAAACAATGGTGTTACATGGACACTCAAAAGATATCCACAAGATAAAAAGATTAGTAGGAATTCTAACGAAAATGAACGGTACTGATGAAGAAGTCGGACGAAAATTTAAAGCGATAATGAGATTAGAAGCCGAGAAAACCAGAATGAAGCGACAGAAAACGAGCAACTGGAGACGGTGGATAAACTTCAAAGATGATAGCTGCGATAACAGCGACAATGATGAAAACCAAGGAGGAACGCGGATGCTAACTCAAGAGCAACTCAAACAATGGGAAAATCGAAAGACAAGACATAGTGGACATTATAATCATCCACCACCAGTATATGAATGTCTAAAGAAAGCAGCATCATCAGTAGAGAGAAACATGCCGGTAGAAAGACACGTACCGACACCAAGATCAACAACATTACGAAATATTTACCTGGTACCATATGAACCAAATTGGGCAGACTTAGTACCAAGAACCAGCCAAAGATCAAGAAGTGTGGATCAAGACCCAGAAACTCGAACCATAGCTATGTTACAAACGTTAGCTGGACCAACATTAACGGTACCCATAGAAATAAATGGAGTAGAGATAAAAGCAATGATTGATACCGGAGCAAATATCTCAGCAATAAAAATGGATACAATACCAGGAAGATTATGGCCATGTATAGAAGAAGCTAACATGGATGTAATCACTTGCAGCAAAGAATCGGTAGCGGTCATCGGAAAAATCTGGTCGATAATAGAATATAAAAATGTAAAAATCAATACGTATTTAGCAGTCATCAGAAGATTGAGCGCAGATTGTATAATTGGAACGGATCTCATGCCAGAATTATTAAAAGAAATAATAATAGATCTAGGATCAATGGAGCTGAGAGATAAAACCGGACGAATATGTATGTTGAAATCAGAAGTGAGATGCTCAGAGAAAATAGTAGTGCCAGGGCGCACACAAATGATTTGTTCTGTGAAAGTAAATGAGGAAACCAGAGGAGAAATGATTTTTGAACCTAATCACAAATTTGAGAAGAAGAAGAACTGCCATTAGCCAGAGAGATAGTGTATGTAAACGATAACAGTGAAATTCCAATCAATATTACAAATTTCGACGAGGAAGACAAAGTCATTTACGAGAATGAACAATTGGGAAAATTAACACCGATGATGGATATCGAACTTCCAACAACAAAAACTGAAGGAACTGAGGAAGAATTATGGACAATCGACAGCCAGCTACTAAACGAAACCGAGAAAGAACAATTACAAAAATTGCTAATGGAATTTAAAGATATATTTGCAGCATCTGACTTAGATCTCGGTACAAGCGATGTAACGCAACATACGATACCACTAACAGATGATACCCCAATAACACTACGGCCATATCGATTGGCTGAAGCTCAAAAATCAGTAGCAGAAAAAGAAGTTCAAAAGATGTTAGACGCAGGAGTGATCGAACCAAGTTGCTCGCCATGGCAATTCCCAGTGGTCATGGTAAAGAAAAAAGACGGAACACAACGGTTCTGTATAGATTATCGACGACTCAATGCAGTAACAAAACGAGATACATACCCGTTACCAGATATAAATGAAATGTTACAAATGTTACACGGAGCAGCTTATTTTACATCGCTAGATTTAAAAAGTGGTTATTGGCAAATAAAAGTCAAAGAGGAGGACAGAGAAAAAACTGCTTTTACTATCGGAAAAGATTTATACCAATTTAAGAAAATGCCTTTCGGATTAACTAACGCACCAGCTTCATTTCAGAGATGTATGAACTTTGTAACTCACGGCATTAAACAATGTATGGTATATATTGATGATTTATTAATTTATTCTAGCACCTTCGGGCAACATTTAAAAGATATCCGTAATGTATTCGTTCGGCTGAGACAATGGAAGTTAAAATTGAAACCATCTAAATGCGATTGGGCAAAGGAAAAAGTCACCTTCTTAGGACATATTGTGTCAGCAAAAGGCAAAGAACCAGATCCAAGAAACATCGAAAAGATAAAGAATTGCCCAGCACCAAAGACAGTCACGCAAGTGCAAGAATTCTTAGGCTTATGCGGATATTACCGAAAATTTATCAAGAGTTATGCAACCATCGCAAAACCAATACAAGAGTTGACCAAAAAAGATACCCCGTTTATATGGGAAGAGGAACAACAAACAGCCTTTGAAACACTCAGAGATAAACTAATATCAGCACCAATACTCGTACACCCAGATTTTAAGAAACCATTTTTGTTAGCAACTAACGCAAGTGGATATGCATCTGGAGCAGTCTTAGGACAATGGGATGACGAGAAAAGAGAACGAGTTATTGGATATTATAGTCGAACATTCAAGAAACATGAAAAGAATTACTCTGTGACGGAAAGAGAGGCACTAGCAATAATCCAAGCTATTAAACATTTCAAATATTTATTATGGGTCACTAGAGATATATCACTACAATACAACGCATTAGTATGTTTGGACAACACAAAGAAGTCCTCTAGTAGATTGATGAATGGCAATCAGCTAACAAAGAATATCTCTGCCGTATATTAAAATTAAATCAGGAAAAGCCAATCCAGCCAGATTGTATGTCAAGAATTTGTATTTGAGGAACTGAGATCATTGATGTGAGACGATATGAGCAATGAAATCTCGAAAGATATCGATTTTACAAAACTGAAAAATTAGTCAGAAAGGAAGACGAAGAATTGTAAAGACAATAATCGAATTATAAAACTAACGATATGAAAATCTTCGACAACAACAGTAAATTAAGAGAGCAACATGAAACACAGACACCGATTATAACATAGAGAAGGGATAGGTTATTATTGAATGGATGGCGAAAAGCGACTTTAATGTGCTACCAGAGGTAGCGAAAGGAGGTATTAGATGCAATATCAATGAATGGAAAACTTGGAGGACACATGTCTAGCCAAAAATGACGGAAGCAAGATACGTCAAAAAATATATTGGCCAAAGTAGTCGGAAGACGGTGAAGGATGGATAATAGAATTGTCTAATTATGTGCAACCAGAAAAGCACAGGGAAGTAAATTGAAAGCACCGTTAAAACAATTGCCAATTCCACCAGAACCCATGACAATGATCGAATGACGTAGTAGAGGACCACTACCAGAGAAACTAACGATGGAAATACCTATATATTAGTGTAACAGACTATTTAATCAAATTTCCTCCGAAAGCATTCCAATACCAGACCCAAAAGCTAGAACAATAGCGAGAATCCTAGAGAGAATATGTTGTAGAACGGAAACCCAAACAGATTTAACTGAATCCAAGGAACACTTTATGAGCGAACATAGAAAAGTAAACGAACTACTTCAGAATTGCCGAGTTGAGAAACACGGCCTTTACATCCGCATAACAAATGGACAAAACCGAACGATTAATGGCATGGTTAATAGAAATGATGTCAATTATGTAAGGCAGACACCAGAAAATAAAAAAGATTGGATCAGGATTATATAAATCTAATGCCTTAGCTTATAAGAATGTCAATACATTCAGCAACAAAAATGATCCATCAAATTAATGTACGGCGAGAATGCAATAATGCCGATAGACCAGAAATATCAACCGCCAATATCACAGAATGGAAATTGATGATTATTAGACAGTTTCAAAGAGCGAATGCAAGAGATCTGGAAACAGCAGGTAGAATTAGAGTTTTAACCAAGAAAGCTAAAAGAATTCCACGATAAAAAGCTGAACGTACGTGAGCATAACTTCAGGTTGGAGACGGTAATAACGCAAAGCCGATGAAATTAATCCCAGAGTATATATATATATATATATTGTGGTAAAGGACCTTATGATAGATAATTATTAACAGAAATGCCGATTAATTGGTCAACAACCCACTTACAACCTATTACGGTAAAACGTAAGCAGATGCGAAAGCAATACCTAAGAATAACAATAACAGAAGAACCAGAATCGAGGTATGCACAAACTAGATCACAAACTCAACAGCTGAGATAACGGATTAACGATGATCCGAAAAATAGAAGCAACAATCAAATAATACTGTAAAGCAACCAAAACGGAGGAATCCAAAATAACTCTAAACCGACCAAGATAAAGTAGACAAAATGGAGTATAAATAGTGAAAGCTATTAAGAATTATGCCAAGAATGGTGTCGAAGGAAAAGGAGGATGAAATAGTAAACAAGAGCGGGAAAAATCGCATGGGATTACGCTAAAAGGAGCTAAATCCACCAAAATGGTCGTATAAAGGAAAGCATACCCATTGATCTTCACCATGGCAGGATTAGGAAGGAAACGTAAATTTAACATATGCAGGTTCTTAATCACAGAAACACTCAAAAGACAATATGACAAATCCAACTCATGCAGATGCGGACACGCCTCAAATGTACCAAAACGAAGAAGGGACAAACACCAATAATGTTGCAGTGCAAGCAGATGCTTCTACAACAGTTCTGAGAGAATCACTAAAACAGGATCAATCGTTCAAAGAGAAGAGATATGGAGAAAATAATGTACTACATTATAGCGCTAAATCCAACAGGCAAGGCAATTAAAGTTTATAACCAGTAATGCGACAACATTAGGAGAAAGAGAAATGATGGTAAAACAATTCAATACATTAAGGAACTATCGACGCCAAAAAAGACGAAAGCAACACCAATCTGATGAAATGGACCGTACCAAGGTTCTAACCACTTAAAGTATTGCAATGTAAACTATATGGTAAGAAACAGAAACGTCATTAAAAGACAATATATCTACTATTACATCCACAAGAACAATAACAATGTTGAAAGTAGGAAGGACTAAAATTCACCAATCATCCAAAAGAAGCAATATCGAATCGGAAGATAAAAGACAGCTATCGATGATAAACCAATATGGCAATCGAAAGCAAATAAGATTTCAAGCGGAGAAACAAGAAATAAAAGAAATGACCGCATATAAAAGCAAAATAAATAAAAGATACGAGCGAGGAAATAATGAAATAATAAATGTCGAGACGACATTGTCAAAATCAACCCCGGATGAGGCAATAATGGAGAAGGAGAAGTGACAACAAAAAAACAGGATGATCAAAATAAGAGACGAATAAATCCCAAACAAGAGAAAAAGCGAATCATTAACAAGGAATCGTCAAAGGATCGACACAACAACAACAAAGAACAAAATCAAAGATCTACTACATAATAAAAAGATACTAAACAGAACAAAGGAAAAATCAAAACCGACCGGACCCTGCTACAGAAAATAATGATATTAAATCACGTCCATCAAAGTTAACGGAAGCGACGAAAATTATCAAAAGGAAAGTAAATCGTTCAGAAACGAACAAAATGAGAAGGAATCGGAAGAAAGGAATATGCTTACAACTACGATAAAAATACAAGCTAAGTTGCCAATTTACTACAATAAAAACCAGGAAAGATGGAAATACGATCCGAAAACTCATCATCATGTCAGAGCCAACCAAAAGATGTATGCAGAGATCACAGAAGAAGAAACGTAAAAATCCAAGTAAAGCCAGGATAGGCCAAATTACGAATATTAACAGAGAGGAAATAGAACAATTGAACAAGATGTATTACAAAACAAATTACGATTGCTGGAAATGAACTGAAAGCGGGAAAGAAATGCGAATGGATGCCTAAAGGAAGCGAATATATAATATGTGCCAACAACGACATAATAATACTTGCACATTAGCCAACCCGAAGAGAAATCACAACACCAAAAAAGAAGAGCCTTTATCAAAGGCGAGCACGAGAAAACAAAGAAAGTAATAAAAAAGGTAGAATCAAACCCAAAGAGTGAGAAGAGATAATAGTCGAAAATATGGGGGTAAAGAAACCATTACAAAAGTTTGTGTATTTGAAACTAAAAAGAACGGAACGATGAATAAAGAATCAAATGTCAGTCGAATGAGGATGTCAAAAACCAAAAATACCGTATTCGCAACTAAAAGAAAACGTGGAAAGTAATAGTACACGTTCAGAAAAGGAAGAGATGAAATTACCGTAATCAAACAAGAAAGTACAGAAGCAATTTACGACTAAAACGTCCAGAAAAAGAAACAAAAGAGGAAGCTGTTACAACGTCAGATCAGAGAAAGTAAGCAGTAATAATAACCAATAGAATGATGAAGCAAATGAAGAGGAAATATTCAAATCGAGAACACAGGTGAAAAACCTAGTACAAAAATCTGCGTATAACGAACCTAAAAGAAAACGAACCATAAATGAAGGATCCAATGTGAAACAAGCAAAACTATAACGAATCAAAGTATCGCATTCAACGAAAAGAAAACTTTGGGAAATATGTAAAAAATATTCAAAAGGGACTCATGGACATTGGAAATAATAACAAGGAAACCACTCAAGTCAAAACGCGGAGAATCAATCCAAACAAACAATCTGAGAGAAAAACAAACAACGAGACATGGCAAAGAATGCTCATGGACGACAGCCATACTTTCAATTCAGGAAAGCATTACACTCTCAGAAAGACCACTAAGAATTGCAACAAGAGGAAGGAATAAGGAGACAAACCAGTGCAGAGGGAAATACAACCAATGCAGGCCTGATGAAGAAGATTATAATGATTAAAAATGAATTGGATAACAAATCAGCAATATTAAGCAGCGTAGTAATGTTGAATAATAATTCAATTAGTAAGAAGCTACGAAATGTAAAAAACCAACGAAGAAAAATATGCCAGCAGTAAAATTCATTATGACATATCGAATTAGGACAAATACGATGTTAGGAGAGAATGAGAATAGAAATCAAGGAAATTCCAGTACAAGCGGACTCTGGTTAAAAGAACCGCCCATTATCGAAGCACAACAATGGTCAAATGAATGCGACATATATCAGATAACGAATGAGAAATATGGGGATATACGACATTGCGTATAGAGTCCCCGGAGACGAATGGTGTAAGACAAAAGAAAAGACGTTGTATAAGTGTAAAATATGATGTAGTATAGTAGTATAATAATAATGTATATCTATATTAAATATCGTACACAAATGCGTTAAGACAATAGCAAACCAAGAGAATGCGATGAATAAATGATGTATATAATCAACGATGGATCCGAATGAACGAGAATTCAACCAATCAAGTGAGAAATACCACCGGTTCACAGAAGGAACAACAACAGCAGCTGCCAATGTACCTAATAGAGATGCAGAATTGGAGTCAAGAATATACCAAGATCAAGGAATCGAGGCAACGTGGAGACGACAATGCGAATTAATGACAAGCTAACTGAGACGAAACATGCGCCAACTCAGTTGGACAAAAATACAACCCATACTGGTAATAACGAAAGTGTGAACAGAGTCTACAACAGCCAAAGACTAGAAGAGCAAAAAGAACATACACAAATTTACATGAGAATAAAGACATTAGCGCAATCAAAGGTTAGATTGCAAGCGGACTGAATTAGAAAGACCTACGTAGCAACAACAGCACGTAGATCCGACAAGTTGGGGTGGCACGTCGACTAGCACGATGCCGAGAATCACCCCAGAACCGGATTCAACGTAAGTAAAATAAGCGACCGTGTAATATGTATAAATAAGAACGACAGAAAAACGAAGCAGCGTCAAAGTAATTGAAAAATTTTGTAATATGCAGAACATTATCGACGAGTAATAAGAGGAAGCGAGAACCACCGAAACTACGAGACGAATAATGAGGAAAAAATCAAAGTGGTGGAACGATGATAAAGGAAGACTAAAATGTGCAAAATCAAAGAATATTAAATTGGAAGCGAGACAGATCGAAATCGGTATGCAGAATATGCACAGATTGCACGACAGAAGTGAATAGAAACAATAAACAATAAAACTGCCCTGGATGTGACGAAAATTGGAGAAGAGCAGGATCTGCAAAGACCACATACAAGGATAATGGCCACCAACAAAGAAAATCAAGCAATCTATATCCAATGCCGAGTAAAAGAATGCGAATGGGAAAGGACCGATGAAGGAAGCCGAAAGTACACGCAAACGAATGTGAATATAACGAGATCTATGCGAAAAGACGGTCAAACCACCACAACGAAAGACTAGAAAGAACATCACCAAGTGTGCATCAAGAGAGAGGAAAAATGCGAATTCTGTGAGTCATCGACCGAATGGATAAAAAATAGAAATGGAACATCGAACCAAAGAGGAACAAATAATGTGATCTATATTGAAGATATTGCTAAACAACTGCGGACAAAGAAAGATAAAGTCAAATTAAAAAACATTGGAACGAATGTACAGCAAACCAGTCAATGTCCCATTGGAACTGTATAATTGCAAGCACAATTACCAAATTACGGAATCAAAACGCACATGAAGGAAAACAAGTATCGAGATGCCGAAATCATAATGAACGAATAGGAAATGTTGCACGGGAAAGTAAAAAGCCAACGAACAGAAAATGATGCACAAAAGGCGATAATAAGAGAATTATTAGAATCCAAAAAGAAATTTCGAGAGAAGCCAGGAGGACACAGCCAGAAAAATGCGAAATAAAAGAAAATCAACAGACGACCAAACAGCCTAAAGGAACAGAAACCAATCAGTTTCGATCACGCCAAAGAAAACATCTAACATGCACCATTTATAGGAAAATAACCGGAATTCGCAGAGAAGCTTCAGAGAGCAAATAGAATGGAAGACAGAGAATTCTAGACAGTCCACCAATATACAGTTGGAAAAATGGATACAAATTAGGCATTAGATTATCCAAATGGAATGGAAAGCAACAGGCACACATACAGTGTCTTCATCAGAGTAGGAAAGGAGATTAATGAATGAATAATTTTAACATGGCCTTTTAAACAAAAATGAAATATTAAATGAAAGGACAAGAGAATCACCTGCAACCAATCAGAAACAGGAAATGAACCACAACGGGAAGACCAACACCGAATGGAATACAAACAATTGGGTAACACGTTTTATCCACAACAACGCAATGTGAGAGAGAAGGATTCTTGCGAAGAAGATAACTATATATAAAATTGGAAGTAAGAAGCCAGGCAAGACGGTTGTAAAGAGAAACAAAGTGTACATAAATGTAAATAAATAATAAAACCAATAAAATCAAAAAATTACAAAATAATCCAGAAAAATCAGAAAACAAAAAATTCAAAAATAAATGACGATATTTAGATTGGCAACGGAATCAGCACGAAGAAACCACGGTGGCAGAGATGAGAGAAGACCAGATCGAGTATGGACGAGATCCTATGGAAAAAACCAGAGAGGAAGAAAGTTAATACAACTTGCGCATGAAATTAATATACAAGCACGGAAACGGAAAAGACACAAACGCGAATCTAAAGCGATATAGCTCAGCAAATGAGAAAGTGAGAGACGAGGAAGCTGAGAAAAAGAAGGAACAAAAGATATTTACCGTTTAAAAGAGAATAAAGTATTTACCGCTGTGACAGCAAAGCAAAGAAATGGCTGCAGAAGGATTTTATTTTACGGGAACGCCGATACCAGACCGAGGTAACAATGCTCTATGTAAAGGAAAAACTCGCAAATGGAAAGGAGAGACAGCATAACGAAACACCTGAGGAAATTTTTTCAACCTGCCCATTTTAGAATTAACATGGATGTCAGAAACCAAAGCGATGAACAATGCATGAAGGACTTTCGACAATCGAATTAGACAGATAAATGGAGGTGAGAAAAGGTAACGTAATAGAATTTCGAAGATCCAACAGAACTAATATGGGAAAAGAGACTATAAAAAGAAATTCGAAGCAGAGAATAAAACTTTAAAGGAAACCCAAGAGCAGGCAGAATTTGCAAGTCAAAGGATAATGCCAAATGACAGCCAGACGAATAATGTGCGAAGAGAAGCAGAAAATCACAGCCAATACCAGATCAGAATGTCAAAAAAACTAAAGCATAGAAAGGAAAATGCTGTATACACAGAAAAGAGTCAAGAATTCGAATAAAGTAATTCCTAACCAACAACGGAAGATATATTAGATCGACCAAAAACGAATGAACCATAATGTATTATCAGGAGTATGATAACCAAAAAATGAGAAAAATAATCAAAAGAAAGATTAGTCTAACAGATTGAATGTACGAACTCGACACAGCAATAATCCGAGCAATCAAGCGATATCAAAGAAAACCTAAAGAGAATCGAGACAATATCAATAAATAAAGAAAACTATTTTGGAGATATCAATGTGTGGACATGTTGCAAAAACATGTAGAAATAATTTATATACCTTGTGGACAATGGTCACTATGTGAACTTGCGTTAAAAGTTGAATATATGCCCAGTATGTAGAGAAGCCGATCAAACGGGCGACAAGGATTCCGTTTCGGCTGGAATCAGTAATAAAAATGAAAAGCAACGTGTAAGAACAGTGTAAATAAAGATAAATCGTAAAAAACAAAAATTATAAAACTCAAAATCACAAAAATACGAGATGAGTAAATTAATCGATACAAATTTTGAGAATGATTGAAACGAGTGAATAAACGATATTAAATATTAGAAACAATTATGAATCCAAACGAGACAAAAGAAGTTGTAGAGAGGCTGAAGAATCAAAACCAGCAGTTAAGATCAATCAGCATCAAATTAAATTCAAGTGGAAGAATAAATTGTGGAGACAAAGAGGGACGTTGCAACTAAAAGAAATGCTACAAATGTAAGAGAAAGGGAATTTAGTGCAAGAGACCTAAAAAATGAAAATATGAAAGAAAAGTGGGAAAAAACAACAGAACAAAGAAATAATTTAACCCGGAAGGAAAGATGGATAAACGTACCAAGAGCGAGAAGAGGAAATGATGAAGGAATTTATGCGGAAACCAAACTAGAATCAAAAACCAAGGAAGAGAACAACCCAGAGCAAGAGAAGCAAGGATCAACATAAATGAAATGAAGATTACGAAGAGGTAATAAAAGAGATAAAGAAGCAGAGATACGAGAAGAAGAGAAGAGACGATAAAAACAAATACAACCAAATGCAGGAAGAAATTGGCAAATTTAGCACCAATACGAATAGGAGAAGACAAAGAGGAACCCATGGAACAAGCCAAAGAAGGCAAAAAGACAAGCGCGATAGTTGGAAAATCAAATGGACAGAAGAATAGAAGAACGTCAAGAACAATGGGAATCGCGGATCATGACATTATAATCAAGCAAATAGCCGAACAAGAAAGATAGAACAAGAAGCCGTAACAGAAGAGCTAAAATGTGAAAACCGCAAAGATCGAGATAATAAACTGAGAAACCAAGGGCAAAACCATCAAAGAAAAGTTAGAGAGCCCAGAGACGATAGACAAAGAGAATACTGACATCAGGTAACTGATCAGACAAGAAAATGCGAAATAGAGTGTAGAATATTTGAAGACGCAACGCAAACAATCTAACATATAGTGAAATACAGCAGCGAAGTTAAGTACAACAACCAGAAAAAAGAGATGCAGATCAAGAGCAGACAAAGCTCACCGACAAAGACGGATACAACGAACTAAACGGAAAAGAAAGAAAGTTGGATCAAACAAGCAGAAAAATGGAAGGCACCAGTACCAGGAAAGCCAAAAAAGAATAAGCACGATTATACCAAAAATTGCTGAATACCGAAGATTGGGACTATGGGAGCAGATTGAAGAGCAGAACATGCATCTCGACGATTACAGTAACCAAACAAACATTAGAATTCAACGAACGAATCAGAAGAATACAATAGACAGGCCCTCAGAAAACGAAAAGGCCCACAGAAAATGGATTGAATCAATTAAATCAAAGATAACTGGAAACCTTAAAATGAATCAAACGATGAAAGACAGACAAAACCAACAATAAACGAGAGATAACAATACCCAACAGGAGTGTGAATGGACCGAGAAGTGCAGTATTCCAAAGAAATTCAGTTGAGACACCAACTCGAAGTCAACGAACAGTTGAAAGAACAAGTTGAAGCAGAGATAAAAGCGATAAAGCAAGGATATGAGGATAAATGAACAGAACCTGGAAAGAATCAAAAGCTAAAGCGTTGGAAAACACGCATCTTTGGAAACGCAGGTGGATGAGTTAACAGAAATACAGAATAATCTTGCCTATCCTTAGACGAAAGATACAAATATCAAACGCCTGCGTGAAGAGTAAATAACCTTTCAGAACCGACCACCAATCCTGCTTAATGCCGTTATACCCAACTGAAATTCTAACCCAAGTACCACGACCGAACCCGATGAAGGATTCGGGAGACGGGACGAAGCGCGAATAATAAAGCTAATAGAAAAATGTAAAAAGTGTAAAAAAATAAAAATAAAGAAAAATAATAAAACAAAAAATTGTAATCGATGTATATTTAGCATGAATTCGAATAAAGTAGAAATCCGAATGAATCTAGAAGACGGAGAATACGTACCAAGCCCAATTCAATTAGTAGAACCAAACCGAGCAAGACCCACTGAGAATATTACAGTAAAAGATGGAGAGCCGAAAGAAAGGAATGGCAAGAGCTAGTGAGGAACATCCAGGAGTCCAGAAAAATCGCCCCGGAATAATCAACAGCAATGACAGTCAAAACAATTAGTCAATATGATAAAACACGAAAAATAACATCCACATGGAGAAACAAGAAATCAAAAGAGAGAAAAGAACCGATTCGAGGGCGAGAATTAGCCGAAAAAAGACTCGTTGTAATCCTGGAAAGATTATGATAAACCGAAGCAGAAGAGATAGAGACAGCAGAAAAAGCGAAACAGAGAATACGTATACAACTAGAAGATAGTGTAAGGAAGCCAGAAAGATAAGAAAGTCACCACAACTTCAGGACAATAAACATTAACAGAACAACCCAAAGCGAGACAAAGCTGGAAAACAACAACCAAACGAGTCAAGTTATAAACAGTCAATCAAGAAGAAAACAACAAAAGAAAAATCTTCAAATGAAAACGTCAATCAACAAAGGATAATCAAGAAAACAAAGGAACGACTAAAAGAACTCCCAAAACTAACTCGAGGCGAGTAATATAAAGCCCAAAGTCCTATAATGAGATCTCATGAAAACAAACTGAAGAATGAGTGCGAGATAACACTCAACCCCGAAAAAAGAGTAAAAGAATAAAGGGCTAAAACTCCACTGTAATACGAAATAACCTTGTAAATAAATATTCAAATAATTAACGTATAAAAATAAGAAAGTATGAACCCAAACCTGTGGATTAATAATGATGATGAATAATGAGAGAGTGTGACACTGAAAACCCGTTGGAAAAATGCGAGAAATCCCAACCCTTCAGAAGAGAGGAACAGCACCGTGCGACTTCAAAGAAATTGGCAGAAAACCCTCAATAATGAGGAATGTCAACAAATAAAACCCTCCAATGTAATGCAATGCCCCACAAAAAAGAACAAGGACATTGAAACAGGAATACGATGAAAAACCAACATGGTACAAACCCTACGAAATAATAAGAAATAGCTAATAATAAAAATGAGAATCGAGAGACGAAGAAAACACTAGAAACCCTCATGCAGACAGATTCAAGAAAAGCCAAAGCAAATCCCAAAAAATAAACCACATCCACAGAAGTGCCCTAATCAACAAAAGGCACAAGAAAACAAATTAAAAAATGAAACCCAGTACAACAAGTCACAATCGAACTTAAACTATCCGATTAGTATAACTCTAACATGATACTATCTAATATGCTGTCTCATCCCGGCCTAAACAAAAAACAAGCAAAGGCAAAATACCAAATTCAAAACGTCAGAAGAATGTTCACACCAAATTCGAAAAACGACTAAACCAACGAAACGACAAGACCTCGCAATCCATCAAATCACCCTTCAAGATCAACCCAGCTCGAAAGCGAAACCCAAGCCCTCAGCGATTCATTCGAACAATATAACTGAGTTACAGTAACGATATGTGATTGAACTGATAATATAAAACTTGCAACTGAATTGAAAATGACTATCTGATTTTATTTTGATTATGTACAGTAGCCCGGACTTAAGTCTATCTTTATCTGATGATAACCTACCGTAATATTTTTATGGAATGTGAATTGTGAAGATGTATGAGATTTATGTTTGAAAATCAATGAAATTGACGGTCGCAATTTTACGGACCCCCGAGTGTTTATGTTGGCGCCAAAACGTAAAACGGCCTTGGAAAATGTTTTAAATGGAATCAAAACAACCACGCAAAATAACATAATTTAAATAAACCACTGATACATCAAGTAAACCATATAAAAATCTGAGAATAAAGATAAGATATAAAATAAAAACAAAAAAAAATAATATAAAAATTAACAAAATGCACCAGATCCGCACGGAATACCTACACAAATACAACAGAAACACAACAAATTCAAACGAAATGAAAATCAATTAAGTTCATTAAATGAATTTAAATCGAAAATTTGAATAGCAAAATAATTCAATAAAAATCTAATAAAAATTATAAAAATAAATCGAAAAATAATAAAAAAATATAGAATTGCAGAAATAACAAGGTCGAAATTTTGTTTTTACTGGCATCAAATTTCACACACCAAAATTAGGTATATTATACTGATCCCAATTTTCAGCATTCAAAACCACGCTATTTTCAAAACACCAGTTTTCTTGAAGGCAAAGAATCACTTTGAAATGTTTAAAACTTTAAAACTATTTGGACAATTGCTTGTTCAACTTTAGTTTGAATTTGTCAGCCATTAGAAAATTTTTGGTGAGAAATATTTTTTGAACCTCCACGTCACTTCCATACCATCCTGTAGCAGCTCCTGCTTGGCGTCGAAACGTGGGAGAAGAGGATTTATGTATTTTTATGTTATGGCATGATGTTTTTCAATTTTATGGAATGGTTAAAAATGGGTAATATGTTGTTTTAAATTAATAAATATTATTAAATATAAACTTATTTATATGCTTTATAAATTAAAAATGTCGAAATTTTTTATTCTCCGGCCCACAGCCAGACACAACAACAACGCAAGTAAAATTCTCACAGTGCAGGATGCATGTAAGATGCGTGTAAAAATTGCCAATGAATGTACCCGTGAAAGACTCAGCGTGCGCAACGCAAGCGTCGTAAACGTCAAATCATCCCTAAAGTGAATCGAGGAATAAGGAAGAAGTCTTGGCTCTTCCTCATTTCTCAATCTGTAAATATCGACCCTAAAATCATATAACATACGGCTTAAAATAAACTACACCGAGTAGTCCAGTGGCACCATAAATATAATATAACATAAAATGCTCCTAAGGTCCTATTAAAAGGGAAAGGGTACGGGGGTACGGGAATAAAACAAGATAAAAATCGTTTGATATTACTAATTGAAACGATAATGTGTAATAAACTAATCATGTGGTAAATAC